>JAVLUX010000018.1:1715000-1755000 GCA_032164185.1 Moxostoma hubbsi
AATGATGAAGCCATCTCAGCAGATACATAATTATTCTCATATCATATGTTTTATAAGGCTGTAAACATACTGACAGATAATTACCCAGAACTGATGGTGACTAAGACTTTTATTCTGTTGCACAGGAAAACACTAAACAATGTCAAATGGGTTTGGAACAACATTCGGCTGAGTAAATGATGAGCGTGTCGATTAATGATGGCACATGGGATTTATATGAAAGCATCATGTTTGTCCGACAGATCAGCACACGAGCAGAAGGAGTTAAACTGGACTGCTGCTGGTGTGAGATGATGAAGTTCTGGGGAAGTCAGAGGTCCACGTGAATAATTCATCAGTTGTGTGATCAAGAACATAGAGATCATATCAGATCTGATAAATTATTCCTGCAGTTCACTGGGGAGATAATCAAGAACGACACCTCTACAGACCAGATCAAAGCGCTGCTGAAACCCTGCAGTGCGCACACACATATACACACACAAACACGCACGCGCACACACACACGCACACACATATACACACACACACAAACACGCACACACATATACACACACAAACACGCACGCACACACATATACACACACACACAAACACGCACACACATATACACACACACGCATGCACACACACAAACACGCACGCACACACACACACACACACGCACACACATATACACACACACGCATGCACACACACAAACACGCACACACATATACACACACACGCATGCACACACACAAACACGCACAAGCGCACACACACACGCACACACAAACACACGCACACACATACACACACACGCACACACACACAAACACAAACACGCACACACATATACACACACATGCATGCACACACACAAACACGCACACACATATACACACACACGCATGCACACACACAAACACGCACAAACGCACACACACACGCACACACAAACACACGCACACACATACACACACACGCACACACACACAAACACAAACACGCACACACATAAACACGCACACACATATATACACACACACGCATGCACACACACAAACACGCACACACACATATACACACAAAAACGCACGCACACACACAAACACGCACGCACGCACACACACACACGCACACACATACACACACACACAAACACGCACGCACGCACACACACAAACACAAACACGCACGCACACACACACACACACACACGCGCATGCACACACACACAAACACACACACTCTCACACACGCACACACATATACACACACACGCACGCACACACACACATATACACACACACGCGCACGCACGCACACACATATACACACAAACACACACACACTCTCTCACACACGCATACATATATACACACAAACACACACACGCACACAAACGCACACATAAACAAGCACACACGCACGCACACACACACACAAACAAACAAGCATGCAAACGCACACACTTGCGCACACGCACACACACACACACAAACAAGCACACACACACACTCTCGCACGCACACGGACACACACACACACACACACACTCGCACACATGCATACACACACACACACACACACACACACACACACTCGCACACATGCACACACACACGCACACACACACACACACACACTCGCACACATGCACACACACACGCACACACACACACACACTCTCCCAGACACACACACACTCTCTCACAGAAACAAACACACACACACACACACACACTCTCACACATGCACACACGCAAACACAGTCTCTCTCTCACACACACACACACACACAAACACACACGCGCACCCGCACACACACGCAAACACACACATACAAACACACACATATATACATATCTGAGTTATGGGGACCAACTGATTATCCCTACAACGTCGATATTTCAGATTTTACTATTCTTGTGGGGACCCCACAAATTAGGGAATACCTGGACACGCACACACACAGAGACAGACACACAGACATGCATATACACACATGCACGCATGCACACACACACACACACACACCGATGCTGATATCTAGAGAGCACGATGGCCAATATCAATGCCGAAAAACACAATACAATTTAACAACAGCAAATCCGAAGTACACAACATTCCTATAGTGAAACAAAAACTTACTTTACAGAATATTTCCTCACATTTGCATACATTTCCTAACATCAACGTTTGCAGTTCAGTTTGTAAGATCAATAATAACCTCCTACCACCCCTTCTGCCCGCTCCCATCTTCCATTGGTCAGCAGAACAGGTAGTCCCGCCCCAAACTCACACCACTGGTTGAGTCACAAGTTGACATGTTGGATGCTCAATCAAACATATGAATGTTTTGAAACGAAGAGTCACACTCATCAAATAGCATTTTAACCTCCAAACAATTACACACATCGCCTTTAACGAATGGCTCATGATAAGACTCTGGCCGAAGCTTTATAAGCACACCATAGAGAGCTCGAGTCCTCTATCTGCAAAAGATGAAGGAGGCACTTGTGAAGGGAACGGACAATCTGGGCCCTGAAGATAACGGGTTTCTGTTGATTTCTGACTGTGTCTCTCTGTGTTTCCTTCCAGGACAGTTGGTCATTTATGCACCAACTCTGCACCATTACTTTCATTTTTAACATCTCGCACAACCATCATCCACTCACCGAACCGATTATTAGCTCAGCTAATAATATGCAAAAAAGAAGTTTGTTTGAAATCTTTGCAAATTTATTAAAAAATAAAAAACGAAAAAAAAAAAAAATCACATGTACATAAGTATTCACACCCTTTGCCATGACACTCAAAATGGAGCTCAGGTGCATCCTGTTTCCACTGATCATCCTTGAGATATTTCTACAACTTGATTGGAGTCCACCTGTGGTAAATTCAGTTGATTGGACATGATTTGGAAAGGCACACACCTGTCTATATAATGACCCACAGTTAACAGTGCATATCAGAACACAAACCAAGCCATGAAGTCCAAGGAATTGTCTTTAGACCTCTGAGACAGGATTGTATCAAGACACAGAACTGTGGAAGGGTACAGAAACATTTCTGCAGCATTGAAGGTCCCAATGAGCACAGTGGCCTCCATCATCCATAAATGGAAGAAGTTGGGAACCACCAGGACTCTTCCTAGAGCTGGTCGCCCCGCCAAACTGAGCGATCGGGGGAGAAGGGCCTTAGTCAGGGAGGTGACCAAGAACCTGATGGTCACTCTGACAGAGCTCCAGCGTTTCTCTGTGGAGAGAGGAGAACCTTCCAGAAGAACAACCATCTCTACAGCACTCCACCAATCAGGCCTGCATGGTAGAGAGGCCAGACGGAAGCCACTCCTCAGTAAAAGGCACATGACAGCTCACCTGGAGTTTGCCAAAAGGCACCTGACTCTCAGACCATGAGAAACAAAAATCTCTGGTCTGATGAAACAAAGATTGAACTGTTTGGCCTGAAAGGCAAGCAGCATGTCTGGAGGAAACCAGGCACCGCTCATCACCTGGCCAATAGCATCCCTACAGTGAAGCGTGGTGGTGGTGGCAGCATCATGCTGTGGGGATGTTTTTCAGCGGCAGGAACTGGGAGACTAGTCAGGATCGAGGGAAAGATGAATGCAGCAATGTACAGAGACATCCTTGATGAAATCCTGCTCCAGAGCGCTCTGGACCTCAGACTGGGGCGAAGGTTCATCTTCCAACAGGACAACGACCCTAAACACACAGCCAAGATAATAAAGGAGTGGCTACGGGACAACTCTGTCAATGTCCTTGAGTGGCCCAGCCAGAGCCCAGACTTGAACCTGATTGAATATCTCTGGAGAGATCTGTGCACCGACGCTCCCCATCCAACCTGATGGAGCTTGAGAGGTCCTGCAAAGAAGAATGGGAGAAACTGCCCAAAAATAGGTGTACCAAGCTTGTAGCATCATACTCCAAAAGACTTGAGGCTGTAATTGGTGCCAAAGGTGCTTCAACAAAGTATTGAGCAAAGGGTGTGAATACTTATGTACATGTGATTTTTTTTTTTTGCTTTTTACTTGTAATAAATTTGCAAAGATTTCAAGCAAACTTCTTTCACGTTGTCATTATGGGGTATTGTTTGTGGAATTGAGGAAAATAATGAATTTAATCCATTTTGGAATAAGGCTGTAACATAACAAAATAGTGAAGCGCTGTGAATACCTTGCAGATGAACTGTAAATGCTCAGATTGGATTGAGAGATGTTACATCATCGTTCACATCTTTCTTCGAGGCATCAGTCATTGTGATGAGCTTTCTGATTGGACATATTCATGCGTCTCGTTGACAAGCGTCCTCCATCACATTGACATGTTTCCTATACATTATGCAGTCATGATGCATAATGCAGAAAGAGCATGACAAGCACATCTGATAACCGAAAGGATTTTCTTATAACCCAAATGTGTCTTTTTTAAATGTTAAATTAATGTAGCATATTCCAGCTTAATACAGTATGCAGAGTTTCAGAATGAGCGTTATTGCCAAGTGTTCTCATGTACACAAGGAACTTTTTGGGTGATTGGAGAAACAAGTGCACACAGAACATTACAGTGAGACACCAAATATAAAAGAGTATAAATTGGCAAACAAATGGAGGAGTCCTGAGGCAGTTTAATTGTTCATGTGGAAAATGGCCTGAGGGTAAAACCTGTTTTTGTGCCTGGTTGTTCTCAGTGCTCTGTAGTGCCGGCCAGAGGGTTCAAAAAGAGACTGGGCAGGGTATGTGGGGTCCAGAGCGATTCTACCTGCACATTTCCTTACTCTGGAGTCACACAGGTCTTGGAGGGTGAGCAGGGGGGGGGCATCAATAATCCTCTCAGCAGTCCTGACTGTCCGTTGTAGCTTCCTTCGGTCTGATTTGGTGGCTGAACCAAACCAGACAGTTATAGATGTACACAGGACAGACTCAATGATGGCCGAGTAGAAGGAAGGCAAAGTACAACCTCTGCTGAGCCTTCTTCACAATGGAGTCTATGTGGGTGTCCCACTTCAGATCCTGAGAGATGGTAGAGCCCAGGAACTTGAATGACTCCACTGCTGACACAGTGCTGTTCAGGATGGTGGGGGAGGGCGGCACGGGGGATCCACTATCAACTCCAATGACTGTGGTGTCATCTGCAAACTTCAGTAGCTTGACAGAGGGGTCCTTTGCAGAGCAGTCAATCATGTACAAGGAGAAGAGCAGTGGCAAACGCATCCTTGAGGAACACCAGTGCTAATAGTGAGGGTCTCAGATGTGAGTTTCCCCAGTCTCACTAGCTGCTGCCTGTCTGTCAAAAAGCTGGCGATTAATTGACAGATTGGGGCGGGCATGGAGAACTGCATCAGTTTGGTTGAGAGAAGATCAGGCATGATGGTATTGAAGGCTGAACTGAAGTCTACAAATTGAATCCTTGCATAAGTCCCAGGTCTGTCGAGGTGTTGCAGGATATATACAGTCCCATGTTGTAATGCAGACCTGTTTGTTCGGTATGCAAACTGAAGGGGGTCCAGCAGGGGTCCAGTGATGTCCTTCAGGTAGGCCAAAACCAGTCTCTCAAACAACTTTATGACCACAGACAGGAGAGCAACAGGTCTGTAGTCATTAAGTCCTGTGATATAGTATTTTTTTGATGGAATGATGGCGGATCATTTGAAGCAGCAGGGAACTTCACACTGCCCCAGTGATCTATCGAAGATGTGTGTGAAGATTGGGGCAAGTTGGTCAGTGCAGACTTTCAGACAGGCAGGTGAAGCACCGCCTGGGCCTGAAGCTTTCCTAGTCTTTTTCTTCTGAAAGATCTGGCACACATCCTCCTCACAGATCATAAGTGCAGTTTGAGGAGGGGAGGGGGGGGGTGTCTTGTACTTGGGGATGCTTTTCAGGCCTTTCCACACAGATGCAGTATCGCTGGCTAAAAACTGTTTTATCAGCTTTTCAGAGTAGCTTCTTTTAGCCACTCCAATTTCCTAAGTCAGTATGATTCTGGCCTGACTGTACAATGTATTATCCCCACTTCTGTAAGCATCCTCTTTGGCATGACGAGGCTGTCTGAGTTTTCCTGTAAACTATGGTTTATCATTGTTGAATGATAAAAATGCCCTAGTAGGGATGCACATATCCTCACAGAAACTGATATATGATGTCACAGTATCTGTGAGCTTGTCCAGGTCAGTGGCTGCAGCCTCAAAAACACTTCAATCACTGCAGTCAAAGCAGGCTTGTAGTTCCAGCTTTGATTCACTGGTCTACTATTTACAGTCCTTACTAAAGGTTTAGCTGCTTTTAGTTTCTGCTTGTAGGTCAGGAGAAGGTGAACCAGTGATCATAGAGTCCTAAAGCTGCACGTGGGACAGAGCGATATGCATCCTTTAATGTTGTATAGCAGTGTGTGTGTGTGTGTGTGTGTGTGTGTGTGTTCCACTTTATTTCTGTCTCTAGTGGGGCATGTTATGTGTTGCTTGTATTTTGGCTGTTCCCAGGTGAGGTTAGCTTTATTAAAATCTCCCAGAATAATAAGAGAGTCCGGGTGTTGTCGCTCCGTGACTGTGATCAGCCAGCTGTTGCAACACTGCATTCACGCATGCTTGTTGCAGGATGTACACACCATAATGAACGAGGAAAACTCCCACAGCAAGTAGAAAGGCTTACAGATGATGAAGAGTGCTTCTAAATTAGGACAGCACATCTTCTTCAACACTGTTACATCTGTACACCAACTTTCATTGATGTAAAAACATGTTCTACCGCCTCTCGTTTTCCCCAGATGATTCCACAACGCGATCCGCTCGGAACAGCCGGAAGCCCAGGAGATGAAACGTGATGTATGTGATGGCTTCATTCTGCCAGGTATCCGTGAAGCACAGAGCAGCGGAGTTATAAAAGTCCTTATTTGCTTGAGTGAGCAGAAGCAGTTTGTCCATTTAGTTGGCGAGGGAGCGGACATTCGCCAGATGAATACTCGTCAGCGGAGTCCTAAAACCAAGTTGACGAAGCTTCACACGCACGCCGGCGTGCTTCCTCGCTTGTGTCTCTTGGAGCACTTGTAGTACACCGTTGCACCACCAACTAAGATGTCTAATAAAACGTTTGGATAATCAAACACCAGCAAAAATTATCAGATATGCTCTGCCGAATATTCAGCAGTTCATCACTGGTGAAACTGATCGGGAGTGACAAAAAACATGACAAACAAACAAAAGGCCAGAGAGCGCCACATCGAAGCAGCCATCTACGGCGCCATCTTGTTATAATGTATAGTCAACTATAAGTAATCTAACGAGTGTGTAAACACTGTGACACTTTCAAAACATTCATCTGTTTGCTTGAGCGATCCGTCCAGCCCGACACAGCAACACTGACTCAACCAATGGCATGAGTTTGGGGCGGAGCTATAAGTCTGTCTGACCAATCGAGACAGGGGGAGTGTTCGAGAAACCTGTTCGAAAACAGTGATTATTTTTGCAATTCCACGTTAGTGCAGAAATTACAAAGACAAGCTTCCTTTAATCTATTTACTAGCCTGCATAACAGATTTAGTTTGTGCACGACTATCTACTCTAAACAACATAAAAAATTCCCACGTCATGCCCAAAATCACTGGAGATACAGTTCATTAGACTACGCTTTGAATACAGTGTCTCTTTTCATTTTCCAAACACTGAGCCAGCAAACTCAACAGTACACATTCGGTGTTCATGGTGACACCGGAGATGACACATTACATCTGGCGTAGGGTGACAGGAATAGCGTCCTAACGAGGTGGAGACGGTTGCTCTCGTGGAGCTGGAGTCTGTGCTGTCAGCTTCTCTCACACACTCAGACAAACTCACTGACAGAAGAGACCGACCAGAGGAACGCTGGAATTTTAGGACGAGTTCACAAATCTCGGGAAAAGTATGCATTAGGAAATGTGCTTCTCAACTAGTTTTTCGAATGCAAACACACACTGGTCTGACAAGTGGTTTCGTGATGACTTTGTGTCGAAAAACTAAAATGTTTTAAAGACATCAGATAAGAAGAATATCTGATTAAGAAAAATCTACACAGTCTTGACCCACATATAAAACACAGATCTCCATCGTGTTGGGCATCTGATGTGTGTGAGTTATGGTTCAGGATGAACAGTCGCTCTGAGCATGTCACAGGGTCAAACCGTATTTCTCGGCTCTACACCCCGTCCCGAACACCCAACCATGAGCTCAAGAGGGACTAAAACTTTTACTCTAAAGTGAAACATTGGAAAATCCAAGTTTGGACACTTAAATATACATACTTAAATGCTTCTGCTTAATATTAATGAGAAAAATAGAAATTATAAATTTAAATGTAATATCTAGTATAAATATAATTGTAATTTAATATAAATGTAACCAATAATTACTATATTATAAATAAAAACAGTAATAAATATAATTTAATATAAATATAAATTCAACATAATATAAATGAAAACATGAATATAATATAAATATAATATAATAATAATAGAAATAATTAATTTAATATCAAATAATATCATATAAATTAAATAACGGATATAATATAAAACAAATATTAATTGAATATAATATAAATACAAAATAATATTGAATATAATAATAATAAATCAATATTAATTATATATAATATAAAATATTAAATAATAATGAATATAATATACTGTACATATAAACAATGATAAATATAAATAAACATTTAATAAAATATAAATAAAAATGAATGAATATAATATAAATATATACTAAATATAATATAAATAATAATAAATAAAATAAATATAAATGTAGTATATTATACATTTAAATGTAATATAATATAAATATAAACAATAACAAATATAATAAACAATAATGAATATAATATAAATATATACTAAATATAATATAAATAATAATAAATAAAATAAATATAAATGTAATATATTATACACTTAAATGCAATATAATATAAATATAAAGTATAACAAATATAATAAACAATAATGAATATAATATAATACAAACATAAATGATATCTAATATAAACACAATAATCATGAATATAATATAAATTGCATTTATTATAAATAGAAACAATAAATATAATATACTATCAAAAACATTTAAAAACTCTAAATGTATGAGTTTAAGCGGCTAGGGAAGGAAAAGCTACAAAACTCCCATTTCTGTTAATTCATAGTTTTGATGATTATAATATAATTCTAAAATGTTGGAAATAGAAATAATCAAGAATGAGTTTATCTACTATGATCTATTATTTCCCTGTACAGCTCACTGTATGTTACATCACAGGTGTAATTATATATTTTATACATTACACAAAAATAAACATTAAACTAACGTTGCTTTGAAACACTTTTTAGAGCACATTGCTGTTTAAAAATGTGCTTCTCTGTCTAAATAATTTTCAATAAGAGGAAAAGAAGCGAAGAGAGAGAGACCTGCTCCGACATCCAGGGACACTTTGAACTAGTAAAATAATCTGAGCTGTATTTAAACTACAGACTCGACTTTGTACTAACACACATTTTTATTTCAGGGTCGACATGACTCAGAATGAAGGAGCAGGTCACAAATATACAGTATGTGTGTGTGCGCGTGTTGTGTGAGTGCACGTGTATGCATGCGTGCGTGCGTGTGTTGTGTGCGTGTGTCATGTGCGCGTGTGTATGTGTGTGTATGTATGAGTGTGTGTGCATGCGTATGTGTTGTGCACGTGCATGAGTTGTGTGAGTGAGTGTGTGTGTGTGTATGTGTGTTCGTGTGGGTTGTGCATGTGCATGAGTGGGTGTGTGTGAGTTTGTGAGAGTTTGTGTGAGTGTGTGTATTTGTGTATGTGTGTGAGTGTGTGTGTGTGAGTTAGTGTGTGTGAGAGTTTGTGTGAGTGTGTGTATTTGTGTATGTGTGTGAGTGTGTGTGAGTTAGTGTGTGTGAGTGTGTTGTGTGAGTGAGTGTGTGTGTACGTGTGAGTGTGTGTGTGTGAGTGAGTTAGTGTGTGTGAGAGTTTGTGTGAGTGTGTGTTGTGTGAGAGTGTGTGTGTGAGTTAGTGTGTGTGAGAGTTTGTGTGAGTGTGTATTTGTGTATGTGTGTGAGTGTGTGTGAGTTAGTGTGTGTGAGTGTGTTGTGTGAGTGTGTGTGTACGTGTGAGTGTGTGAGTTTGTGTGAGTGTGTGTTGTGTGAGAGTGTGTGTGTGAGTTAGTGTGTGTGAGTGTGTTGTGTGAGTGTGTGTGTACGTGTGAGTGTGTGTGTGTGAGAGTGAGTTAGTGTGTGTGAGAGTTTGTGTGAGTGTGTGTTGTGTGAGAGTGTGTGTGTGAGTTTGTGTTGTGTGAGAGTGTGTGTGCATGTGCGTGAGTGCGTGTGAGAGTTTGTGTGTGTGTGAGTGAGTGAGTGTGTGTGTGTGTGTGTGTGTGTGTGTGAGTGTGTATTGCAAGTGTGTTGTTGAGTCTCATTACAAATTCACACTCACAGCACCTAATGCAAGGTGACACCAACACACACCAAGTTCACTCCACAAAATAAAATAATATTTGCTGGTGATTGGTGTCGTGTGAATGTGTTTGCCATTAATCTTGAACACACACACACAGAACACATGCGCACACACACTCACACACACACACACACAATCGCATACACACTCACACATACACACACACACACACACACACAGCTCTAAGCTGCAGAATCAGGCATGTGTTCAGGGGTTGCCAGTGTTGACTCGCACTTCAAACAGCATCACAAACTGCAGCCATGAAGCATGTCAAAAGATCAACTGCGGGCCAGTCCTGCGGGGTTGCCCTTTCTGCATGTTAGATTAGCACGCTACTTGCATCTGGTTGGATGAAAGCGCATGGGATTCAGATCACATCCACCAATCAGATTGAACTGCCTAAAATGGTTGAGAGGCAAAATATGAAGCCAAAAACAGACTGAAAAAAGCAACTGAAAAACAACAGCGTTCACAGGCCGAGAGTTTCCTGCACACAACATGCTAAAAATAACCATTTACCGAAACAGATTTACTTTAGTTTTATATTCTCATTTTTAACTACACATTGTCATGTGACCTCTTTGTTTTATTTTTTACCTTAAAAATCCTTTTATGACATACAAATTAGCAGTAAATAGTATACAGCACTTTTTGAGTCACAATCATTCTACACACAATCTGCACATCATCTGCACACAATCTACACATAATCTGTACATAATCTACACACAATCTACACATAATCTGAACAATCTACACATAATCTACACACAATCTGCACACAATCTGAACAATCTACACATAATCTGCACATAATCTGCACACAATCTACACACAATCTACACATAATCTGCACATAATCTGAACAATCTACACATAATCTACACATATGCACATAATCTACACACATTCTGCACATAATCTGCACACAATCTGAACAATCTACACATAATCTGAACAATCTACACATAATCTGCACACAATCTACACACAATCTACACACAATCTGAACAATCTACACATAATCTACACATAATATGCACATAATATGCACACAATCTACACACAATCTGCACATAATCTGAACAATCTATACACAATCTGCACATAATCTGCACACAATCTGAACAATCTACACACAATCTATACATAATCTGCACATAATCTATCCACAATCTACACATAATCTGAACATAATCTATACACAATCTATACATAATCTGCACATACTCTACACACAATCTGAACAATCTACACATAATCTGCACACAATCTGAACAATCTACACACAATCTCTACACAATCTACACATAATCTGCACATAATATGAACAATCTGCACATAATATACACATAATCTGAACAATCTGCACATAATCTATACATAATCTGCACACAATCTGAACAATCTACACACAATCTCTACACAATCTACACATAATCTGCACATAATATATACACAATCTACACATAATATGCACATAATCTATACACAATCTGCACATAATCTATACATAATCTGAAAATCTGCACACAATCTATACACAATCTACACATAATCTGAACAATCTGCACATAATCTATACACAATCTACACATAATCTGCACATAATCTATACACAATTTATACACAATCTGCACATAATCTGCACATAATCAATACACAATCTGCACATATTCTATACATAATCTGCACATAATATATACACAATCTGCACATAATCTGAACAATCTGAACATAATCTATACACAATCTGCACATAATCTGAACAATCTGCACATAATCTGAACAATCTGAACATAATCTATACACAATCTGCCTATAATCTGAACATAATCTATACACAATCTGCACATAATCTATACACAATCTGAACATAATCTGCACATAATCTATACACAATCTGCACATAATCTGAACATAATCTATACACAATCTGCACATAATTATACATAATCTGCACATAATCTGCACACAATCAATACACAATCTGCACATATTCTATACATAATCGGCACATAATATATACACAATCTGCACATAATCTGAACAATCTGAACATAATCTATACACAATCTACACATAATCTGAACATAATCTATACACAATCTGCACATAATCTATACACAATCTGAACAATCTGCACATAATCTATACACAATATGCACATAATCTGAACATAATCTATACACAATCTGCACATAATCTATACACAATCTACACATAATCTGAACATAATCTATACACAATCTGCACATAATCTATACACAATCTGAACAATCTGCACATAATCTATACACAATATGCACATAATCTGAACATAATCTACACATAATCTACACATAATCTATACACAATCTGCACACAATCTATACACAATCTGCACAGAATCTGCACATAATCTGAACAATCTGAACATAATCTATACACAATCTGCACATAATCTATACACAATCTGCACATAATCTGCACACAATCTACACACAATCTGCACATAATCTACACACAATCTACAAATAATCTACACACAATCTACACATAATCTGCACACAATCTACACACAATCTACACACAATCTACAAATAATCTACACATAATCTGCACACAATCTGCAAAAATACAAATAATCTACACACAATCTACACAATATACACATCATCTGCACATATGTATTTTCTCAGGCACTTTTTGAGTCTAAATAAATGCACAATTTACATAATTTCAGTAGTACATTCAGATAACAATAGACAAATCATATTGTTCATGTGTTACACTTGCTATAGTTTACGTCCACATCGCTGCTTCATCAGATATCCATGTCAAATGTAAATCAAGTCAATCACTGAAACATCAGCACCACTTTGAGTAAGAAATAGCATAAATATTTACACACATATGGATTACCAATAATTCACCAATTCACACACACACACACACACACACACACACACACACACACACACACTGTTGTGCATGTTGCAGGTTGACAAGAGAATTAAAAAAGTCAATTAAACACTAGTGAGTAAAATACCAGCGGATTTATACTCTAATAATACAGCTTCAATATAAGCTGTAACACACACACACACACACACACACACCCTGTCTGACTGTAATGGCTGTTTTCTGTAGAGCTCAGTGAATCGAATACTTCGGCTGATTTTTAATCCATTTATTGGCCTGTTTGATTTTCGCTTGGACTCTTTATGAACAAATCCGTTTTCATGTGTCCATAATCGCATTAGCACCTGAGGCATTATCCATCCGCGAGAAACCAATCTGTGCCAGCATGCCACGGCTCCATAACATCAAATAAACCCTGCCAGCGGGAACTGGGCACAAGTTTAGACTGGCACCGTTTGCCCAGCGGTCGAACCATCCTTGCCCTCTAAATGTCCCTGTGTCTCACTGATGGAAAGATGAATGAATGGGTGGCCAAACTGATGGACAAAATCTGCAACGAGAGCTATTTCTTAGGTGCCGTCCAGATGTAATTAACGTCTTTGTGGTGCCAGTTTAACAGGGCTCAATTAAGCACAACAAATGTGGCCACTTTTATGTGTTTCTAAAGTAAGTCATTGATGCATTTTACTGCTTTAACAACAGAAATCCGAGTAGAGTAACTCCTAATCTAATTAACCTAATCTTTACTTAAAAGGACATCACAAAACGACACTTCACTGGCTCCAAAAAGAGCTGATTTGGTGTTCAGATTGACTGTTTTCTGGGATTGATTGTTGCAGAACAATAAAACAGAGGCTCGACAATCTTCGGGTATATTTTGCATGTGTGTAACCACAAAACGTTTCATTACAGTTTTAATTTTATTAGTTTTGTAACATTACAATATCATATCAATATTTTAGAGGTGTGTAAAACTACATCACATTGATTTTCTGTGTGACAATGGTGAATTATCAGTAATCCATATGTGTGTACAAATATATATTATACATGCTATTTGTCCCTCAAAGTGGTGCTGATGTTTCAGTGATTTGACGATCATGGATATCTGATGAAGCAGCGATGTGGACGTAAACTATAGCAAGTGTAACACATGAACAATATGATTTGTCTATTGTTATCTGAATGTACTACTGAAATGATGTAAATTGTGCATTTATTTAGACTCAAAAAGTACCTGAGAAAAAAACACATGTATCATGTGTAGATTATGTGTAAATTATGTGTAGATGGTGAGTAGAAGGTGTGTAGTGAAGACTGTGAATAGATTGTATGTAGATTATATGCAGATTGTGTGTATATTATATGAAGATTATGTGCAAATTGTGTGCAGATTATTTGCAGATTATATGAAGATTATGTGCAGATTGAGTGCAGATTATATGCAGATTATATGAAGACTGTGTGTAGATTATGTGCATATTATGTGTAGATTATGCTCAGATTATATGCAGATTATGTGCAGATTACATGCAGATTGTGTGTAGATTATGCACAGATTATATACAGATTATGTGCAGATTACATGCAGATTGTGTGTAGATTATGCACAGATTATATGCAGATTATGTGCAGATTACATGCAGATTGTGTGTAGATTATATGCAGATTGTGAGCGGATTATGTGTAGATTATATGCAGATTGTGTGCAGATTATGTGCATATTATATGCAGATTATAAGTAGATTATGTGCATATAATATGCAGATTATGTGTAGATTATGTGCAGATTGTGTAGATTATGTGCATATTATATGCAGATTATGTGTAGATTATGATCATATTATGTGTAGATTGTGTGCAGATTGTGTGTAGATTGTGTAGATTGTGCAGATTGTGCATATTATATGCAAATTGTGTGTAGATTATGTGCAAAATGATATGCAGATTATGTGTAGATTATGTGCAGATTATGTGCAAATTATGTGTAGATTATGCACAGAATATATGCAGATTGTGTGTAGATTGTGTGTAGTTATATGCAGATTGTGTGTAGATTAAGCACAGAATATATGCAGATTATGTGTAGATTGTGAGCAGATTGTGTGTAGATTGTGTGTAGTTATATGCAGATTGTGTGTAGATTAAGCACAGAATATATGCAGATTATGTGTAGATTGTGAGCAGATTATGTGTAGATTGTGTGATTATACGCAGATTATATGCAGATTGTGTGTAGATTATGCACAGAATATATGCAGATTATGTGTGGATTGTGAGCAGATTATGTGTAGATTGTGTGTAGATTATATGCAGATTGTGTGTAGATTATGCACAGAATATATGCAGATTATGTGTAGATTGTGAGCAGATTATGTGTAGATTGTGTGTAGATTATATGCAGATTGTGAGCATATTATGTGCAGATTACATGCAGATTGTGAGCATATTATGTGTAGATCATATGCAGATTGTGTGTAGATTGTGCAGATTATGTGCATATTATATGCAGATTGTGAGCGGATTATGTGCAGATTGTGTGTAAATTATGTGCAGATTGTGTGTAGACTGTGTGTAGATTATATGCAGATTGTGTGTAGATTGTGTAGATTGTGTGCAGATTGTGTAGATTATATAGATTGTGTGTAGATTATATGGAGATTATGTGTAGATTGTGTGCAGATTTTGTGTAGATTATGTGTAGATTATGTGAGTTATGAGAAAAAAATACAGACCAATGCTGACAATTGGGTAGCACAGGTTAAAAAGTCATAGGGATTAAAGGGATGTGTTATGTGTAAGATAGAAAATAATCACACATATTTAAGTGTGTAATATATCTACAACAACACTAACCACAATTCTGCAACTTTTTGCTTCGTTTCACCACAATCAATGATTAATATTGCTCAAAAAATAAAAACTGTAGAGCAAACGGCAGGCTGGCTGTCGATCAATAAAGTTAATTGGCACCAGTGCATTCTGGGACAGCTTTAATGATGATCGGCAGATGAAACAATAGAGTCATGATGATACAGAACGCCTCCAGAGAGACATACAGACCATAAACTAATGCCTGACATGTGCTGCCTTCTGTAATCGAGATCCCTACTGAGACTTCAAAACATCCCTTTAATGAAAGTGATTAGCAAAACAAACACAGACATAAATGCTTATGTGATGATAAGTTCATTAATACATGCCATTATCATGCTGAGCAATGGTATACAAACAAACTCTGACATGCGGTGACGAGATATTCCATGCTTATTAGGTCAAAAATGATCCAGAAGTTCTTATTAAACAGACCCATTTCACTTTTCGGGTTTGAAACACAGTAGTAAACAATAGCGGGGTAAACGGCACCACTGGAGGATAGAGATTAATGTGAGACCATTGAAAAAAAATATTTTTGCATTTCCATTTACTCCAATAGCACGAGATAAAACATCCACAATAACGTTTTCCAAAAGAGGACAAAATAGCGAGTGCTAATGCTTGGTTATCGCATAACCAAGACCAATATTTCCATCTGTAATTACTCTGAAATCTTTAATGATACATCCATCAAATTTGGCACAGACCTTCAGACTGTTCTGACTCGACTGGCTATGATTGATCTAACTGATCCGGCTTACAATCTTCCCATAATGGATGATCAAAAATCACATACAGTATATCGATGCAATGTTAAACAACAATTTGCAAGCTCATTTGCATATGAAAACAATAAGTGGCAAACCTGCATCAAGTTTGCCAGAACTCAACATTTATGTAAGAGTAATTATTTCAGAAATTAAGACATTTCCTCTCAATACACTGGTGCTTTGTCTGTGAACTCGCAGGACAACAAACACACCAATGCACAACTACAGTGGCAAGAAAATGTTTGTGAACCCTTTAGAATTAGCTGGTTTTCTGCATTAATTGCTCATAAAATGTGATCTGATATTCATTAAAGTCACAAACACAATGTGCTTAAGCTAACAACACACAAACAAGTAAAACCTTCTATGTATTTATTGAACACATCCTGTCAAACCTTCACAGCACTGTGGAAAAAGTAAGGCTAAAGATGACACACACAAAAAAACACTAATTAGAGAAAGGAGTTGGCAAATCTACCATCCAATTAATTACACGGGATTGGAGGTGTGGGTTAGAGCAACTTTGACTTATAAAAAGCACTCAAACATTTTGAGTTTGCTATTCACAAGAAGCATCTGCTGACGTGGACCATGCCTTAATTAAGTGATCTCAGAAGACCTTACGATCAAGAATAGTTGCTTTGCATGAAGCTGGAAGGGTTACAAAGTTATCTGGAAGAGCTTAAATATTCATCTGTTCACAGTTAGACAAACTGTCTATAAATGGAGATGATTTAGTACTATAGGTACTCTCTCTAGAAGTGGCCGTTAGATATTCATCTGTCCACAGTTAGACAAACTGTCTATAAATGGAGATGATTTAGTACTATAGGTACTCTCACTAGAAGTGGCCGTTAGATATTCATCTGTCCACAGTTAGACAAACTGTCTATAAATGGAGATGATTTAGTACTATAGGTACTCTCACTAGAAGTGGCCGTTAGACATTCATCTGTCCACAGTTAGACAAACTGTCTATAAATGGAGGTGATTTAGTACTATAGGTACTCTCACTAGAAGTGGCCGTTAGATATTCATCTGTCCACAGTTAGACAAACTGTCTATAAATGGAGATGATTTAGTACTATAGGTACTCTCTCTAGAAGTGGCCATTAGATATTCATCTGTCCACAGTTAAACAAACTGTCTATAAATGGAGATTATTTAGTACTATAGGTTCTCTCACTAGAAGTGGCCATTAGATATTCATCTGTCCACAGTTAAACAAACTGTCTATAAATGGAGATTATTTAGTACTATAGGTTCTCTCACTAGAAGTGGCCATTAGATATTCATCTGTCCACAGTTAGACAAACTGTCTATAAATGGAGATTATTTAGTACTATAGGTACTCTCACTAGAAGTGGCCGTTAGATATTCATCTGTCCACAGTTAGACAAACTGTCTATAAATGGAGATTATTTAGTACTATAGGTACTCTCACTAGAAGTGGCCGTTAGATATTCATCTGTCCACAGTTAGACAAACTGTCTATAAATGGAGATGATTTAGTACTATAGGTACTCTCACTAGAAGAGGCCGTCCAGTCAAGATGACTCAAAGGGAACACCGCAGAATGATCAATGAGGTAATAAAGAACCATAGAGTGACCGATAAAGACTTGAAGGAATCATTGGAACTGGTTAACATCTCTCTCCATGAGTCTACTATACAGAACATATTAAACAGGTATGGTGTTCATGGAACATCATGAACGTCATGAAGGAAGCTGCTGTTTTCCAACAAAAACATGACTGTGCACCTAAACTGTTGCATCTGAACCCCTTGACACTCCACTATGCTACTGGGAAAATTTGTGGAATGATGAAACTATGGTTGAATTGTTTGGGAAGAACATGCAGCACTACACATATGGTGTAAAAGGGCACCGCGTACCAACATGAAAACATCATCCCATCGGTGAAGTATGGTGGAGGGAGCGCATAATGATTTGGGGATGCTAATGGCATCAGAGGGACAAATTAATTCCCAAGTTAATCAAGATGTCCTACAGGATAATGTCAGGGTGGCAGTGTGCCAGCTGAAGCTCAGAAGAAGTTGGGTGATGTGACCTAAACATTGAAGTAAACCCTCTACAGAATGGCCTTAATAAAGAAAATCCACCTATTGGAGAGTCCCAGTTAGAGTCCAGACCTTAACTCAATAGAGATGCTATGGAATGACCTCAAGAGAGGCGTTCACACCAGACATCCTAAGAATATGTCTGATCTGAAGCAGTTCTGTAAGGAAGAATGATCCAGAATTCCTTCTGAACGTTGTGCAGGTGTGGTCCGCATCTATCAGAAAGGCTTGATTGAGGTTATTGCTGCCAAAAGGAAAATCGACCAGTTATTAAATTCAAGGGTTCACTTACTTTCTCCACAGCACTGTGAACGTATAATGGGGTGTGTTCAATAAAGACATGAAAGATTATAATTATTTGTGTGCTGTTAGTTTAAGCATATTGTGTTTGTCTATACTTGATGAGATCACAATTTAAGACCGATTAATGCAGAAAACCAGCTAATTCCAAAGGGTTCACATACTTTTTCTTGCCACTGTAGAAGTGCGCTCTTTTTCAGTGCTCTCGTATAATATCAGTCTACAGTAACCAGCACTGAATGATGAATATCATAATATATTCACTCAATATTATTACAATGAGGAGGAGTCTGAACCAGTGTGAACCATCACTGGACGTGCACATCAAGCCTAAAGCGGTCGAAAGCTCGTTTGACCTGACGATGAGGAGCTGAAGAACCAGCTGTGGTCACGATTTGATTAGCTGTGAGCTATAATAGCAATAATGAGATATAAATATTCACAAGCATCTCATGTCCCCTGTCGGGATGGTGATTCGTGATGTTGTTTGTTAAACTGATAATCGCAATTCTCCCCGTGAGAACATGAACGCATCATCATTTATTTCTCAGCGTTGTACATCATTATGTTGCTGTAAGTCAATATTCAAACAGTGTACAAACACATGCAATCACACAAACACTGGATGTGTCATATGATTAATGAAATACAGTACATGATTTAACATGAACCAACATCATCATCTCTGAGATTACATTGTCATGTCAGATGTTTTGAGCATGTTTCTCTCATGCAACGTTTAGATTCTGGATTTATAACTTGAAAAGTCTAATTCACCCAAATTCATTAAAGCCTCACGGTCTGATAACTGAAGAACCGTGCAGATATTCCTCCACCAGGTAACAATCACACCACTTAAAAACAACACAAATAAAAGATGGGATTTGATGACTGGTGCGCATGCATGCGTGTGAAATTCAAAGCTGCATGCTTTACTAACATGCTAAGAAATAAACAGCTAGTTAGAGTGAGGCGTTGTGCTTTTATGATGATGGTGGACTGTTTGTTTCCTGTTGACAGCGTTTAATGCATCCGTCATGTGCATATTTGATCAGACAGCACTCATAACTCACACTGGAGGCATCTTGATACTCATTCAGAGACTGAAGTGTGGAGAATCAAGACAGGAAGTGGACAAATGGGCTCATATGTAGCCGAATGCTAAGCGGCTTCTGCGAAAACAATGCTACAGCGAGTATTATTCTACTGTTGTGTTTTGGCTTGTTGATCCCGCCCACTGCCCATTTCCCAATTTTCCCAGATTTGAAACAAGCTAGCAGACAAACACAGCGCGCTGCAGCCATGGAAGCCAGCAATACATCTAGCTAACATATCAATTAGCTGATCATCTTACAGAGTAAGACTCGTCACCTGCCACTGTCAGTTTGCTCGTTCCTGTTGCGTGCCTCAACCTGGAAACCCACGTGAGCTTCGAGTCTGGGGAGGAGGGGGCAGAGACAACTCCCTCCACTATATATTTGGACTGCAATACCCAATTAAACACTTGATGTCAGTGTTACATATTGCTCATTTAAGTAAAAGTTGCTGTATTCTATTAACTGATAGACTGAGCTGACTGTGTCACAAGGTTAACCCTCCAATGTATTCATTTGTCTCATTTAATAAAAATGGTTTCCTTTATCTGAGAAGTACAAGACTTGGTGACTTTTCCTCCATTTGCCATGTGACTTAAGTGTGCAAATACTTTTTCGTGTTACTGTTTGAATCTCAGTCTTTACCGCAAATTACACTGACCACAAACACACACGGTAACCTCCAAGAGGGAGGAACATTAACATCAACCCGGCAGAGCGGTTTAATAGCAGGAGAAGTGTTTGTGTTTTCAATTGCATGTCATACACCCCACAAGGGCCCACACACACCCACACACACACACACACACACACACACACACACACACACACAGTAAATTGACTTCGAGTCTCTTAAAAGTTTAAAAGCAGCGAGTATAACCATGATGACATCTGTGACCAATCCGATTGGACAAGGCACTAAAAGACAGAGTTCCCTGCAATATAATTCGATCGGCACAACAGTGTGACTAAATCGATCTTGATAAACACATAATGAATACTGGGCAAAACAACACAAGTTATGAGAAGATGTATAATATCTCCTGTATAGAAGTGATACTAGACGTCCTATAATTGCTTTTATCAGCCGATACGGATACTTCGGTGCATCTCTAGTCTCATGCCAGCTTGAGGGGGGGTCAGACAAACATGACACACACACACGTACAGATCTATACATGTATAAAGAGTAATAAAGAGTGTTATATATGATAAATTGCCTGTGTCTGGTCAGACAGATAACCTGCCAACACTGACATACATTATCAACTCTGTGTGTGTGTGTGTGTGTGTGTGTGTGTGTGTGTGTGTGTGTGTGTGTCAGGAAGGAATTACATATCTCACTATTTTGAGCTGTAAAGCGAGGAGGTGAGACGGGTTTAAGAGGTGAGACAGATTCATATAATGTGAGTATCTGTGAACCAATGACAACGGCACTCTGCACACCCACTTTTACTGACCCTGTCAAAGCCCCGCCCCCATCATGCCCGCAAATGCATCAGATTTTCACCCGATCCTCTGCAGGCCGTGAGTGTGAAATTGTTTTTCAGAATCACTTCAGGGTTCAGAGCCGCAGAGGCGATTCAAAGCCAGAGACAATTATGTGTTCTCTCTAGAAAATATTGGGAGGAGTCTAGAAACTCCTCTCAATCTAGAAACGAGGGAGGAGTCATTACACTGATGCACACAACACAAAAACACACCCATCAGCACACTTAACGCTTTTAACGTTAGTTGTGTGTACAAGACAAGCCCAGATGGAACTTGTGACAGAAAGCAAGTACTTCGCAGCCTCTGTAGAGCATATTTTAATTATCACAGTAGCACGTCAAGTCTTAACTATCACGAAAGTGCAGAATGAGATGTTTTTTTATGTGGAGTTGACCTCCACGTCTGAGACCGTCAACCCGTGCGTCTTATCACATGCTTGTTGACCATGTTGCCATGGAGACATAGCACGTGTGGAGGCTTCACGTCATCCACCGCGGCATCCACGCTCAACACGAGGAGCAACCACGAGGAGGTTACCCCATGTGACTCTACCCTACGTCACATGTGATACGTGTGACTTGTGTTTTGGAGTATGTTTGTTTTTGTTCTCTCACTCCCTCTGTCTTTCACCTTTTACTTTCGTTTTCAGCAGGCGGGGCGCGTTATTTGATTGGCCCGTTCATCTGTCAATCTTGGAGATGCATGTTGACGTCATCGCGTGTCTCCACCAATGAGGGCGGGCTATGCGAATATAAAAGATAATGTGACGGCCCATTCATTCCTTTTTCTTTGTTTTCTTTCTTTGTGTTAAATTATCTGGTTGTAAAACTGATGTTATTAAACGGGGAAAAGAAAAAGGACAGGTAAGATATCAGGTGATATACACGTGCCACACTGAGGTTTCAATTGTGTTAAAACACTAGGTTAGTGACACGTGCCATCCCTTGTTTTTTTTTTGGTTATAGTGAGAGTAGGTTATTTAGGGCGCTACAGATTCATTTTCTTTTGTGGGCGTTCCGTCCGCCAGGGGCCGGAGGACGGGAGAACCACTGCCTGCTCCCCGGCCTGAGAGAACGAGGAAGGAATGTGACAGGGCGCAGGGCGGGGCTGGGTTGTGATTCCACACACCCGGTCCCTTATCAGGCTAATCAAGCCTCCGAGAGGGATAAAGGCCGACTGCGGATGGTGGTGCGACAAACATCACTTCAGTCTATTACGAAGGACTTCAGATGATGAACTGATGCCAACTCCAACCGTAAGACATGGGATACTTCATGTGCCACCGCCTGAACCTTGAACTTAGGATGGACCCCACCAAACCTCACATTTCTAGGACCACTACAAGTCTGTAATTGTTGTGAACGTGTGATTTCGGTCGGTTCTACATATTATCATAAACGTACAATATATTGAAGTGCAAACTTATAGATGAATCATGCTGAAAGATTTCTGTCGAGACACACGGCGTTCAATAAACCCGAGCTTGTTAACCACGTCTCTCATATATCATTACCCGTCTCGTTAAGAGCGCCGGTTCTTAGCTTCCGCTAGAGACATTTTTCATACGTCGTGATATTTTATACTAACTGACATTTACAAGAACCTGCTTAAATGAAGATGTATTGCAGGCCTCAGTGGGGCTCAAACAGAAGATTCATCATTTTATGCACATGTGTTTTGGGACGTCATGACAACGGCGTTATTAAAGCAAGTGCTTAATGTGAACCCTTTAAAATGAAGCAGGGAAATCTGACACTCTCTTTAGTGCACTGGAATGCATTCTGACAAGGGCCCTACTGATAGCTGACTCCCTGCATAGTGTACTTGGCACTGAAATAGGGAGCATAACAGTTCAGCACTCCAGTCCTCTGTGAACGTGTTTGCTGTCGTTCTATTGCAGGAGGAAGATAAGCCGTGAAAGGCAGATTCACAAGAGAGTGTTTAAAACCACTCTGTTATCATGACGGTATCATCTGAAAGACATGAGAAGGCAACGGGTGAATGAAGACGCATGCGTCCAATAGAGGAGTGAGTTTACCAATCATTTGCATATGCAAATAAGCACATTTTTTAAAAGATAAAAATTCAGAAGCTACACTTCAATAAGTTGAAACATGAAGGAAATAAGAGAATGTGGCATAAATGTGAGGCAGATTCTGTAATCTGGTGTGTGTGTGTGTGTGTGTGTGTTGAGTTTGTGTGTGAGTGTGTGTGTGTGTGTGTGAGAGAGAGAGTGTGTGTGTGTGTGTGTGTGTGTGTGTGTGTGTGAGAGAGAGAGAGTGTGTGTGTGTGTGTGAGTGTGAGTGAGAGTGTGTGTTTGTGTGAGAGTGAGTGTGTGTGAGTGAGAGTGTACGTGTGTGTGTGTGAGTGAGTGTGTGTGAGTGAGAGAGTGTACGTGTGTGTGTGTGTGTGTGTGTGTGTGTGTGTGTGTGTTGAGTTTGTGTGAGTGTGAGTGTGTGTGTGTGAGTGAGTGTGTGTGAGTGTGAGTGAGTGTGTGTGAGTGTGTGTGTGTGTGAGTGAGTGTGTGTGTGTGTGTGTGAGAGTGTGTGTGTGTGTGAGTGAGTGTGTGTGTGTGTGTGTGAGAGTGTGAGTGTGTGTGTGTGAGTGTGAGTGTGTGTGAGTGAGTGTGTGTGTGAGTGTGTGTGTGTGTGTGTGTTTGAGTGAGTGTGTGTGAGTGAGTGTGTGTGTGAGTGAGAGAGTGAGTGTGTGAGTGAGTGTGTGTGTGTGTGTGTGAGAGTGTGTGAGTGAGTGTGTGTGTGTGTGTGTGTGAGAGTGTGAGTGTGTGTGTGTGAGTGTGAGTGTGTGTGTGTTTGAGTGAGTGTGTGTGAGTGAGTGTGTGTGTGTGTGTGTGTGTGAGTATGTGTGTACAGACAGAAGTGACTGATACTTGATGTGAAACACTGTGTGATTAAACTAAACACTCGACACTTTGATCAGATCTTGACCTCTTTAAAAAGGACATTTAATATTGAAAAGGCCCTTGATGTGTCGTCAGTATTAAGCAGATGACACCACATGGATTTAAATGAATAATAAAACGGTTTTAGACGACAGCACATTTGACCTTCATGACATAGCACGGCATCACCAATCATGATTCAATCTTTTTACACACACACAGACACACAGAGAGAGAGAGAGAGAGAGAGAGAGAGAGAGAGAGAGAGAGAGAGAGAGACAGACAGACGAGAGAGAGAGAGACAGACGAGAGAGAGAGAGAGAGAGAGAGAGACAGACGAGAGAGAGAGAGAGAGAGAGAGAGACAGACAGACGAGAGAGAGAGAGACAGACGAGAGAGAGAGAGAGAGAGAGACGAGAGAGAGAGAGAGAGAGAGAGAGAGAGACAGACGAGAGAGAGAGAGAGAGAGAGAGAGACAGACAGACGAGAGAGAGAGAGACAGATGAGAGAGAGAGAGAGAGAGAGAGACGAGAGAGAGAGAGACAGACAGACGAGAGAGAGAGAGAGAGAGAGAGAGAGACGAGAGAGAGAGAGAGAGAGAGACAGACAGACGAGAGAGAGAGAGAGAGAGACAGACAGACGAGAGAGAGAGAGAGAGAGAGAGACAGTCTGTCACTCATGTAGATCTGAGCTACACAAACAGCACAACTGGTCCATTAAAGCCGTGTGTGTCTGTGATGATGAAACTGACTCTCACAGTCATCAGAGCAGATAATGGACTGAACTTCAGACCAGAACAAAACAGTCCGACTCAATCCAGCGTCTAGAACACAAACCTTCTTCAATCAGAGGATCCATCAACTCAACTAAACAGCAAGTTAATAAGAATCAAATCTATAAAGTATTTAGTAACATGCTAAAACATCGAGTTACATGAAATAATCAAGGCATGTTCTCCATGTTCTGTTTGTCACAATATAAACACAAGGAATAATAACATTAAATCATTTCTTCAAAGGCACCAATATAACAATGCAAAGTAATAAGTAGCAATATTAACCTACATATATGTGTACTCAAACGTTATAATGAAATCTCCCCACAGCGATCATGACGGAAACGAATCGTTGAAGAGTTTGAACTGTTTCACAGAAATGAATCAAACTTACCGACACACTAACAGAATCTACACAACTGAACTTTACATTAATAAAAAATTATGATATAGATATATTTTAATTTACGCATTTTGACTGTATTCAATATTTTTATAAAAGAATAATCGAGTAATCTTTAATAAACTATCCATTATGAATTCAGAATAAATGTGAAGAATTTGAACAAAACTGAACAAAAAGTATTTGCATAAAGTGAAAAACAATACAAGTCTCCTTAGCAACCAAATTGTCCCGGTTGCTAGGGAGGGTAGAGTCACATGGGGTAACCAAATTGTCCCGGTTGCTAGGGAGGGTAGAGTCACATGGGGTAACCAAATTGTCCCGGTTGCTAGGGAGGGTAGAGTCACATGGGGTAACCAAATTGTCCCGGTTGCTAGGGAGGGTAGAGTCACATGGGGTAACCAAATTGGCCCGGTTGCTAGGGAGGGTAGAGTCACATGGGGTAACCAAATTGTCCCGGTTGCTAGGGAGGGTAGAGTCACATGGGGTAACCAAATTGTCCCGGTTGCTAGGGAGGGTGGAGTCACATGGGGTAACCAAATTGTCCCGGTTGCTAGGGAGGGTAGAGTCACATGGGGTAACCAAATTGTCCCGGTTGCTAGGGAGGGTAGAGTCACATGGGGTAACCAAATTGTCCCGGTTGCTAGGGAGGGTGGAGTCACATGGGGTAACCAAATTGGCCCGGTTGCTAGGGAGGGTAGAGTCACATGGGGTAACCAAATTGGCCCGGTTGCTAGGGAGGGTAGAGTCACATGGGGTAACCAAATTGGCCCGGTTGCTAGGGAGGGTAGAGTCACATGGGGTAACCAAATTGGCCCGGTTGCTAGGGAGGGTAGAGTCACATGGGGTAACCTCCTCGTGGTCACTATAATGTGGTTCTCGCTCTCGGTGGGGCGTGTGGTGAGTTGTGCGTGGATGCCGCGGAGAATAGCGTGAAGCCTCCACACACGCTACATCTCCGCGGTAACACGCTCAACAAGTCACGTGATAAGATGCGCGGATTGACGGTCTCAGACGTGGAGGCAACTGAGATTCGTCCTCCGTCCTCTGTGTGTACTCTCACACACACACACTCAGTCACACTCACTCACACACAAACACACACACTCTCACACACACACACACACACACACTCACACACACTCACACACACACACACACGTGTTTTCAAACAGATATTTTTTTTAATATTAATATTTCTTATTACCACGGAAACATTATTAGTCAATGACCCATATAGTACAGTAAATACCGTATATAATAAAAAACGTATAGATAAATACTGTAAATAATATCTGTTTACATCTTCTGGCAGGAATAACAGAACGAGTGAAAATATCAAAACTCTCATTCCTGCAAGATGCGAATGAAACTGAATGAAGCAATAAAAAACTACTTAAATCCTTTTGCCAAATGCAATATATCGCCCAGCCATACCAGTCACTTTCCTCTCATGACAAAATATCAGTGACCCTCAAATCTCAATATATTCCTCAAAGTTTCCCTGTAAATGCAGCAGGGGGGAGAGAAAGACCCCTGAGAGCTACTAATAGTCTTTCACTTTCAGGGAATCTGATGAGGCCGCTAGATGAGAGGAGTTTAAACAGCGCCCGCTGCGGCAGGAGAGGAACAGAATAAGAAGTATAAGCCAATGCAAATAGTTATTACAGCTCTCCGAGGGCGACGTGTGTGGAATGAACCTCACTCTCACTTTAATAGGAAGGCACTTGCTGGACGTTTTACAGTGCACCTTTTGTGATGTTATGGAGTAACGCGATCGCAATGTAAATATACATCATATGTTGATTCGTTAGGAAACCCGCGTGACTGCGGAGGAAACCTCATCGCCTCATACAGCGCTATTACACAAATCAAATGTACAACATGTCAAATGATTTGACATTAAGTAAAACAAGAGAGCGTTGGCAAGAAATGGACGCTTTAATAACAACATGGCAGAGATTTCTGATGGAAAACCGCTCCGTGTGTAGACATAAAGAGACACGGTCTGCAAGCTGACATGTTGGGACTTTATATTTGTTTATTTTCTTCTTCAAAGGATTTTTTTCACAAAATAATCGCCCAACCACTTATTTTGCAGTTATAGGAGAGCTATAGGATGCTCCCTTGCTCCCTATTTAGTGCATGACTTAACCTCCAGTGTGCTGTCTGTCTGCACTGGTCTCAGAACAGTTATAGGAGAGCTATAGGAGGCTCCCTTGCTCCCTATTTAGTGCATTACTTAACCTCCAGTGTGCTGTCTGTCTGCACTGGTCTCAGAACAGTTATAGGAGAGCTATAGGATGCTCCCTTGCTCCCTATTTAGTGCATGACTTAACCTCCAGTGTGCTGTCTGTCTGCACTGGTCTCAGAACAGTTATAGGAGAGCTATAGGAGGCTCCCTTGCTCCCTATTTAGTGCATGACTTAACCTCCAGTGTGCTGTCTGTCTGCACTGGTCTCAGAACAGTTATAGGAGAGCTATAGGAGGCTCCCTTGCTCCCTATTTAGTGCGTGACTTAACCTCCAGTGTGCTGTCTGTCTGCACTGGTCTCAGAACAGTTATAGGAGAGCTATAGGATGCTCCCTTGCTCCCTATTTAGTGCATGACTTAACCTCCAGTGTGCTGTCTGTCTGCACTGGTCTCAGAACAGTTATAAGAGAGCTATAGGATGCTCCCTTGCTCCCTATTTAGTGCATGACTTAACCTCCAGTGTGCTGTCTGTCTGCACTGGTCTCAGAACAGTTATAAGAGAGCTATAGGATGCTCCCTTGCTCCCTATTTAGTGCATGACTTAACCTCCAGTGTGCTGTCTGTCTGCACTGGTCTCAGAACAGTTATAAGAGAGCTATAGGATGCTCCCTTGCTCCCTATTTAGTGCTTGACTTAACCTCCAGTGTGCTGTCTGTTTGCACTGGTCTCAGAACAGTTATAGGAGATCAGATTTCTTCAAGCGGCATATCAAATTAAACTAGAGACTCTCCTCTTTACATGTAAACAGGTTTCAATGAAAAAACGTCAAGAGATTTATTAACAGAGGCACTATTGAAGGCGCTGCATCGGTAGGAGTTGTTGTGTCACGACTCGATGCGGCAGACGTTTAACCCTTAAATTACAGTCTAGAGTTTTATTCATTTAAATCAGCGGTTCCCAACCCTGTTCCTGGAGGTCCCCCAGCACAACATATTTTGGTCATCTCCTTATACATTGCGCACAAAATACAACGTCCACGCATGTGGACGCGGGTTTGGACGAGGCTAGAGACACCAGTTCCTTCTTTTTGTTTCTTACGTCTTCAAACCATATATTTAAATGATTAATGGACCAACTAACCAAACATAAAACCATAAGGCTTGTTGGGCACGTCGCCACAGAGACATAGCGCATGTGGAGGCTTAATGCCATCCACCGCGGCATCCACGCTCAACAGCGAGAACCACATTATAGCGACCACGAGGAGGTTACCCCATGTGACTCTACCCTCCCTAGCAACAGGGCCAATTTGGTTGCTAAGGAGACCTGGCTGGAGTCCAGAGTCCACCATTCCATTTCATTGCATCCTCAGTCCATGCCACGAAAGTGAATGGTGACTGAGACTAACATTCTGCCTAGAACCTTCTTTTCTGCTCCACTGAAGAAAGTCGTATGGGTTTGAAACATGAGGATGAGTAAACGGTGAAAGAATTGTAATTTTTGGGTGGACACTTAACTACATTCAAAAAAGTCTGAGTAAACCATAAATAAATATAAAAATTGTCATAAATATTTTTTTTTTTAAAAATATCAAAATTATACCAACATCAATATAGCATATTAAACTGGCTCTTACAGGATGTAATACAGCCTCCTGTCAAATATGATGATAATGTGTATATAAAGGCATCTCTCCAAAAAGCAAAGCAGCCAAACATGAAGGCTGTTCCAACTCCTTCGTCTTGAGTGTGCCAGTTTTTACCCCACCCCAGGGCAGTTACAGCCAGATTCTTCAATATTACCCTCTGAGAGTTCAACAAGTTTACACTCAAAAACACCCACATCCAATTCTGTGGCCGCACCAGCCAAGAGTGCAGAAAATAACCAGCCCACCAGCAATCCTAAGCTCATGGACCCCCAAGAACCCGTACACGACAAACCAAGTGGCCTCCAGCACTGATCCTGAATACTTCCTGCGGTCGAGGCGTGACTATATTTCTTTTTTTCTCCTGTGATGGGCAGATATTAGATTTTGCTGGGACATCAGCACGGTTACCATTCTGTCCGAGTGAGATGTGAAATTAAACTCACCTCTCTTTGTAATGCCGTTGTCCGATCTACTGTTCAAATGCTCAAATAAGCAAAAACAAAAGACTGACATCACACATCAAATTCTGAAGCACCAGCAAGTTCATTTATTACACTTTTTCAGATAGCTAGAAGTTTAGACCGCATCAATACAGCTTCATTTTCAGTTGAGGAAAATCCACCACCGCACCACCGTCCTGAGTCGACCTTTATGCCTCTCGGAGGCTTGATTAGCCTGATAAGGTCCCGGGTGTGTAGAATCACGGCCCGGCCCTCCGCCCTGTCACATTCCTCCCTCGTTCTCGTCGGGGGAGCCCCCGGCATGACGGAAAAAAAAACACTTAGTCGACGGTTCTCCGATACGCCGTAGCTAGGTCCTCGGGCACTACTCCACCTTCTAACGGACGGCAGTCCTACTGCCCCTGGCGGATAGAACGCCCCGCCGTGTTCTCGGGGAACAGAAGGGGTCTCACACACCACTGGCAGTGGTTCTTCCGCTCCAGGTGGTCGGTAGTGAGCCTCTCCCCGCTTGCGGTCGGCGGTCTCAGACCACGATGCGTTTTAGCAGCTGGTATGGGTCTCCTCCGCCCCTGGCAGTGGCCCTGACTGCTTCAGGCGGTCGGTTAGGAGCCCCTTCTCCCCTCGCGGTCGGCGGCCGTTCCTCCACTTCCAGGCAAGGAAGATGGCCGCGGCTGCTCGATTGCGGTGGATGGTAGCGGTGAGAACTCCTCCTTCCCGGGTTTCGGCACCAGTGTAAAGGTATAGATGGGCAAGGAGGCGGCGACACACACGGCCCCGCCCTCCACCCAGTCACACTCTCATTTCCAAATTTTCCCTTGACCAGATGTTCCAAGCGTCTTCGAATTTGTGCTGCATCTTTCATTGGATTGTCCCCAAATTTGGGACAGATAGTCTTCAGATCTTGTGTCATTAAAGTCATTAAAAGCTTTTTGACATACCAAAGGTTAGCCAGTAACACATCAACAAATTTGCCAGTGAGGACGACCCACAGGAAGTAAGACTGTATCGTTGTAAACATTTGACGTATTGACATAAAACGTGCTATAAATCAATCATATCTAGTACTGAGAATACACAAGCAGTCTGGTATCAGCATAATTTACTCAAAATACATAGCCAAAATTGTTACAGCTTGATGAATACCTGCCTAAAGTCTTTGTGTATATATATATATATAGGCCATAGGCCTCTCCGCCATTTTAAATGGAGTAGCGTACTATTTTTTATCTTCTCCTCCAACAATGTTTCTCTAATCATCACCAAAATTGGTTCAGATAATCATTAGTCCAATCCTGACAGCAGAAATGGAACAGATTTACGGTGTTCGGCACCGGTCTCCAGAAGCACCTTAACAAAACTGCTGGCGAAGACCACAAACAGTAAGACCGTATATCAGAAACGCAGATACAAAACTTTGTATGCATGTTTGTATTGTTTACTTCGCACCATAATTGCTGTTTGCAGCTAAATTTATCATTATCTCTGGAGAGGTTTAAAGGGCAGATAAGAAACTCTTAATCAGTTCTAAAACGTTTACATTTCATCACATGAAGCCCTAAAATCTCTGGCGACACTTTGCGCTTGAACCTGTGATGTCTTTAAATTACTTTCCTTTGACAAATTGGATTGATTTCCCTTGATACTCACGGACCCTAACAAATTCTATTTAGCTTCACTCTGCGCCACCATATGGAAATAACGCCTTTTTAGCTTTTTCAATGAGCAAAGGAGTTTTAATAAGCAATTAAAGTGTTCAATAGGCACTCCTAATTAAAGCCATGTTAAACAAACAGTTATGAATACTGAAGAAATATTGCCAATGGTGTAGGTGCTGCTACCTCACCAGGGAACATCAGAGCTTATTAGAAAGTGGAACATTTAATTCACATTGGCCTGTGAAAATTCCCCTTTGATTCAGTATATCTAGCGGTCCGAGACTTCCATACATAAACCATATTTCAGCACCTAAAACAAACTTGACTCAACTTAGACACAAAGAATTAGCTTGAGGCTCAACATTGACTAGTAAACAATTCACTGGAGACACAACTTACTTATAAAACTGACTTGAGACTCAACTTTGACTCGTAAACGATTGACTTGACAACTTATAAAACTGACTTGAGACTCAACTTTGACTCGTAAACAACTCACTTGAGACAACTTATAAAACTGACTTGAGACTCAACTTTGTCTCGTAAACGATTGACTTGAGACAACTTATAAAACTGAGTTGAGACTAAACTTTGTCTCGTAAACAACTGACTTGAGACAACTTATAAAACTGAGTTGAGACTCAACTTTGACTCGTAAACGATTGACTTGAGACAACTTATAAAACTGACTTGAGACTCAACTTTGACTCGTAAACGATTGACTTGAGACAACTTATAAAACTGACTTGACTCAAATTTGACTCGTAAACGATTCACTTGAGACAAAATTTAGACTTATAAAACTGACTTGAGACTCAACTTTGACTCGTAAACAATTGACTTGAGGCAACTTATAAAACTGAATTGAGACTCAACTTTGACTCGTAAACAATTGACTTGACAACTTATAAAACTGACTTGAGATTCAACTTTGACTCGCTAACTATTCACTTGAGACAAAATTTAGACTTATAAAACTGACTTGAGATTCAACTTTGACTCGCTAACTATTCACTTGAGACAAAATTTAGACTTATAAAAACTGACTTGAGACTCAACTTTGACTCGTAAACGATTGACTTGAGACAACTTATAAAAACTGACTTGAGACTCAACTTTGACTCGTAAACGATTGACTTGAGACAACTTATAAAAACTGACTTGAGACTCAACTTTGACTCGTAAACGATTGACTTGAGACAACTTATAAAAACTGACTTGAGACTCAACTTTGACTCGTAAACAACTCTCTTGAGACAACTTATAAAACTGACTTGACTCAACTTTGACTCGTAAACGATTGACTTGAGACAAAATGTAGACTTAGAATTTTCTCCTGCCGCTCAACGCAACAGGAATTCAAACGGACAACCCTGCTGAAATCACACAGGATTTCCCAAGTAAGGCTTCATATCTGGGCAGATTTAGGTTAGAAGCTGTGACTTTTCTTATAAAACTAAATCAAATATTGGATGCTGAATGTTTGATGTTTTGATTACAATTGCCCGTTTAAGTATGATCGCTGACTGCTGTCTTGATTGGCGAGATCGTAATTTTTGGGTGAAATGTTATTTTATTGAGTGATCTGAACTAACGATTCAATTGTGCTGTTACCAGCATTTATCCTCCGTTAAACTGCATGCACCCTGTTTGTTCGCTCTCTCTCTCTCTCTCAGACACACACACACACTGAAATTCACAGAGCGAGCAGCACCATGGTTTATGACTCAGGCTGGTGTTTTCAAATTCTCCCGCCCGTTTCGTTCAGTTCCTTTTTGTTCCTGCTCATTTCCACCCCCATGTGGTATTAGCTCCGTCACCTGGATCTGATCCAGCCATCTTCCTTTCCCTCCACATTCAAATAATCGTTGGCTCCACCCTTTACGATCTAATCCTCCATTTTGAAACTAGTTCCCCATACATCCACACACTAGCATATAGCTCCACTATTTAGTTAGGACTTCCATGTCACGTTTTTGTGTTATATTCATCTAGTATTGGCAGTGTTTATTGCCCTTTGATTCTAATAAATCCTGTTATATTATAATAAGAAGTACTCCCAGTTGTTTGTTTGAATATTTGTGCTGAAGGGTAGAATTTCATGAGACTTGATCACCACTTAAGAGTCCCGAGGAGAGAATTAACAAGTTAAATTATATTATTTAAATTAATTATTAGTTATATCTGCTAGTAAAACTGATCTAAACAACCAGTGGACCCTACACTCAATGCTGACTCATAAACAATTCACTTGAATTAATGTAAATAACCTTTAATATGAGACCGGCCCATTCCTTGCCAACATACTGGTTAATGAATACACTGAGGATATTAAAGATAAAATGATCTTTTGAATCAAGTAAAACCTCATATTTTCTCATTTAGATAGATATACCATCACGAAAAGTGATTTGAGACTTGACTTGGACTGCTGTGTCGTCTTCATCGGACGAAGAGTGATTAGCTGCACTCCTCCTCTTCCTCGATACCGCATCCCATCAGCACACACTCACATTTGAAACACTGAAGCAATCTACTTACTGCCATTTTTAACAATAAATTGAGCCTCTTAACTTTCATTAGAACGTGGAGGGACGTAATTGAATCGAGTGCGGAAGAATTAAACAATCCGTGCATACAAAACACAACATGACTGATGCGTGTGATTTCCTGCCAAGTCTCGTATCGTCTCAGAAATGCCGGAGAGACACTTCAAACATTCGGTGAATTCAATTACATCACCAAGACAGATTTATGCTAGACAGGAAGTTGTTCTGTTGTTATCCTACCAGGTCTACGGCTCAGGGTAAGAGGTTGTCTTTTGATATATTCTGAATTATTACTAATATTGATTCCATACTTTTCAAAAAGTGCCCTTATGAAGAAATAAAATACGGACGGGCCGGTGCCAAATTACACAAGAGTTTGACGTGATAATGGCGCACAGGCATGTTTGATAAATGTGCAGGCGTGTAGGATAACCAGATCCATGTGTTGTGATAAATATCAAAACAAGTGCATGATCTGAGCTGCAAAACCTCCCAGAATATGGGTGTAAACCGGGAGAAAACGCTTGGTACAAACGCACGCAGCTCTCTTATATAGTAGAGGTGAGGGAATAGTTTGCGGTTGATTTTTCAATAAGCCATCGACTTTTTTCTGCAATGAAGGGTGTTGAAAGATGACTTGCGGGTTCTTGGCGGAAAGCGCACACAAATGCATCCTCCCAACAAATGAATCACACTCCATATTTCAGACCCATATTTACAGTTATCTGGAGAACGAGCGGGGGCTCGATATCTCATTCTTTAAAAGTGTCGAGCCGCTGGATTTCCATTCGTCCTATCGGAGAGCTCGCTGGGAAATCATGAAGGACAAACAGTCCCAGCAACAACATTCTGAGCGGGACTTTTCCCAAACGTCTCCGGCACTTTGAATGCAATAAATCTTCTGGTAGCGAGCCAGGGGAACTGCTTTGCATTACTACATTACCTCTTAGCAGAACCTTTCATTCAGAGTGACTCGAATAGCTTTTACACATGACCCGTTTACACAGCTGGAGCACGTACAGAACTGCGGCTAAGTGCCGGTCTCGAGGGCTTCCTGTAGAAGTGGGTGCCGTCACCAGTGAATCATATGAATCAAGAAGGCCTCGAGCGCTCCTCTTTGGGCCCTGAAAAGCACACAGTACTCACATTTCTAAAGCCGCTCGCTGTGATTCATCTACCTACTGCGAAGATGAAAATATTAGAGAGGAAATGACACGGCTAATCCAGCAGAGAGAGGTCAGGAATATTACTAAATGTGTTCATTCCTTACAAAAGGCACTTTTTATTGATGGTGTTCTTCGGGAAACCTCTGAGCAGCTGGAGTCGGCCCCACCTGACCCATTAGAAGCACAAAACAACAACTCAGATCACCTCTCATAGGTTCAATGTTCATGACGGCGGCAATGCTTGAAAGCAACATTACTCACAATTAATAAGGACATAGAGGGGAATCTTTACCATGACGGATTCCCTCAAGGATCTCGTCAGGAACGATTACATCCGGAATGTTTTACTGTTTGGAGTGAAAAATGCCTCCAATGCTTGTGAGAACTGAATAATCAGATTATAGGTCTGAAATCTGGTCGTTCTGTGGCCAGGAGGCTCACAAACAAGAGTAGTGATTGACCAAAACGAGCGCTCAAAAGGCGGATGTGGATATCTCGAGTGGCCAATGGGTGATACATGATAAATGGTGATTTAAATATGATGACAACACATAATACTATGATTGTAAATTACAGCTGGATACGTCACACCTGTAGAGTAGCCCACCACAAGCTCATTAAAACTACTTAAGTACTAAAGTAACTGATATTAAATGTACTTAACCCTCCTACAACTTTCGGTCATTATTGACCGGAATCTATTTTTCTATTTTAATAAGTTGGTTTTATTTGATCTGATAGGTGATGGTGCTTCCACTTGCTATCTGAACACACAATAAAGTGTCTAATTAGTCATAAATAAAAAGTGACACCTTTTAATATCGCACTCAAAATTGAGCTCTCAAAGGAAATGAATGGGAAAGACCATAACGCAGAATTTATTTGTGTGAAATCAAATCTATAAATCAGCCACAATGTAGAAAAAACACATAGAAATGAAGAGGTGACTCTATAAAACTTCCAGAGTGCAAAATACACACACACACACACACACACACACACACACACACATTAAGTGGTGAGACTATAACACTAAGCATATTTTTGGAGTCACAATGCAGAACACGCACACACACACACACACACACACGCGCGCACACGCGCACACGCGCACACACACGCACACTCAGATATGAAGAGGCGAGACCCACAATGCACAACACGCACCCAAGCACACGAACACGCGCACACACATAAACACACACGCAAACACACATGCAAACACACACGTACACACACTCTCTCTGTCACACACACACACACATAAACACAAACACACACAAACATACACACATACACATAAACACACATACATGTATACACACACTCAGTCAGGTCTCCTTAGCAACCAAATTGGCCCGGTTGCTAGGGAGGGTAGAGTCACATGGGGTAACCAAATAGGCCCGGTTGCTAGGGAGGGTAGAGTCACATGGGATAACCAAATTGACCCGGTTGCTAGGGAGGGTAGAGTCACATGGGGTAACCAAATTGGCCCGGTTGCTAGGGAGGGTAGAGTCACATGGGGTAACCAAATTGGCCCGGTTGCTAGGGAGGGCAGAGTCACATGGGGTAACCAAATTGGCCCAGTTGCTAGGGAGGGTAGAGTCACATGGGGTAACCAAATTGGCCCGGTTGCTAGGGAGGGTAGAGTCACACGGGGTAACCTCCTCGTGGTCACTATAATGTGGTTCTCGCTCTCGGTGGGGCGTGTGGTGAGTTGTGCGTGGATGCCGCGGAGAATAGCGTGAAGCCTCCACACGTGCTACGTCTCCACGGTAACACACTCAACAAGTCACATGATAAGATGTGTGGATTGACGGTCTCAGACGCGGAGGCAACTGAGATTCATCCTCCGCCACCCGGATTGAGGTGAGTCACTACAACACCACGAGGACTTGGAGCGCATTGGGAATTGGGCGTTACAAATTGGGGAGAAAATAATAATAATAATAATAATAATAATAATAAATAAAACAGAGAAACATATTTCACTTTTTACCTTTTCACTGTGTACCTGTTTCGGTCCACTCTGTGATAGGGTCTTTGCCCACTTTACATCATTATTATTATTATTATTATTATTATTATTATTAATATTATTATTATTATTATTGTTGTTTTCAAACCCAATCAACTTGAAAACTACGTTATTGTAAAAATCAGTGTCAGCCCATTATTGTCAAACAAGTGCATCACTAATTATTCGTACTATTTTACAATGGTAATATAGAGAGATTTTATTATAATATAAAGCTTTACATTTTGGCGGGAACGCAGAAACACCTTATGAGTTTGTGTAACGCGCTCCTCATTTTAACCCCTCCTCCTCTCAGGAATATTACTAAATGTGTTCATTCCTTACAAAAGGCACTTTTTATTGATGGTGTTCTTCGGGAAACCTCTGAGCAGCTGGAGTCGGCCCCACCTGACCCATTAGAAGCACAAAACAACAACTCAGATCACCTCTCATAGGTTCAATGTTCATGACGGCGGCAATGCTTGAAAGCAACATTACTCACAATTAATAAGGACATAGAGGGGAATCTTTACCATGACGGATTCCCTCAAGGATCTCGTCAGGAACGATTACATCCGGAATGTTTTACTGTTTGGAGTGAAAAATGCCTCCAATGCTTGTGAGAACTGAATAATCAGATTATAGGTCTGAAATCTGGTCGTTCTGTGGCCAGGAGGCTCACAAACAAGAGTAGTGATTGACCAAAACGAGCGCTCAAAAGGCGGATGTGGATATCTCGAGTGGCCAATGGGTGATACATGATAAATGGTGATTTAAATATGATGACAACACATAATACTATGATTGTAAATTACAGCTGGATACGTCACACCTGTAGAGTAGCCCACCACAAGCTCATTAAAACTACTTAAGTACTAAAGTAACTGATATTAAATGTACTTAACCCTCCTACAACTTTCGGTCATTATTGACCGGAATCTATTTTTCTATTTTAATAAGTTGGTTTTATTTGATCTGATAGGTGATGGTGCTTCCACTTGCTATCTGAACACACAATAAAGTGTCTAATTAGTCATAAATAAAAAGTGACACCTTTTAATATCGCACTCAAAATTGAGCTCTCAAAGGAAATGAATGGGAAAGACCATAACGCAGAATTTATTTGTGTGAAATCAAATCTATAAATCAGCCACAATGTAGAAAAAACACATAGAAATGAAGAGGTGACTCTATAAAACTTCCAGAGTGCAAAATACACACACACACACACACACACACACACACACACACATTAAGTGGTGAGACTATAACACTAAGCATATTTTTGGAGTCACAATGCAGAACACGCACACACACACACACACACACACGCGCGCACACGCGCACACGCGCACACACACGCACACTCAGATATGAAGAGGCGAGACCCACAATGCACAACACGCACCCAAGCACACGAACACGCGCACACACATAAACACACACGCAAACACACATGCAAACACACACGTACACACACTCTCTCTGTCACACACACACACACATAAACACAAACACACACAAACATACACACATACACATAAACACACATACATGTATACACACACTCAGTCAGGTCTCCTTAGCAACCAAATTGGCCCGGTTGCTAGGGAGGGTAGAGTCACATGGGGTAACCAAATAGGCCCGGTTGCTAGGGAGGGTAGAGTCACATGGGATAACCAAATTGACCCGGTTGCTAGGGAGGGTAGAGTCACATGGGGTAACCAAATTGGCCCGGTTGCTAGGGAGGGTAGAGTCACATGGGGTAACCAAATTGGCCCGGTTGCTAGGGAGGGCAGAGTCACATGGGGTAACCAAATTGGCCCAGTTGCTAGGGAGGGTAGAGTCACATGGGGTAACCAAATTGGCCCGGTTGCTAGGGAGGGTAGAGTCACACGGGGTAACCTCCTCGTGGTCACTATAATGTGGTTCTCGCTCTCGGTGGGGCGTGTGGTGAGTTGTGCGTGGATGCCGCGGAGAATAGCGTGAAGCCTCCACACGTGCTACGTCTCCACGGTAACACACTCAACAAGTCACATGATAAGATGTGTGGATTGACGGTCTCAGACGCGGAGGCAACTGAGATTCATCCTCCGCCACCCGGATTGAGGTGAGTCACTACAACACCACGAGGACTTGGAGCGCATTGGGAATTGGGCGTTACAAATTGGGGAGAAAATAATAATAATAATAATAATAATAATAATAAATAAAACAGAGAAAC
>JAVLUX010000018.1:1762500-1772500 GCA_032164185.1 Moxostoma hubbsi
CTAACTTGTAGTACCACCTGTTTACTCCAGGGGGCAGTAAGTGACACTTCAGCTGTATGAGCAACACACAGTTTATACAGTGAAGAAACACTTCAGCAGAACAACACAAACATGCGTTACATTCTTGCGTTCAAAACACTTGATGGAGCGCAAATCCGAACTAAGAGATCTCAAGATGTGTTCTAAGTATTAAAAAGTATCAAAAAATTTAAAAATAATTTTTGAATATATAAAGATATCTATGTATCATTATTTCTTCATTATATATTGAATTATTGTTATATGAGGGGCTTTCTCAGCAAATATTTGTATATGCGATTAATTAATCGGGACACCATGTAATTAATTCGATAAAAAATTTATCAATTGACAGCCCTAATATATATATATATGTATATTATAATACATGATAATATAATTAAAATGATAAAGCATTAAAAAAGACAAAACTAAACGTTTTCAAGTGTTACGAGCCTGGCTCAAAGCAAGCAACAGAGTAGGGAAAGGCCACACACGGAATATAAATATAGTAAATTTATTAAATAAATAGAACTTTAACAGAATAAACTGTGTTCAGCCAGTACTGAAGGTGGCTTTAACAAAAATAAAAATGAAAGCAATCAGAAATGAATAAACCAAACAAAAATCATAAAAACGGTGCGGGAGAGATGCAACAGAGGCTGGTCCTCCTCATGGTCTCATCTGAAGCGTCTTTAAAGGCCTAGACCAGGAACTAATTAGCACAACTCCAAACACCTGTGCCCAGCTCACCTGTAGGAGACAGACACAGCACACAGCCAGGAGGAGGAGCCAGGCAAGGCCGTGACACCCCCCCCCTTACGACAGAGGCCTCTCAAAGAGAGACTCTGGAAAAATTACACTCCTTCCCCATAAATGAATAAACAAAAGATGTTAAAAATACTCAACTTTGTCTAGGGGTTATGGCTTGGACACTCTCCCCAAGCCTGTAAAATTGGTCACTTGAGTCCAACAGGCCCCCACCCCTCCACTCAATCCTTCCCTCGAACCCAAGGCTCCAGCAAATTTTAAGGAGACTAAGCAGAGAAAAAGATGAGATACAAGAGAGAGACAAACAGGACAGGACAAGACACGGACTCACTCCGGCTCACATGGGGCACGGGACAAAGCGTCAGCCATGACGTTGTCCACACCCCGAATGTGCCGGATCAGTAAGCTATACGGTTGTAAAAACAACACCCAGCGCATCAGACGCTGACTTGGGCTCTTTAGAGAATATAAGAACGTTAGTGGGTTATGATCAGAATAAATGGTAACCGGAACAGCACCCCCACTTAAATAAACATCAAAGTGTTGTAATCCCCATATTAAAGCTAGGGTTTCTTTTTCGATGGTCGAGTAATTTAACTGGTGACAGTTAAACTTTTTTGAAAAGAAACACACTGGCCGGTCTACACCTTGTTCATCCCCCTGCAGGAGTACGGCCCCAGCACCCACGTGGCTAGCGTCGACCTGCATCTGGAATGACTGGTCCATGCGGGGAGCCCTTAACACAGGAGCAGATGTTAACAACAACTTCACATTATCAAATGCGGCCTGACAGATTGCAGTCCAATCAAATTTAGTACGGCCCTTCAAAAGGTCAGTCAATGGGGCAACAACAGTGGAAAAGTTAGCACAAAAACCACGATAATACCCCACCATTCCTAAAAAGCGTCTGAGCTCAGGTTTGGTAGCTGGTACAGGGAAATTATCGATAGCCACCACCTTAGCGTACACAGGCCTCACCTGGCCCTGCCCCACCACCTTCCCCAAATAAACAACTGTCGCCTGGGCAAACTCGCACTTAGCGAGATTTACAGTGAGGCGAGCTTCAACTAGCCGTGTAAAAAGAGCCTGAATACGCTCAAGATGGTCAGACCACCCATCACTATACACGACCACATCGTCCAAATAAACAGCACAGCCCTGTAAACCAGAGACTACGCGGTTCATTAGTCTCTGAAATGTGGCGGGCGCATTTCGTAACCCAAAGCTCATCACAGAGTACGAATACAGGCCAGACGGTGTGATGAAGGCTGAAACCTCCCGAGCCCGAGGTGTCAAAGGAACCTGATAATAGCCTTTAAGTAAATCAAACTTACTTACGAACCGGGCCGAACCTACCCGGTCAACACAGTCTTCAACCCTTGGGAGCGGAAAAGAATCTGGCTTTGTAATGTTATTTAACTTCCGATAATCTGTACAAAATCTATACGTCCCATCAGGTTTACTAACTAGAATGCAAGGTGAAGCCCAACTAGAATAAGAGGGTTCTGCCAAACCATTATTCAGAAGATACTTCACCTCTGCCTCTAGGTGCTGCTGTTTCTCGAGTGACACCCGATAGAACCTCTGCCTTATCGGCTCAGAATCACCCACATCGATGTCGTGCTTGATCAAATGAGTACACGACGGTGTATCTGAAAACAAAGCAGGAAAGTTAAAAATCAACGACTCAACTGTTAATGCCCTCTCCTTGGACAAATGCCCAAGTAGTGTGTCCAAATCAGACAACTTCTCTGAGTTCTTCAACCGAGGCTGGAGCACACAGTCGTCAGGGCTAACCACTTCCTCATCACCACACGCTGCCACCATGTGGGGAGAGAAGCCAGATATCTCCGCAACTGCAGCCAAAGCAACTGACTTAACCTGATCACCGGTCTCTGCTGCCCCAGAAACCGGAGACCTACTGTAATACGGTTTCAAAAGATTAATATGACAGAGTTGCGTATTACGCCTACGGTCAGGAGTTGAAACTAGATAATTCAGGTCCGACACCTGCCGAACAACTGTATAGGGACCTGAGTATTTAGCAAGAAAGGGTGAACCGGCTATCGGCAACAGTGCCAGAACCTGATCTCCAGGACTGAACACTCTCGGCTCAGCCCGGCGGTCATACCAACTCTTCATTTTCTTCTGAGCCTTAGTCAGATTTTCTACAGCCATCTCACAAGCTAAGAACAATTTCCGGCGAAAGCCGTTCACATACTCCAACAAGTTAGAAGGACTTTCAGGACACTTCAAGTTATCCTGCAGGACAGCTAATGGCCCACGAACTCTATGGCCGAACACCAAATCATTAGGTGAGAAACCTGTACTTTCCTGTGTTACCTCACGAGCTGCAAGCAACAACCATGGAAGCCCTTCCTCCCAGTCTTTGCTGAGCTGAACACAGTAACCTCTAAGCAATGACTTAAGCGTCTGGTGAAAACGCTCCAAAGAGCCTTGACTCTGGGGGTGATAAGAGCTACTACGCTGATGTTTAACACGCAGCTGCTCAAGCACCTCTGAAAACATACGCGATGTAAAATTAGAGCCTCTGTCACTCTGAATAATCTGAGGGATGCCAAAGATGGAAATAAACTGAGAGAGCGCCTTCACCACCGATTTGGTAGAAATTGTACGTAACGCATAGGCAGCGGGGTAACGGGTAGCCTGACACATCACAGTCAAAAGGTAAACACACCCTGACTTCGATGGAGGCAATGGTCCAACACAGTCGATTAGCAAATGCTCAAATGGATTCCCTAAAGCCGGAATAGGATAAAGGGGAGCTGGCTTGATCACCTGATTAGGCTTTCCCGTTATCTGACATGTATGACAGGTCTTAATGAAGCATGCCACGTCCTTCTTTAGGCAAGGCCAATAGAAGTACTTCATAAGTCTGTCATACGTTTTCCGCACACCCAAATGACCCGCTATATCACCATGAGCCGTCTGTAGTATCAAGTCTCTAAACTTCATCGGCACTACTATTTGGAAAACAGGATCCTCGAACATCTCTTTAGTCTGAGGCATCCACTTACGAACCAACAGCCCATCTTGAACAAAATAACCCCTCGCTGCACTAAGTCGCTCCTCAACAGGCAAAACCCCATCAAACAGTTCACTCAACGTTGAATCCTCCTTCTGAGCTACAACAAAATCACTAAATGAAAGAGAAGATGGCAAATCGGGCAAAACAATAGGCTGTAAATCAGGTTTACGATTTTTCTCTAGAACCTCAGTTCCAGAGGCACGGTTCATGGCACGTGTTACTGCACAAGCAGTAAACACCTCAGGTAAGCTCTGCAGGCTACAATCAGTACCTGATGGGATAGATGGAACACTCTTAACCACCACAAGAGGCGGTACATCACGCCAAACACGCTCTCCAGCCAAGTTATTACCCAAGATGAGATGTACACCATCTATAGGCAACGAATGGCGCACGGCAATGACAACCTCACCCCGAACCAGGTCTGACTGTAGTTCAATCCTATGCAGAGGAACAGTTACCACCTGCAACCCAATTCCCCTCACCAGAACATTACCCATGCTGGACTCACTAGAAAGAGGCAAAACAGACTCTAGAAGAAAAGATTCACAAGCCCCCGTATCTCTAAGAATTTTAACTGGCACCTTTGCAGAACTGCCCACCAATGATACTAAACCATCTGTAATGAAAGGAGAGTAATCATTGACATTGGCCTCAATTACATCAGACTGGCTAGACCCCACAAGGCTGTCCACAGACAAGTTAGAGGCCACACCCCTTTCTGGGTTGGACCTAATCTCTGTGTGGGTGAACTCAGACCATGCGCGCACATCCGAAACGGCAAGAGCAACAGGTCTTGCCGCGCCAGATTTGCTCCTCTGACCCCTTGCTCTCAAAACCGGACACTCGTTCTTCCAATGCCCCTTCTCTAAACAATAATGACAAGCATCCGGATCTGCCTTACCACGAAACTGTTCTTTGGCAGCAGACTGACTAGCGGGAGTATTAGAAAATACTGAACGTTCACTGAAACGTCCAAAGCGCTGCTCACGGTAGCCCCTTACTGAATTGTGTTCTTTAAAGTTTTGCCTGTGCACTAAAACGTATTCATCAGATAAAACTGCGGCATCAGCTGCTATTTTTACCTTCCGCTCATTTATATATATCGCAATTCGATCAGGGAGGATGTTTCTAAATTGCTCTAAAACAATTAAATTACACAACTCTTCAAAGGTAGAAACGCCCACTGCAGCACACCAACGATTGAAATGACAATTCAGCTCTCTTACTACCTCTGTATAAGTCTGCTTTTCTCCCTTCTTCCAATTACGAAATCGCAGTCTATATGCTTCTGGAACTAACTCATACACTTTAAGCACAGCATCTTTCACGCTTTTATAAATCCTTCTTTCAGGCCCCGATAAAGCAATAAACGCCTCCTGCGCTTTTCCAACTAGAATGCTCTGGAGTAACAAAGTTCGTTCAGGATCACTCCAACCACGATCATCTGCCACACTTTCAAACAGTGAAAAGAACACATCTGGATCTTTCTCACTAAACCTTGGTAATAATCTGGCCATATTAGAAATATCAGGAGTGCGCGCTGGTCCAGTCGGAACATCGCCACCGGTATTACCCGTAATTTTCCCTTCTGCAATCAACCTAAGACGTTCTAAAGCAATTTCTCTATCACTTTTGATTTTATCAAATTCTAATTGACGTACAGCTTCTCTCTCCCTACGTTCAGCTTCACGTTCAGCTTCTCTCTCTCTACGTTCGGCTTCGCGTTCAAATTCTCTCTCTCTCTGTTGCATTTCTAACAACTCTTTTTGTTGTTCAAAAGTAAGACCAAAATTACTGCGAGACTCACCCAATGTTGCCAATGGTGTTGAAGCACCTTCAGGCCCCAACTCATCCATTGAAATTATTGATGGGAGAATTTTTCTTTCAGCCAATTTAGATCTGACAGCCTGCCTTAACTGCACCAATTTCGCATTTTTTCTCAAGCCCAATTCAAAATTATAATGTTCACTAACGTCACACAACTGCTCCTTAGTCAACGTATCTAAAACCTGATCTGATGGAGCAGCAAAAAAATTATCCAACGTATCCATTTATTTACTCTGCCTTTTTCCTTTAACCCCTAAACAACAAAAAAAAAAAAAAAAAAAAAAAAATATTTCTTTTTAAGCACATTCATCAATGTAAGTGCGGCCACCTGCAGCTACAAGACAAAAACTAACGGAGCTGCCCTGTACACATCGATCCACTTCATGCATACCCCAAGAACAGAGATTTTTAATACACGATATCAGCGGCACCTAACTTCCCCGACAAAATGCCGTTAAAGCAGGCATCCACGACTGTGCCCTCCGCCCAGGGTATTGCACAAAAACAAAAAACTAAAATAACAAACAAGCGTTAAGCGCTTAACAGGGATTTGCAAAGCTCCAATGGCTACACCATCAATTAGTTATTAATAATTTTTGTCTCGCAAACACAGAGAAGACCCGCACCTACCCAACAACCAACCCCCTAATACTATAACCTGGCTGTATTTAAACAACCCCAGGCACAAACGAACCAAATTTTGTCTCCCGCACTGACATACTGCAAAAAAAAAACAATTCCAAACCTGATTAAACTAATCCGCGTTTGTCTTTCCCAATAACCATGCATTAAATGCCCAATCAACCTTACTGCGCCGGATCCCCGTAGGATCTAAATACAGTTTACAATTTTGGCACATTAATCAAAACGGCCTTCAATATAACTACTCAAACTCAATTGAGAAACGCAAAACAAAAAAAATAATAATTACCGATCGATGGTTCAAAATCCCGGACGAGATCCCCAAATCTGTTACGAGCCTGGCTCAAAGCAAGCAACAGAGTAGGGAAAGGCCACACACGGAATATAAATATAGTAAATTTATTAAATAAATAGAACTTTAACAGAATAAACTGTGTTCAGCCAGTACTGAAGGTGGCTTTAACAAAAATAAAAATGAAAGCAATCAGAAATGAATAAACCAAACAAAAATCATAAAAACGGTGCGGGAGAGATGCAACAGAGGCTGGTCCTCCTCATGGTCTCATCTGAAGCGTCTTTAAAGGCCTAGACCAGGAACTAATTAGCACAACTCCAAACACCTGTGCCCAGCTCACCTGTAGGAGACAGACACAGCACACAGCCAGGAGGAGGAGCCAGGCAAGGCCGTGACACAAGCTAACACATGCTAGCATCGCCTAACGAAGTGCTAAAACATGCTAAAAACATGCTAGCATCATGCTAACACATGCTAGCATTGCCTAACGAAATGCTAAAACATGCTAGCATTATGCTAACGCATGTTAGCATTGCCTAGGGAATTGCTAAAACATGCTAAAAACGTGCTAGCATCATGCTAACACATGCTAGCATCGCCAAACGAAGTGTTAAAACATGCTAAAAATGTGCTAGTATCATGCTAACACATGCTAGCATCGCCTAGCGAAGTGCTAATACATTCTAAAAATGTGCTAACATCATGCTAACACAAAAATAACACCTACATGCTACCATCATGAAAAACACATGCTAGCAACATTCTTTGACCATTATTTTAGTGCTTAGAAACAAGTTAGAAAATGCTATTTGACGAGTTTTGCCACGGCAAGGACCACTCACATTTTCTTCAGGAAATGTACCTATCTAGTTTTTGTTATTATTGAACATAAGGCAATCATTGGTCTACAGTTCACGGCAATCCATTTTGCACCTGAATTCATCAATCAGTCTGAGATGCATTATAAGGGCTTGTTATAGGGCGTGTCGATGTACACCTGCGTCAGACAGACGGGAGCGTCTTGGTTGTGTCATGTCGTAAACGTTTGTTTTTAAGTCGCTGTGTCATGTTAAACGTAGTTTGAAACTTAGAAAAACACGCTTTGAGATATCCATCGAGCTGTGCTTGAACACAAGAATGTGTTCTCATCTTGTGCCGTCTGCTGTCAGTGAGTGTGTTTGCTCTCTGTATAAGCTGCTCGTTGCCTATACAGCTGGAGTAGCACTTACTGCCCCCTGGAGAACACAGGTGGTACTGCAAGCCTGAATTACTCAGATTAAGGAATATTTCTTAATACAGTATAGGGACATGATTTATTTTTTTGTATAAACGCACCGAATTAACACGTTAAACTCGTCAGCCCTAATAATACTATAAAATAATAATAGTTAATAACCAGTTTTCAGCATTTAAAAATAGCATTTAATTTTTTTTCAGGGCGAGCACAGTCCGATGAGTCCGAAACGACCAGGAAAACATATCAGACGAAGCTCTACGTATTACAAATTTGCCAAAACCTAGGGAGTGCCCTAGGTAGACGTCATCCTTGGTATTGTATGCGCATTCATTTGACATGAATGTTTGTAACATGCCTGTGACTCAAAAGCCTAAAACAAGCCATATGATTTTTACACTCAAAACACACTCGTTCCCATTTTCTATTGTGATCTACAAAACCATTGCACAGCTTTCCAGCTTTTCTAACGACTCAAACATACCGCGAGACATTCAGAGGAGGGGGGCTGAATGGACTTTGGGCTGAGGGGAGCGGTCGGGTTTGTCTGTACCTGTCGTTGATGGTCCAGTTGAGGCACAGGTTCAGGGACATCAGGTTCCGGCACTTTCTCACCACCTCCATCACGGTCTCGTTGTTGAGTTCAGAGATGTGCCGCAGATCCAGACTGCTGAGATGCTGAAGCTGCAGACACCAAAACAAACACATTTAGCATTTATCTGCAGGTGCAGCAGACGATGCATATTAGTCACGAAATATTCTACACGGGACAATATATCCGACGAGCACAAAACCAAACGGTGCCACTGTCGTCCATTTGACCATAGGAGATTTCTGGACGAGTTCAGAGCTTCTCAACTGGTTTGGCTTATTTTGGGTGGATCATCTGGATATTTGTACATTTATAAAATGATTTATCACACCGCAGCACCCCGTTTTAACCCTCCTATCCTGATCAAGAAGAGCGGCTTACTGTTTACGGTCATTTTTGACCAGAAGCAGAACAGGTGTAACTTACATTTCTTCTTCCCTGAAGTTAAAACAATGAAACTATGCACTTCTTTTGGGATATTATATTTGTTTTAGATTGTATTTGCATATTAAATGTATTCATGTCACCATTCATTTGCATATGCAAATACGCACATTTGTGTAACTTCACAACAGTAAAAAATGAAACGTAGTTGAAACATGAAGACAATATGAGATGTCTGGTGCATGATTACTTCCATCTGGTGAGAAAAAGAAAAATAACATGACTTGAAAAAGCAGTTTTCTATGCAGCCACCTACTGTGTTGTAATTCTACATTTTATCATAAATTAAGCATTTGGATACACATATTATCAAACTTCTGTGTGCATGCGTTGTGCGTGCATGTGGTGTGTGTGTGTGTGTTGTGTGTGCATGTGTTGTGTGTGTGTGTGCGCGTGTGCATGTGTTGTGTGCGTGTGCGCGTGTGTGCATGTGTTACGTGTGTGCATGTGTTACGTGTGTGCATGTGTTGTGTGTGTGTGCATGTGTGTGTGCATGTGTTGTGTGCGCGTGTGTGCATGTGTTGTGTGTGCGTGTGTGCATGTGTTGTGTGTGTGCGTGTGCATGTGTTGTGTGTGCGTGTGTGTGCATGTGTTACGTGTGTGCGTGTGTGCATGTGTTATGTGTGTGCGTGTGTGCATGTGTTACGTGTGTGCGTGTGTGCATGTGTTGTGTGTGCGTGCATGTGTTGTGTGCGCATGTGTTACGTGTGTGTGTGTGTACATGTGTTGTGTGCGCGTGTGTGCATGTGTTACGTGTGTGCGTGTGTGCATGTGTTGTGTGTGTGTGCATGTGTTGTGTGTGCGTGCATGTGTTGTGTGCGCATGTGTTACGTGTGTGTGTGTGTACATGTGTTGTGTGCGCGTGTGTGCATGTGTTACGTGTGTGCGTGTTGTGTGTGCATGTGTTGTGTGTGCACGTGTGCATGTGTTGTGTGTGTGTGTGCGCGTGTGCATGTGTTGTGTGCGTGTGCGCGTGTGTGCATGTGTTACGTGTGTGCATGTGTTACGTGTGTGCATGTGTTGTGTGTGTGTGCATGTGTGTGTGCATGTGTTGTGTGCGCGTGTGTGCATGTGTTGTGTGTGCGTGTGTGCATGTGTTGTGTGTGTGCGTGTTCATGTGTTGTG
>JAVLUX010000018.1:1777500-1847500 GCA_032164185.1 Moxostoma hubbsi
ACGCTCGCCTCTATAGATGAGTGTGTGCATCTCTCTCTCTTATACAGACATTGCAACAGGATCAACATGTGATGCTGGCTTGCATATTTTGCTCTGTTCCTCACACAAAGTCACCCGTCGTATTAATTCAGAAGATTTGGATTAACACAAGTTGGATGTTCTTCCAGAGCTTTCCCAATCCAGCCAGGCAGAGGTTTATTTTTCCCCAGTCTCAGAGCAGAATTCCCATCTCCATCCATTGGCTGTGAATGATTTAAACACGCTGCTCCTCTCCACTCCCGCTAGTATTCTAGAGGTTATCGAAAACGGACGGCCCGTTTGTAACGCCTTTACATTTCAGGATAAGAGAGAGAGACAGAGAGAGAGAGACAGTCAGACAGACAGATCGTATCAGGATAGAGTATAAGAGGACACTAAAACACACTGAGAGAGAGACATCTGTCTATTTGTCTGTCTGTCTGTATTTTTGTTTATTATCAGTCTGTCAATATGTCTGTTGTCTAGTATCTGGCATTTGTCTGTCTAAAATATGTCTGTCTGTCCATCTAGTATCTGTCTATCGGTCTGTCTGTTTAAAATCTATATATCTTTCTGTCTGTCTCTCTAGTATCATTCTATCTGTCTGTATGTCTGTCTGTCAATCTGTCTGTCTCTCTGTCTAGAGTCTGTCTGTCTGTCTGTCTAGAGTCTATCTATCTGTCTGTCTGTCTCTCTGGCTAGAGTCTGTCTGTCTTTCTCTCTCTATTTGTCTGTCTATCTACCTAGTGTCTATCGATCTGTCTGTCTGTCTTTCTATCTGTCTGTCTGTCAGACTATCTATCTGTCTGTCTGTCTATCTGTCTATCTGTCTGTCTGTCAGACTATCTATCTATCTATCTATCTATCTATCTGTCTGTCTGTCTGTCTGTCTGTCTGTCTGTCAGACTATCTATCTATCTGTCTGTCTGTATGTCTGTCTATCTGTCAGACTATCTATCTATCTATCTATCTATCTGTCTGTATGTCTGTCTGTCTGTATGTCTATCTGTCAGACTATCTATCTATCTATCTGTCTGTATGTCTGTCTATCTGTCAGACTATCTATCTATCTGTCTATCGGTCTGTCTGTTTAAAATCTATATATCTTTCTGTCTGTCTCTCTAGTATCATTCTATCTGTCTGTATGTCTGTCTGTCAATCTGTCTGTCTCTCTGTCTAGAGTCTGTCTGTCTGTCTGTCTAGAGTCTATCTATCTGTCTGTCTGTCTCTCTGGCTAGAGTCTGTCTGTCTTTCTCTCTCTATTTGTCTGTCTATCTACCTAGTGTCTATCGATCTGTCTGTCTGTCTTTCTATCTGTCTGTCTGTCAGACTATCTATCTGTCTGTCTGTCTATCTATCTATCTGTCTGTCTGTCAGACTATCTATCTATCTGTCTGTCTGTCTGTCTGTCTGTCAGACTATCTATCTATCTGTCTGTCTGTATGTCTGTCTATCTGTCAGACTATCTATCTATCTATCTGTCTGTATGTCTGTCTGTCTGTATGTCTATCTGTCAGACTATCTATCTATCTATCTGTCTGTATGTCTGTCTATCTGTCAGACTATCTATCTATCTATCTATCTATCTATCTGTCTGTATGTCTGTCTATCTGTCTGTCTGTCTGTCTGTCTGCCAGACTATCTATCTATCTATCTATCTGTCTGTCTGTCTGTCTGTCTGTCAGACTATCTATCTATCTGTCTGTCTGTATGTCTGTCTATCTGTCAGACTATCTATCTATCTATCTATCTGTCTGTATGTCTGTCTGTCTGTATGTCTATCTGTCAGACTATCTATCTATCTATCTGTCTGTATGTCTGTCTATCTGTCAGACTATCTATCTATCTATCTATCTGTCTGTATGTCTGTCTATCTGTCTGTCTGTCTGTCTGTCTGCCAGACTATCTATCTATCTATCTATCTGTCTGTCTGTCTGTCTGTCAGACTATCTATCTATCTGTCTGTCTGTATGTCTGTCTATCTGTCAGACTATCTATCTATCTATCTATCTATCTGTCTGTATGTCTGTCTGTCTGTATGTCTATCTGTCAGACTATCTATCTATCTATCTGTCAGACTATCTATCTATCTATCTATCTGTCTGTATGTCTGTCTATCTGTCTGTCTGTCTGTCTGTCTGCCAGACTATCTATCTATCTGTCTGTCTGTCTGTCTGTCTGTCTGTCAGACTATCTATCTATCTATCTAGTGTCTATTGATCTGTCTGTCTATTGATCTGTCTGTCTGTCTAGTATCTGTCTATTGTTCCATCAAAAATCGAATATTGTCTGTCTGTCTAGTGTCTTTCTATCACTTCCAAACAGACTCAATGAAGTCATCTCTTGGATGCGTCTCTGAACTAGAACATTGATTCACACTGTGACCCAGTGCAGCCATCTGAAGAACATTTTTAGAGAAGGAAGAGAGAGCTGAAAGAACCCAATAATCTACAAAAGGTGGTAAAAGCCAAACATCTAAACTATCTAAAACTTATCAAGTCCAAAGAACTCCCCAGAAGAACTCCGCAGAAGAACTCCCCAGAAGAGCTCCGCAGAAGAACTCCCCAGAAGAACTCCGCAGAAGAACTCCGCAGAAGAACTCCCCAGAAGAACTCCGCAGAAGAACTCGGCAGAAGAACTCCGCAGAAGAACTCCGCAGAAGAACTCCGCAGAAGAACTCCCCAGAAGAACTCCGCAGAAGAACTCCCCAGAAGAACTCCCCAGAAGAACTCCGCAGAAGAACTCCGCAGAAGAACTCCGCAGAAGAACTCCCCAGAAGAACTCCCCAGAAGAACTCCGCAGAAGAACTCCGCAGAAGAACTCCCCAGAAGAACTCCCCAGAAGAACTCCCCAGAAGAACTCCCCAGAAGAACTCCGCAGAAGAACTCCGCAGAAGAACTCCCCAGAAGAACTCCCCAGAAGAACTCCGCAGAAGAACTCCCCAGAAGAACTCCGCAGAAGAACTCCCCAGAAGAACTCCGCAGAAGAACTCCCCAGAAGAACTCCGCAGAAGAACTCCCCAGAAGAACTCCGCAGAAGAACTCCCCAGAAGAACTCATATTCATACTGTCTTGTCTTTATCTAATGGATCTTCCTCTATTGGGATCATGATTCCAGAGGGAGAATATCCTATTATAAAGTACCAACATCTAAAACATCTGAAGGAACAAAGGGAATGTTTTGGCTGAAGCGGAGCGTTTCAGACATTCAGGTCATGTGATAATTGCTTCCAAATGACGGAGGTATGTGTGAGACACTGTTATATCTCACCAATACTTAAAAACAGTCTAAAGCTTTTGCATGTTAAATCAAGAGGCAACACGGCACTAAAATTGTCCATCATTGAGTTTGATTGGACACACAAAATATGAAAAATATTTTCATTTTCTCCTTTTAATGAGCAAGTTATTTGTTAATCAAACAATGCAAAATGTATATGGCAAGTTGCAATTCGTTATTTGCATTTAACATTGTTGTTGTTGTTGTTGTTGTCTCCAGCAGGATATGACATCATTCCAGCACTCATTGATCAAAGTAATAAGGAACATGCATTTAGTTTGGAGATCAAACAGTACCAGAAAGTAGACATCTTGTACAGCGCTCGTTCCCCAAATACTTCCCCCTCTGTGGTCTGACCTTTGACCTCTCCACATCCTCTCTGAAGTGCCATATAATGTCATCAGCGGTAACCGTGTGAGGAGTGGGGGAAAAAAAGATGAAGCGTTTTAAAGAGTGAACCGAACCCACTGCATCCCATAATACTCCATATCCATTACACGCACCCCGAGAAGCGACATCACATATCACTAAAACAATTACCATCTTCCCAAGACCTCACAGTGGACCGAATGTAAACAACAGCCAGATTTATCTCACCTGCATCGTGGAATACTGATCCAGTTGTGTTGTGCTGTGGAAGGTTAAAGGAGACGTTCAACACACTGCAGCGTTAACTGAAAACAAATGAATCCATCGACAGACACAACTCATGAAAATGACACACCTGAACTGAAATGGTTGTATTTACGGGACACTTTGATGTACGGACACAGTTGTGGTATCTTTTGAAAGAGACACTTTGGGCTTTATTTCACAAGTTTCATTAATTATTATTTGTTGTTATTTATTAAAGTGAGAGAAGCTGAAGTTTATAGTAATGGAAATATTTTGTGCTGAACATGTTTTTATAATGTAAATAAACAATAATAAAAGTGTCAAGACAACCCAGAAATACAATGTTCTCAAAGTCACGAGTCTGAAGAAGTGACGTTTCTAATCTGAAGATGATGGAATAATAAATGAGGTTCCTGCAGCTTTAATCTCTGGAAAATCTCTGGAAGTGTTCAGAGTCAAATTAAGACTCCGCCTCTCAAGACGACACTAAATCTGACCGCACTGCTCGACTATTATGAATAAAACTACGCCACATTTTTATAAATAGACTTTGGAGACAGCTGGTTTTGTTTATGAGACTCTAATATATCAGATCATATACAGTTTTACAACATGAATGCTGCTCAGATTGCAGTTTGATGAAGAACGATGACGAAGGCGAGATCTCATGTAAACAATGGAGAATATATCAATATTTCTCACATTTATCACTTTTATGGATGAAAAGTGCGATTGGATGTTTATCAATGAACGTTTGTCATGGACGATTGACTCAAGTGTGTTGAACTGGATTCATCTGACGATCGTGTTTTCATAATAAAAGTCCAGTTTTGATTATTGCATGTTTTCATAATAAAAGTCCCGTTTTGATATTGCATGTTTTCATAATAAAAGTCCCGTTTTGATTATTGCATGTTTTCATAATAAAAGTCCCGTTTTGATATTGCATGTTTTCATAATAAAAGTCCCGTTTTGAAATCGCATGTTTTCATAATAAAAGTGCCGTTTTGATATTGAATGTTTTCATAATAAAAGTCCCGTTTTTAAATCGCATGTTTTCATAATAAAAGTGCCGTTTTGATATCGCATGTTTTCATAATAAAATGCCCGTTTTGATATTGCATGTTTTCATAATAAAAGTCCCGTTTTGATATTGCATGTTTTCATAATAAAAGTCCCGTTTTGATATTGCGTGTTTTCATAATAAAAGTCCCGTTTTGATATTGCATGTTTTCATATTAAAAGTCCCGTTTTGATATTGCATGTTTTCACAATAAAAGTCCCGTTTTGATATCGCATGTTTTCACAATAAAAGTCCCGTTTTGATATTGCATGTTTTCATAATAAAAGTCCCGTTTTGATATTGCATGTTTTCATAATAAAAGTCCCGTTTTGATATTGCATGTTTTCATAATAAAAGTCCCGTTTTGATATTGCATGTTTTCATTTGTACTCCTGCACAAATAACTCAATTGCTGTTTCTGGAGCATTGCTAACGTGAACAAGAGATCGGATATCAATGTTGAACCCTTTGACCTTTGAATAGATGTATCATTTGTTAACATTAATTACATCTATAGATGGTAAATTATATATTAAATGTCGATAGCGTATCAACAGGTTAAAGCATTTAGTCCTTCAGAGATCCTCTGGAATTATAATTCAGTCATATCTGATGCTCTTGAAGTGCACGCCCACATTAAGACAAGTCCGGTACCCTCTTCACGCTCATCGCCTTGGTTTACTTCTGAACTTAGGGCACTGAAGAGGACCGGCCGTCAGCCTGAGCGACCTTCTAGAAAAACAATCCTCACTATTCACCCCTTAGCCCTTGGCAAACAAGCAAATGTACCCGCCAGCTCAGGACTCTCACCGCTCTAATGACCTCTGTTGCTCTTTTCTTCCATCGTTCACTCAGACCTACCTCTCTTCACAGGTTTTTATCCGAACACCCTATCCACCCACACTAGCCTATCATCAGTTTGTGATTTAATTTTACAATCTAACCCATCATCCTGTCGCTGGACCCCACCCCAACCTTCCTTCCTAACCACTGCGAGTCTATCATTTCTGCAGCTATTTCACATCTGATAAACACATCACTTGCGTCTGCCATTGTTCCTACTGATCTTAAAACTGCTGCCGTTACACCAGTCCTTAAAAACCCCAATTTAGATACATTTACCCTCCTCAACAATCTGCCTTTTAGGTCTAAACTTCTGGAAAAAAGTTGTAGCTTCCCAGTTATAATCACATTTTGCAGCCAATAATCTCGATGACCCTTTTCAATCTGGTTTTCGTCTATTCCAGAGCACTGAAACTGCTCTCTGGAGGGTTGTTAATGATATTCTCCTCTCTGCTGACTCTGGGTCCCTCCGTATTCTGATCCTGCTAGATTTGAGCTCTGCTTTTGACACTATGTGCCGCAACTCACTCCTCTCCGAACTCTCAGATATTGGCATTACTGGCACTGCTCTTATTCTGGTTTTCTTCCTACCTCACAGACAATATTTTATCTCAATTAAGAAACACAGTCAGCGGCAATATTCGCTGAGCTACCCAGAACCCCCTATCACACCTGGAGTCGTGAGTTTGAATCCAGGCCGTGCTGAGTGACTCCAGTCAGGCTTCCTAAGCAACCAAATTGGCTCGGTTGCTAGGGAGGGTAGAGTCACATGGGGTAACCAAATTGGCCCGGTTGCTAGGGAGGGTAGAGTCATGTGGGGTAACCAAATTGGCCCGGTTGCTAGGGAGAGTAGAGTCATGTGGGGTAGCCAAATTGTCCCGGTTGCTAGGGAGGGTAAAGTCACATGGGGTAACCAAATTGTCCCGGTTGCTAAGGAGGGTAGAGTCACATGGGGTAACCAAATTGGCCCGGTTGCTAGGGAGAGTAGAGTCATGTGGGGTAGCCAAATTGGCCCGGTTGCTAGGGAAAGTAGAGTCACATGGGGTAACCAAATTGGCCCGGTTGCTAGGGAGGGTAGAGTCACATGGGGTAACCAAATTGACCCGGTTGCTAGGGAGAGTAGAGTCACATGGGGTAACCAAATTGGCCCGGTTGCTAGGGAGAGTAGAGTCACATGGGGTAACCAAATTGGCCCGGTTGCTAGGGAGGGTAGAGTCACATGGGGTAGCCAAATTGACCCGGTTGCTAGGGAGAGTAGAGTCACATGGGGTAACCAAATTGGCCCAGTTGCTAGGGAGAGTAGAGTCACGTGGGGTAACCAAATTGTCAAAGTTGCTAGGGAGGGTAGAGTCACATGGGGTAACCAAATTGACCCGGTTGCTAGGGAGAGTAGAGTCACGTGGGGTAACCAAATTGACCCGGTTGCTAGGGAGAGTAGAGTCACGTGGGGTAACCAAATTGTCCCAGTTGCTAGGGAGAGTAGAGTCACGTGGGGTAGGGGGGGGCAACGATTTACTTATTTATAGCACGTTGTTTCTCACAATGACTTCACAATGCCGTCATTGTGTTATGTACAAAAAGTCGCAGAAGTATGCCAAAAATCGTGCAAACACCTTTATGCATTTTTAAGATATGAACAAACACGATTTTTTGCGGGGGGCCACCTTGTATTTTCCCATATATATATCTTAATCAAATCCTCCCTAAAAGATTTGAAGTGTAAGCCACCAACCAAACCAACCAGGTGAATCACAACAACATTACAAACTTTGATTCAAGCCAAACAAAAACAGGAAATCATAAGACAAAGATACAAGACTGTGTATTTAAATGTCTTTAATAAGGTGATGAACTACAACTCAATAAAGAACTGCGAATGACGTAAAGGAAAAATATAACCCATTCATTTAAATTCTTGTCTTTCACAGTGCGTTACAGAAGTGGGCGGTCGCTGCAGAGCACTTTTGGTGCACTTTGTTTGCCGAGACTTTTGGATTGGTGGATCTTTCATTCACGGAAATCCACAAATTCTGCTATAAACATCTCGTACAAGCCATTGGTGCATCATGAGCCGGCAGTGCTTCACGTTCGGTTAATCACACGAGTGAACGCCCTCGCTCTGCTTCGGTCACTTTGCTACATTCAGTGTTTCATTTGTCACTTATGAATAAAATAGCCGCCTCCTCTCTCGCTGTGGCTTGCGTGCTAGTGATTACATGATTACAATGACGTAATATTTAAGATTGCACAATTTCGTGATCTGTAATCAAATAAGGAAATTTGCGACATTAGCTCTGTTAACTCATTTGGTGCAAAAGGACAGATTTTCTTCCATTAAAGCACTTGCACAAGATGCTCTGAGTAAATTCACATGATATATGATTATATCATAATCATCAGGTTTTGCACCAAATGTTCACAATGTTTGCACTAAATAAGCATCTCTACATGTATGGCAGCCATTCCAGCGCCTGTTGAATTCCTGCTTGAAGTTTTGCGCCAGGAGTGGCATAAGGTCGCCCAACAGCAATGTGAAAGACTGGCAGAGGGCATGCCAAGACACATGACAGCTGCGATTGTAAAATCAGGATTATTCCAGCAAATATTGATTTCTGAACTCCAAGTTAAAACATTAATATTGTGTATTTGCACTTATTTTCTTTGCATTATTCGAGGTCTGAAAACACGGCATATTTTTTGCCATTTTGACCGGTTTCTGCAAATAAATGCTCTGAATGACAATATTTGTTTACTGAATTTGGGAGAATTGTTGTCAGTAGTTTGTAGAAAGCAGAAAAAGACTCCAGAGGACGTTGAACAAAGCAAAAGAGTGAAAACACAAGAATGGACATGCAGACCCGCTTTAACAGAACTTAAAGGAATAGCTCCCCCAAATGTGAAAATGTACTCATTTACTCGCCATCATGTCGTTCCAAACCCGTATGACTTTCTGTTTTCCATAGAAAACCATGAAAGTGAAAGGACATGTATAGAGTCAAGCACCAAAACTGAAAAAAGGCAGTTTTATAAAAATAGTCAATACAACTCATGCGTTATAATGCAATTCTTTATCATTGCCATTCACTTTCACTTCATAGAAAAGACCCTGGAACGATTATTTTGTGTTTTAGGTAAACTAACCCTTAAATCATATAAAAGCACCAACTCCACCAATCCAGTTATAAGGCCATAAAAATAAATAAAATGTGCTATACAGCTTTCACATTTTCCAGAGTTTCGATGAGCAGCGGTTTCGCCTTCAGCTTAATCATCACGTATTCTGCAAACTTTTCCACTTTCCCTGTGTGGAGCAATTGATTTATTTCATGAGGAGTTCTCTTCAGGGCTTTACAAATATAATTCACACCTGAGAGAGGCCAGAAGCTTTGATGATCTGAATAAAAAGCGTCCCTCTGGTGGAGAAGCCACTAATTTCACATTCAGAGCTCTGAAGCGCACTGAAATGGAAATGTGTGTCCAAGGAGACACAGAAATGCACAGCAAGATGGAGCTGGGACTTCATTTAAATAACTATTGTGCCTGAGGACGCCACCAGGTGAAGAGTTTAGTGTAATGATATTTTTACCAATTCAATACTGCGGGAAATTGACACTTAGCAGTCGCAGTTCTAATACTTCCTGTAAAAGCTTATAGAGAGAATCACTTCAGAAATCAACGTCATTGAGTCTTCATCGAGATTTTATAGATTTGTTATATTAGTTACATGAGTAACCAAAAGTTAGCGATTCAAAAGCATTGTTGCATCACAATAATGGGGTAAATTATAGTTGATTTATTAAGTGAAAATGTACAGTTTAAGTCATTAAAACTCATTTTTTAACCACTCCACAGATGATTTCATATTAGCAAACTACAGATTTGGCGAGTCGTTTAGGACGTCTACTTTGTGCATGACATGAGCAATTTTCCCAACAACTGTTTACAGACCGATTTCGTCACTTTTAATTGACTATAATCACAATTCCAGTGGGTCAGAAGTTTACATACACTAAGTTAACTGTGCCTTTAAGCAGCTTGAAAAATTCCAGAAAATGATGTCAAACCTTTAGACAATTAGCCGATTGGCTTCTGATAGGAGGTGTACTGAATAAGAGGTGCACCTGTGGATGTATTTTAAGGCCTAACTTAAAACTCATCATGGGAAAATCAAAAGAAATCAGCCAAGACCTCAGAAAAAAAAACTGTACCTGCACAAGTCTGGTTCATCCTTGGGAGCAATTTCCAAACACGTTAAAATCCAGGAATTAAGGAAAATTGGTATTGGATTTACAAAGCCCGTCTCCTCAGGTGTGAATTACAATCAATATTCATGATCGTTCACGCCTCCTCACATATGACCTTTCTAACACTAAAAGTGTCTCACAAAAGTTAAATGACTATATTGTTTTGTATGAATGAGTGATCAGGATGGTTTTCACATCATTTTGTAGCAAAAACTCTAGGCTACAAGATCCAGTTCTCAAAAGTCTTGTGGACAAATGTTTAGTATGTGTTATATGGCCTTATTTCAGTGACTTAAACATTGTGTTTTTTCAAAAACCACACATAAATGTTATTTTCTCAAAAATACAAACATGCACACACATGTTGCTCACATGTTATTGTAGCCCAGTTTGTGCTGAATACAGTGTTATCAGACTTTAGCCATTAATATGTTTTTAAGCAACTGAAAAAAGCACAAATGTCAAGGCATGTCGAAACTTCTCCAGGGCCCAAAACACCCTCAGACCCCAGAGGGTTAAAGATAACGTGACACCCTGTTTGAAAGTGTTTTAAAGAGTTTGTTTAGCACTTATAAGGTTGTATTTTCAAGTGTGTATCTAAAAATGTTAAGACCGTAATTATACATAATTTGTATTGGTTTTACTAAATTATTACAACTGACCATTTGACAAACTGTTCTATATGTAAACATTACAGAAGTTATTATTAGTTTAAGATTTATTAAGCGTTTACATTATTTGCAATAAACTAAATACAAGTTCAGGGATTTTTACTGTCCTTGAAACAAGTGCAAAACAAACCAATAACATGATCGATAAATTAGTAACATTTTAGTCGGGGGGGTCTGGGTATCTCAGGGAGTATTGGCGCTGACTATCACCCCTGGAGTCGTGAGTTTGAATCCAGGGCGTGCTGAGCGACTCCAGCCAGGTCTTCTTAGCAACCAAATTGGCCCGGTTGCTAGGGAGGGTAGAGTCACATGGGGTAACCAAATTGGCCGGTTGCTAGGGAGGGTAGAGTCACATGGGGTAACCAAATTGGCCCGGTTGCTAGGGAGTGTAGAGTCACATGGGGTAACCAAATTGTCCCGGTTGCTAGGGAGTGTAGAGTCACATGGGGTAACCAAATTGTCCCGGTTGCTAGGGAGGGTAGAGTCACATGGGGTAACCTCCTCGTGGTGGTGATTAGTGGTTCTCTCAATGGGGCGTGTGGTGAGTTGTGTGTGGATCGTGGAGAGTAGCATGAGTCTCCACATGCTGTGAGTCTCCGCGGTGTCATGCACAACGAGTCATGTGATCAGATGCACCGATTGACGGTCTCAGAAGCGGACACAACTGAGACTTGTCCTCCGCCACACGGATTGAGGCAAGCAACCGCGCCACCACGAGGACTTACTAAGTAGTGGGAATTGGGCGTTCCAAATTGGGAATGATAATATATATATATATAGCTGATTCACTGAATGGCTATTTTAAACCAGTCCACTTACACCAACTTTCTGAACAAAACAATTTGATCAAATTATCTCCATTGCAAAAACATAATTTGATAGCATTCAATGTTGTCTCATGTTCCAGCTGAAATTGTGTTTGTAAAAGAAGCCAGTGATCCTTGAACACAAGTGAGGAGAAGAGGGTTAAAGTTACAGCACACGCCACAAACACAAAATAAAGAATATCAACACTTCATCATTTCTATAAAGGCAATTACATCTTCCTGTTTGATGCGCCGGTGTGTTGAAGATAACTGTCTCTCATTAACATGTTAATGTGCACACAGCGGGGTGTGTTAGATCTTCCACTTTTTACGATTCACCTCATTACACATTAATGAGATTTAATAGTGAAGGCAAAATAAGAATAACTTCTCTTTCTGAAGTTGGAGGGAATATTTCAGAAAGCTGATGTGTGCCGTTATGAAAGACAGACTTGTTAATGCAAACCAAACAAGGTGTGATGCTTTAAACTCAAGTGATTCGTATCGGTCACAACATGGAGAGAGTACTTTAAAGGATTCATTCACCCAAAAATTAAGATTCAGTCATTATTTACTCACCCCCGTGTTGTTGTAACTCTATATGACTTTCTTTCTTGTTCTGAACACAAAGGGAGAAATTGTGTATAAATGTTGTGCTCAGTGATGTCATACAATGGCAGTTTATGGTGACCACCTCTTCAAGCTTCAAAAGAACACAAAAGTATCATTCAGAAGTCTAATTAATTATTCATGAGACTCATGATTGTTATGAAAGTATAGGATAAGATTTGATGAGAAACTGAAATCTGATGTATTATTGAGTGTAAATGTTCACTGTTGATCTCCTGTGTGTGTTCATGATAGGACACGAGAGCAACAGTTCACACGGACCCCTCACGACATGGGGGCGTTCAAGAGAAAACTCGTTGTGTTTATCTAAAAACAGTGATAGTGACAACAGAACACAACTGCACACAAAACAGAGAACAGAACTTACTAAACATGTCTGAAGAGCTTGTAGTCCAAGAATTTATGCATTTCTGTGCCCAGCCTTATTATTATGAGAGTTTTTGGACCAGTGCCAGATTACTGTGGACGAAGTTACCCGTGTGATGCAGAAAATGGAAAACCTGCGATCGATAGACAGTACCGTCGCTCGCAACTGCTGGTTAGCACAAAAACTCTGATTAACATAGAAAATGTTCCTTTATTGTCTGTCATTTGCCGTCAGATTTGGACACGGTGTGCCTGTAGCCTCCTCTATGTTTCTGGCTGATTTCTGAGTACTCCTTTCAATAATAAGGCTGGGCACAGAAATGCATCAATTCTTGGATTACAAACTCTTCAGACATGTTTAGTAAGTTCTGTTCTCTGTTTTGTGTGCAGTTGTGTTCTGTTGTCACTATCACTGTTTTTAGATAAACACAACGAGTTTTGTCTTGAACGCCCCCATGTCGTGAGGGTCTGTGTGAACTGTTGCTCTCGTGTCCTATCATGAACACACACAGGAGATCAACAGTGAACATTTACACTCAATAATACATCAGATTTCAGTTTCTCATCAAATCTTATCGTATACTTTCATAACAATCATGATCTCATGAATAATTAATTAGACTTCTGAAAGATACTTTTGTGTCCTTTTGAAGCTTGAAGAGGTGGTCACCATAAACGGCCATTGTGTGACATCACTGAACACAACATTTATTCACAATTTCTCTCTCTGTGTTCAGAACAAGAAAGAAAGTCATATTGGGTTACAACAACACAGCGGTGAGTAAACAATGACTGAATTATCATTTCTGGGTGAATGAATCCTTTAAGGCAGCATAGGTGTGCTAGTGAAGCGAAACCGGTTTCAAAAGTTATGAAACATAATTATGCTGGACAAATTGTAAGGGGCCGTTTATCCCGAACTCCCCTTATTTTTGTGTTCATTTGCGTAATGTTGGATGCAAGTCTTTGACTGTTGCACCCCATCTCGCTGTTTCATTTCAGTTCTTTTGGGACATGTGCATCACATAAAAAAATAACTTCTTTCAAGAAAGTGTTTTCAGTTGTGATGGCTCGTGATGACTGAATCATATCAATCATATGTGTGTCGTGTATCTTTTTGTGAGATCATTTGTCATACCTAGCTCCATTAAGAGGAGATTGCTTGTTTTGCAAAAAAAATGGTTCTTAATGTGTTTTTTAATTAGTATTTCTGACTCGTTTTCCAATGGAAATAAGTAAAATTCATTCAAACCAAGCAGATTCACTTGAGAAGCTACACTGCAATAAGATGTGTGTTTATATGTGTGTGTGTGTTGCATATATATTATTTTAATGTTAAATTTGACCTGTACTTCAGTGAAGCTCATTTAGATGATATTTTTAAAAGATGCTTCCTTCCGCATTTATTTATTGTTAGTAAGCACGTTTAGTACAACATCTTAACTCAAGTCACCAGCTGAAAGGTCGGCTAATAAGTATTAATTAATTCTTGCAATAACTGCCCAAATGAATCGCTTTAATAATCACCAGATTGGTCTATTAACAAAATAACTGTTAGTTGCAGCCCAAGTGGATGATAGTCATTAGATTAAGATGTGTGTAATTAAAAATGAAATACTAGACCCAATATTTGTGTATGATATTATTAGTGTATTGTGTCATTAGCTTAGCATCATCAAACTCTATTGGAATTAATGGTGAGTCAAGTCTCCGTGTGGAGCATTATTTGTATGATTCACAGAATCCCTGCCTATATAAATAGTCACTTATGACGTTCCATGACGGTTAGTACGATGCCTTCGGGTGCAGCAAGACAGCTCACTAGATTTTGTATGATGCATATAGTGTGTTTGTGAGTGTTTCTTACCCTGGTGAGGTGAATGACCCCCTGTGACGTCACAGAACAGCCCATGAAGCCCACAAACTGCAGCTCGGGACAGTTTTCTGCAAACGCCTGCACAGATGTGTCCGTTACCTGCACACAGAATATGACCACAGGACCAATGAGGCACTGCTGCGAGTTTTCAAATAAAAAGGCAAACTGACATCAAATGCATAAAAAGTCCTTTTTGTGTCTGAGGCTTGTTTACTTTTGCATTACAACATAAAGACAAACAAAGAAACAGGAGCGAGGGTGCTGATTGGCTCTGCTAATGTCAACATGACGAGAGAAATTAACAGTAGATTACATTATATCTGAACATTAACATTACTCCTGATGCATTTGCACTTTAATTTGATCATCAGATCGACCTTCATTCACAGATTTTCTCTTGGCAACAAAGCAGCAAAAGGACAACACATAGGAACATGCGCAGAAATGGTCATCCAAAATTAGTAACTAATTACATCTATTATCGTTACAGTAATGGAGTATTATTTTTCACTCTAGCGGTACTTTTTGAGTATTAATAAATAAAAGTTTGAGTATCACTTTCTATGAAGCCAATAATTACAATGCATTGTAAAGGCATTATAATGCATTATTAATGTCTTATAACACACCTTATAACACATTATAACTTCTCATAAATGATTGTAACCACAGTTATAACACATTATAATAATTACATATTCAGTGTTATACCTTAGAACATAATGCATTAATAATGTCTTATAATACACCTTATAACACGTTATAACTTCTCATAAATGATTGTAACCACAGTTATAACACATTATAATAATTACCTATTCAGTGTTATACCTTAGAATATAATGCATTAATAATGTCTTATAATACACCTTATAACACATTATAACATCTCATAAATGATTGTAACCACAGTTATAACACATTATAATAATTACCTATTCATATTTATACCTTAGAACATAATGCATTAATAATGTCTTATAATACACCTTATAACACATTATAACTTCTCATAAATGATTGTAACCACAGTTATAACACATTATAACTTCTCATAAATGATTGTAACCACAGTTATAACACATTATAATAATTACCTATTCAGTGTTATACCTTAGAACATAATGCATTAATAATGTCTTATAACACACCTTATAACACATTATAACTTCTCATAAATGATTGTAACCACAGTTATAACACATTATAATAATTACCTATTCAGTGTTATACCTTAGAACATAATGCATTAATAATGTCTTATAACACACCTTATAACACATTATAACTTCTCATAAATGATTGTAACCACAGTTATAACACATTATAATAATTACCTATTCATATTTATACCTTAGAACATAATGCATTAATAATGTCTTATAATACACCTTATAACACGTTATAACTTCTCATAAATGATTGTAACCACAGTTATAACACATTATAATAATTACCTATTCATATTTATACCTTAGAACATAATGCATTAATAATGTCTTATAATACACCTTATAACACATTATAACTTCTCATAAATGATTGTAACCACAGTTATAACACATTATAATAATTACCTATTCAGTGTTATACCTTAGAACATAATGCATTAATAATGTCTTATAACACACCTTATAACACATTATAACTTCTCATAAATGATTGTAACCACAGTTATAACACATTATAATAATTACCTATTCATATTTATACCTTAGAACATAATGCATTAATAATGTCTTATAATACACCTTATAACACATTATAACTTCTCATAAATGATTGTAACCACAGTTATAACACATTATAATAATTACATATTCAGTGTTATACCTTAGAATGTAATGCATTAATAATGTATTATAATACACGTTATAACTTCTCATAAATGATTGTAATCACAATTATAACACATTATAATAATTACCTATTTATATTTATACCTTAGAATATAATGCATTAATAATGTCTTTTAATACACCTTATAACACATTATAACTTCTCATAAATGATTGTAACCACAGTTATAACACATTATAATAATTACCTATTCAGTGTTATACCTTAGAACATAATGCATTAATAATGTCTTATAATACACCTTATAACACGTTATAACTTCTCATAAATGATTGTAACCACAGTTATAACACATTATAATAATTACCTATTTATATTTATACCTTAGAATATAATGCATTAATAATGTCTTTTAATACACCTTATAACACATTATAACTTCTCATAAATGATTGTAACCACAGTTATAACACATTATAATAATTACCTATTTATATTTATACCTTAGAATATAATGCATTAATAATGTCTTATAATACACATTATAACACATTATAATAATTACATATTCATAGCTATAAGAGTATAATGCATTATAACACCAGCAACATTTAATTATATCTGCAGAAGTTATAATGTATTATATATTTGTAATATATACTGTATATAACAGATATGCTTTAAGTGACAAAAGCAATGTCTTATAAACATTCATAAGATAGTTTCATGTGGTTATAAGTCATGCTGGAAGTTATAAACATTACACATGCACAAAAAAAACAATGTAAATATTGAGATATTACGAAAAGGACTTGTAAAGCAACATGGTGAAAATATATCATACTCCATACAATATAAAGTCCATTATAGAAGTTTGACATGTAATGTTAATGTATGTTATAAGTTTATGTTATGACTGTTTATAAGAACATATTTCTTTTGTAACTTTACTTAAAGCAGTCCAAGAACAAGAATGTTTTCCCCCTTTTCACCCAATTTGGAATGCCCAATTCCCAATGTGCTCCAAGTCCTCTTGATCCGGGTGGCGGAGGACGAATCTCCGTTGCCTCCGCGTCTGAGACGTCAATCCGCGCATCTTATCACATGACTTGTTGAGCACGTTACCGCGGAGACGTAGCGTGTCTGGAGGCTTCACGCTATTCTCCGCGGCATCCACACACAACTCGCCACACGCCCCACCGAGAGCAAGAACCACATTATAGTGACCACGAGGAGGTTACCCCATGTGACTCTACCCTCCCTAGCAACTGGGCCAATTTGGTTGCTAAGGAGACCTGGCTGGAGTCACTCAGCACGCCCTGGGATTCAAACTCACGACTCCAGGGTTGGTAGCCAGATCTTAACCACTGAGCATTAGATGTTGCTTGTGTTATAACACATTATACACTAAAGGATAACTATGAATAGGGAAAGTCTTATAATGTATTATAACAGTAGTTATAACATAATAACTTCTGATGTGTTAACATTGAATGTTACTTGTGTTATAACACATTATACTCTAAAGGATAACTATGAATATGGGAAGTCTTATGTGTTATAACAGTAGTTATAACATTATAACTTCTGCTGTGTTAACATTGAATGTTGCTTGTGTTATAACACATTATACTCTAAAGTATAACTATGAATAGGGGAAGTATTATAATACTCCTTATAATAACTTATAACAGTGGTCATAATTATTTATGACATTATTAATGCATTATAACAACTTTCAAATGCATTATAAATATGGGTTTCATAGAAAGTGTTAGCAAAAGTTGTTCAACTATGATACATTTATTTTTCACCAAATGTCATAACAACTTAAGTGCTAAATATGCTTCCAAACTAAGAGGTGCACGTGTACAACACGACTGAAACCTGTTTCACACGTTGTTGCATGAACACAAAATATCCATTTGAATTCTAGAGAATATTCTACATTATAAGACGGATAGTTCCAGTACTTGATGCTGATTGGTCAACAGCCGTGCTTTATTTACACATACTGTACATATAGTACATACTACAAACAGTTCAATACATACAAAATATAAGATCTCAAAGTTATAACTCCTTTCATCTTTCATTGTTTCTAAAGAGGCTTGACCAAGATTATCAGGCTTAAACTATTTTCAGCATTTTCCATATTAATAAGATCATCTTTTGTCCTCACTTTGAGCTTGTGCACAAGCGAGATCACACCTAAATCAAATTATTCCAACGATACAGAAGCCTTAAATGACCTGCAGATCAGTTCTGTGCGGTTTAAAGTAACTGATGACACTAATGGACGAACAAACTCTCAGCAGGCAGCCCTCTCAGTCAACCCCTACAGGGTCAAAGGTCAAGCGCCTCCCGTAACGTTTAAGATAGCTCTGTTAGAATAGTTATTATTCTGTCAAACTTTCCACAGGAAGGCCAGGCTTGTTTAAAGCAGCTTAAAAGACGGACGCGGCACGCAACGGGCCATTTCTGCCATACCAGCGGCTGTATGTTTAGAATGATGTGAAAAACAGACTCGTTTGTTTTACACAAATCATCTTTCGGCATGTATATCACTCCCGTGCACGGCTTTATGCTACCTGCTGTCTTAAAGGTCACAAGGAGGAACTCGAGTAAGATTGAGAACTCCGGGTGAGGAATTACACGACTCCCTCATCCATCTTAAGACCACAGAGATGGAGACTCCATGTCTCTTTGTGAGCGTTTCTGAGGCCTGCGATTGCTTCTAGAAGCTTCTCCTGGTGTGTCTGGTATCTCCATGACCTTTGACATTACACTAATCCATCTAAACTGATGTGAAGGGCACCTCTTCAGACCCTTGACTGTACAAACAGTCACATTAACATGCGTGCGACGCACTCAGACTGCGAGAGGTCACAGGCTGGTGAGGGAAATAAGACGTCGGAAGAGTTCATGTAAGAACCATGTGCTTATTTGGCAGCTCGGCCTCTTCACTGGAACGTTATGAGGGTAGTAAAACAGCAGTAGGTCAGTCATGTGGATATTTAAAGCCATTTTATTCAGCAAGACTCTTTTCTAGTTTTAATGTTTTGGAACATGTATTCAACCCAAAACAGAGATGTTAACAAGCAGCTGCAACTGCGCCAGCACATTCAAAGCGTCCAGAGAAATACAATCACAGATTCCCTTTCCTTCTAATCAAAATTCCTAAATGACGAGACAATGATAATTTGTCTAGAAACACTCTTAGATTTAGTACATGGAACACACAGAACAGAAAGACGGAAACAAAGGGTGAAAAGGACAAAAATAGCATAAAAAGCAGGAGTTTGTAAAGTTTGTGGAGATCAGCCATATGCACACAAATCCATTTTCCACTTCACTGAATTAAGAACAGTATAATCCGCTGTAACATTAGCCTAGAGTCCATACAAACCATCTGTGTAAAAGCAGAAATATTTCATCATTACTTATGAGGAACTGCATTTGGGTAAAAGACTACAACAACAGAAACACATCAGCTTTGTTTTAATATTCCAGAAGGTTATCCAGAAGAGCCCAATAAACTTCCCTAATGTTTCATTCGTGCGTGGAATGTAGGACAGGACTTTTGATTTGATTGGTTAATTTGATTTGACTCCGCCCACACAGCCTTTGTTACATCAGCAGGAAAAAATTCCTGTTTAACCCTACGAACGATGAGTATGATACACAACGTTTGAAGGCTCCTGTTTCTGGAGTAAGTTTCACATGTCTATGGCACCATCTAGTGGTAATATGTGGAAAAGTTGGTTTCAATGTTTATATCGATCTATTTAAAATGGCTTGTGTGAAAAGTTACTTATGTTAGGTTAAATGACAGCTTATTTAATAAAGTAAAAGTGACACTAATGATTATATTGTTAATGATATTTTAAAATGAGTATATGCTCAATATAAGCAACTTGTGTTTGGTTAAAATTTTGTATATTATTTTATTCAAAACGCCCTTTGAAACAGGCTTTTTAAGGAATATCTCTCAATTTCCATTACAGTACATTACATTCATGCACACCACAACAACAATCACAGAGCTTTGAATATTCTGACATATACATTTTATAATATACATTTAAAGTGTGAACTAATATTTCAATGTATATTCATAGATGCGGTGTGCTCTGTCATTTTAAATATCTCATTATTTTACTTTACAAGCTATTATGATGTCATCTCACCAGAAGTTCCTGAGACTCAGCGAAGCCCCATTTTCTCCCCAATTTGGAATGCCCAATTCCCAATGCGCTCCAAGTCCTCGTGATCCGGGTGGCGGAGGACAAGTCTCGGTTGCCTCCACTTCTGAGATCGTCAATCCGCACATCTTATCACGTGACTCGTTGTGCATGACACCGCGGAGACTCACAGCATGTGGAGACTCATGCTACTCTCCACGATCCACACACAACTCACCACATGCCCCATTGAGAGAACCACTAATCACCACCACGAGGAGGTTACCCCATGTGACTCTACCCTCCCTAGCAACCGGGACAATTTGGTCGCTAAGGAGACCTGTCTGGAGTCAGTCAGCACCATATTTATAGAGCAAGAAGAGAAAGACGTCATGGTCAAACTCTCAAACATCTGGAGTCCTCTGATTATACCTCAAGATTTACCACCGCACAAAAACTTAAATAAAAAATGTCCTATTCATTTCCAGATATTCCAGAGTTGTTGCTGTCTGCTTAACTTTCCATCATGACCTGCAGCTGAATTGTGTGCAATAGTGGGGTTTCCCTCTTACTAAACCTCCGGGATTCCCCCAGTGCAACCGAACGCATACACGCGAACGTAAGGGACAGTAGTCGATTTTTAAATTGGTGTGTAAAAATGGGTATTTGCTTTTCCCACTGTACTCCAAGAAATGTTGATTCTGGTTTTCAAGGTTAATGCTCTATCGAGTTTTAAGTCAACAAAACTGATCTCCCTTCCCTAAAACCTTAAACCGAACCGATAGTTACAGAAAAGGCAAACATTCAAATGTATTGCCTTAAAAGTCATGCGTTATAGTAAAATAACCTCCAGTGTGCTGTCTGTCTGCACTGGTCTCAGAACAGTTATAGGAGAGATATAGGATGCTCCCTTGCTCCCTATTTAGTGCATGACTTAACCTCCAGTGTGCTGTCTGTCTGCACTGGTCTCAGAACAGTTATAGGAGAGCTATAGGATGCTCCCTTGCTCCCTATTTAGTGCATGACTTAACCTCCAGTGTGCTGTCTGTCTGCACTGGTCTCAGAACAGTTATAGGAGAGTTATAGGTTGCTCCCTTGCTCCCTATTTAGTGCATGACTTAACCTCCAGTGTGCTGTCTGTCTGCACTGGTCTCAGAACAGTTATAGGAGAGCTATAGGATGCTCCCTTGCTCCCTATTTAGTGCATGACTTAACCTCCAGTGTGCTGTCTGTCTGCACTGGTCTCAGAACAGTTATAGGAGAGTTATAGGTTGCTCCCTTGCTCCCTATTTAGTGCATGACTTAACCTCCAGTGTGCTGTCTGTCTGCACTGGTCTCAGAACAGTTTGAAATGTATCTTACTGTCATCATAACTCCATATAAAGCCTCTGAAAGCAACATTTGCCAGCTTTTAGATGAACCCATTTATTCTCAATGAGATAATGCACAGTGCATATAGGATTTCTTAGGAAAAAACGAGCGCTATTGTCCACTATAGTGGTCTTTGTGTTTCAAATGGCATATCGGATGAAACTAGACTCAAGTCTTTTGACTCAAACAGGTTTTGTTGGCATTTCTCCCAAAGACAATCTCCGCTGTGGTCAGCGCCATGTTGTTTTGTCACATGATTCGGTGAATTGAAAGATAGCACAGAGTCTCCTGAACTGAGATCAGTCAATTCCAGATCTTCCACAGTGGTCAGGAGGTGATCCATCAAACATCTGCCGTTACTGACACAATGACAACGCTCATTTGCATATTGCACAAGCAGCCACAGCGCTCCTCGGAGTCCATCCGCCAATGGGAAGACTCCTGCAACACTGACCTACATATAGATCAGATAATCCATTAACATACTCTCGCTGGAGTCACAGGTTTGTGGCTGTGGTTAACAGCCCCTCTGAGGGTGTTCCTTCCTGTCCAGGCAGGAAATAGATTGCATAGAAACCACAGAGACACTGTCAAAATTAGACAACAAGAGCAATTCATTCTCATTACTCCATTTTGGCTCATAACACGAAGGCAATTCCAACAGACAATTCTCAATGCGAGTCTGTGAGAGTGTCAGAACTGCTGATCATCTGTTTTCTGCTCAACTCTTTGGATTTTCGGTCTGAACTTCCAAACAGACCGCCACCCACGGTGAAGAAAGGCATTGTGAGAAGGGAAAATAAATAAGACGAGGATGTGTGTGCAGACGGGTACAGCGCATCTAATTTAGCGTGCTTTATCAATGAGATGGATTGTGTTGTGTGTGTGTGGGTCAGCGTGAGGGTCATCAATCAGGCTAATTGCGTTTCGTCCGTCTACACACGGGACATAAGGAGAGATGCAGGTGTTTACATGCCAGTGTCATTAAAAGAATGAGGAAGAATCTTATAACGACCGGCTCAAGTCATCTGGAGTCAAAGCCATATGCTGTGTGTTATACTGTCAATGAAAACTAAAAAACATTTGTTCTCTCTCTCTCTCTCTCTATATATATATATATATACACACACCATTAAATTAGGAAAACTGAAACTAAAGTAAAATAATTTTGAATGACTTTAAATCTATATAAAATTAAATAAAAGGTAAAAATACAGTTTTAAACTTTTAAAACTCACCTTCATAAAACATGAAAATGCCAACAGATAGTGATGACACACTAAATGAGCTTCAGAAATGTAATACATAACTTTGCAACTTTGTCGGCTCTAAAATACTAATGCTAATCTAAACACAATCTATAAATATTCAATAGTAAAGATGGATGGATGAATGTTTTGAGTTTATGGATGGATGGATGTTTTGAGCTGATGGATGGATGTTTTGAGTTTATGGATGGATGTTTTGAGCTGATGGATGGATGTTTTGAGCTGATGGATGGATGTTTTGAGCTGATGGATGGATGTTTTGAGTTTATGGATGGATGGATGTTTTGAGCTGATGGATGGATGTTTTGAGTTAATGGATGGATAGATGGATGTTTTGAGTTAATGGATGGATAGATGGATGGATGGATGTTTTGAGCTGATGGATGGATGTTTTGAGTTAATGGATGGATAGATGGATGTTTTGAGTTAATGGATGGATGGATGGATGTTTTGAGTTAATGGATGGATAGATGGATGGATGGATGTTTTGAGTTTATGGATGGATGTTTTGAGTTTATGGATGGATGGATGTTTTGAGCTGATGGATGGATGTTTTGAGTTTATGGATGGATGGATGTTTTGAGCTGATGGATGGATGTTTTGAGTTTATGGATGGATGGATGTTTTAAGCTGATGGATGGATGTTTTGAGTTTATGGATGGATGGATGTTTTGAGCTGATGGATGGATGTTTTGAGTTTATGGATGGATGGATGGATGTTATGAGTTAATGGATGGATAGATGGATGGATGGATGTTTTGAGTTTATGGATGGATGGATGTTTTGAGCTGATGGATGGATGTTTTGAGTTTATGGATGGATGGATGTTTTGAGCTGATGGATGGATGTTTTGAGTTAATGGATGGATAGATGGATGGATGGATGTTTTGAGTTAATTGATGGATAGATGGATGGATGGATGTTTTGAGTTTATGGATGGATGGATGGATGTTTTGAGTTTATGGATGGATGGATGGATGGATGGATGTTTTGAGTTTATGGATGGATGGATGTTGTGAGCTGATGGATGGATGTTTTGAGTTTATGGATGGATGGATGTTTTGAGCTGATGGATGGATGTTTTGAGTTTATGGATGGATGGATGTTTTGAGCTGATGGATGGATGTTTTGAGTTAATGGATGGATAGATGGATGGATGTTTTGAGTTTATGGATGGATGGATGGATGTTATGAGTTAATGGATGGATGGATGGATGTTATGAGTTAATGGATGGATGGATGGATGTTTTGAGTTTATGGATGGATGGATGGATGGATGTTTTGAGTTTATGGATGGATGGATGGATGGATGGATGTTTTGAGTTTATGGATGGATGGATGGATGGATAGATGGATGTTTTGAGTTTATGGATGGATGGATGGACGGGTGTTTTGAATTAATAGATGGATGGATGGATGGATGGATGGATGTTTTGAGTTTATGGATGAATGGATGGATGGATGGATGTTTTGAGTTTATGGATGGATGGATGGATGGATGTTTTGAGTTTATGGATGGATGGATGTTTTGAGTTTATGGATGATGGATGGATGGATGGATGGATGGGTGTTTTGAATTAATAGATGGATGGATGGATGTTTTGAGTTTATGGATGGATGATTGATAGATGGATGGATGGATGGATGGATAGATGGATGGGTGTTCTGAATTAATAAATGGATGGATGGATGTTTTGAGTTGATGGATGTTTTTAGTTTATGGATAGATGGATGGATGTTTTGAGTTAATGGATGGATGGATGTTTTGAGTTAATGGATGGATGGATGGATGGATGGGTGTTTTGAATTAATAGATGGATGGATGTTTTGAGTTTATGGATGGATGGATGGATGTTTTGAGTTAATGGATGGATGGATGTTTTGAGTTAATGGATGAATGTTTTGAGTTAATGGATGGATGGATGGATGTTTTGAGTTAATGGATGGATGGATGTTTTGAGTTTATGGAGGGATGGATGGATGTTTCGAGTTTATGGATGGATGGATGGATGTTTTGAGTTTATGGATGGATGGATGGATGTTTTGAGTTAATGGATGGATGGATGTTTTGAGTTTATGGATGGATGGATGGATGTTTTGAGTTTATGGATGGATGGATGGATGTTTTGAGTTTATGGATGGATGGATGGATGTTTTGAGTTAATGGATGGATGGATGGATGTTTTGAGTTAATGGATGGATGTTTTGAGTTAATGGATGGATGTTTTGAGTTAATGGATGGATGGATGGATGTTTTGAGTTAATGGATGGATGGATGGATGTTTTGAGTTAATGGATGGATGGATGGATGGATGTTTTGAGTTTATGGATGGATGGATGGATGTTTTGAGTTAATGGATGGATGGATGTTTTGAATTTATGGATGGATGGATGGAATCCTTGTAAGCAAATCTTACTTACTAAATCTTAATTATCTTAAAGATAATTCTATTCTATGTTAAACATCATGAGGTCAGAAGTGACAATAGAACTCCATCCACTCACAATATGATAATTTAAGGATTTACTCCCACAAAACAACTAATTTTCACAAAAGATTGTGCCACAAATTAATCATGCTGTTACTATAGTAAACCTATAAGTAATAGCCATATTTTTTTGGCAGAATGAGTGATTTTATTACCTTAAAAATCTATATTGTAAGATTTAAGATTATACGATTTGATTACTGCAGTAAATGCCGTTGTCTCTCCCAAAACTGTGCATCTGTTCATGGCCAAACTGGAGTGCACATGGCCACATTTGTCCACAGAAGTGAGCAAAACCTGAAAAAAGCTCCATTTGGGGACATTTTCAGAGAATCATTAGGAGAAACGATCCATAAATAATTAGTAAATAATGCACAAAAGGTTTAATTTAAGTGTAGGGTTTGATCTGGTCTATAATAGAAATTAAAAAACTATAGTAGGTACTTATTTAGATATGTAAATTAAACGTTCTGCGAGTGTTACGATCGGTCTGTGTGTCTCATTAGTGTGTTGTCTCTCTCTTCAATCTGTCTAAGTGTCACTTGTGCGCACACACACACACACACACACACTTAATTACACTGCAGGGAATATTTATCAATTAACACCGCATTGCTAATTAACAAACTCAGTATTCAGCACATCTCTCCAGTACGGTGGTGAGCGACTGACCTTCAACATGTTCGGATTTCATCACTGATATTTTGTATTTTTCTCGAGTTATTTAAAAAAAAAAAAAAGAAAAGTGCAGCATTTGAATAAACATTAGTCATTAAAACCACAGAGCATTTAAATCAGCCGTGTAATTGTGTGCTGCTGGGGTGCTGGCAGTCCTCCAGTTTAAATATGTATCCACCACAAACACAAATAGTCACACTTTTTATTTTGACTGGTATAAAACCACTAACGGATCACATGACTAAAGCTAAACATCACCACTTATATGACTATGAAGATATACAAAGTATACATTAAGCTACTTAGCCAAGCGGATGTTCTGTATATTTAGTTAATAACGTTACGTTGAGATTTGACTGTAACACATTGCTGGATGTGTTAGAGGAGATCTGGCGCACAGCAGAAATGGGGGCATTCTGAGGTCACAATCATTCCCAAAAACAGAGACTAAGAGAGTATGTATGTGTTTTTATATCAGTCATAACTCAATTCAAACAGCTCGACTGCTGTTCGCTGAACTAATGAAACTGTAGTGAAAAAAACAACGCTCAAATATTCACACGTGACGCGATTTAACACACATTACCGGAGCGATAACTCCTGCCGCTCAGCTAGAGAGGAGAATATCGGCTCGCAATGATGATGATGACAATGTATAAATTATATTTCCTGTAGTTCCTGATGTTTGTCACAAACTAACATTAGTACGAATTCATCCAGTTTGTTCAGTCATTGTTAATAGATGCTGCCCCTGCTGGAATATTAGTGTCATTATTATTATTATTATCATAATTACCCTCATACGTCTCTATTGAAGCAATTAAACACAGCTGTAACATAGTCACATACATGTTAAAGCATATATTCAAAGTCATGGTCAATCCTTTATTTTTTTCCCCCCTTATTAATAGTTTAATATTATTAGGCTCTGAAAAACTGCTTTTGTTTTGTTCCCAATCATGTGTGTTGATGCGACAAAGCGATCAAAAGTTACAACATTACAAATATAATTGATCATAGTGTCCAAAAACATCTCCAAACAAATAAAAGATAATAATTGTACATAAGAACTAATTACACATGCAAACACAACAATGACTAAAGGTTTGCATAGCATGCAGACATGATTTTAGTCATGAGATTTCACAGAATGAGTTTCATTCTGTGTCATTTGAGTCATCATTGAGTCTGTGTCATGTATTTGGCGCCATCTCCTGGTGGTCATATGTAACATTGTGCTTCATGTGGATTATCTAATGATCTATACATCTGATTATCTTGTGTGTGAACTCGTTTGAAAGATAATCATCTCATTCAGTTTCATTCTGTGTCATTTGAGTCATCATTGAGTCTGTGTCATGTATTTGGCGCCATCTCCTGGTGGTCATATGTAACATTGTGCTTCATGTGGATTATCTAATGATCTATACATCTGATTATCTTGTGTGTGGACTCGTTTGAAAGATAATCACAGACTCTAAATAATGATATGTCATATTGTATGATACGTTTATGTTTCTTGACGTTATAAGTGAAAATGCGGCATATAAGCAACACCAACATAACAGTCAAAGACATATATTTAGCTGTTACTCGCTATATTTTTATCTGTAGGTAAAACAAACAGTCTGGTTGTATTTTACTCTTTGAGAGCTTTCCAACAACATATGACACATGAATATTTGATGAGTTTGATAATTTTACTGATTGCAGTGCCAATTTTCATTTTGTTTTGTTAAAATGATGAAACAGGACACTTCTGATTTGTCTGCAAATGTGCCGTTGGGCCCATCCGAGCTTAAAGGATTAAAACTATAATAATTAAAAAGAAAAGTGACATAAACGAACCGTTTATTTCATGAGAAAACGACTGTTGCGTCATTTACACGATACCAAACAATTTGACCTCAACAAGAACAACAAACTTTTAACACCAATTAATTTAACCATAAAATACACAAAATAACTTGAGCTGAGCGAAACCATCCGCTTCTTTTGAGGAATGGAAATTAATTTACTTATTCACTCTCATTGTACTTTATATTATTGACCTTCACTAATATTACAGCATTGGGAATTATTTATATTTGATAGTCTCTGTAAAAAAGGGGTGATAAAACGGTGTCATGCCCAATGAAAAATACATTTAATCTCCACAAAGTTTGACCGGGTTATTGAAATGCCCGTTGTTTGATTGTCATGTCTTTTTAATAACTCAATTCATTTCCATTTGAGAGGTTCAATATGCCAGAGCGCAAGCGGCTCAATTCATTTAATTTCTGTCAGAGTATGAAGTCTTTGATTACTTGAGAACTCTTGAGTTACCCTTTCGACATACAGGTTTACATTGTGTTCTCAATAAATCAGTTCAAACTACTGCAATCAAACCCTACACTCATACTGAAGTACAGACTAAATGCATTATGCAAAAACAGCTTCATCTCAGTCAGGACCTCCCACATTCTGAATACATAATTTCTATGACTTTTCCAGATTAATATAAAGAAGATTTTTGTTTTCAATGAAGACCTTTAGAGGACAGAGACAACAGCTTTATCCATCCTTAACGAAAGCCATGATTTTACTGCAGTAATCAAATCTTATAATCTTAAATCTTACAATATAGGATTCTATGGAAATAAAATCACTCATTCTCCCAGAGAAATATGGCTATTACAGGTTTACTATATTAACAGCATGATTAATTTGTGGTACAATCACAATGTTTTGTGAAAATTAGTTTTTTTTGTTTTGTTTTTTTTTTTTACAAATGTCAGTTCAACTATGGTTGCTTTAGTAAAATCATTGTTAATTTTTGTAAGGTATGGATAAAGCTATTGCGAGGGAAACTAAAATAATTGAGATAGAATGTAAAAAGATTGCAAAGTAAAGCAAATCTTACCGTGAGGGTATGTAAAACTATTGCGAGTGAAACTAAAACGCGAAACTTATTGCGAGGCAACAAACTAAAACGCAAAACTTATTGCGAGTGAAACTAAAACGTAAAACTTATTGCGAGGGAACAAACTAAAACGCAAAACTATTGCGAGTGAAACTAAAACGTAAAACTTATTGCGAGTGAAACTAAAACGCAAAACTTATTGCGAGGGAACAAACTAAAACGCAAAACTTATTGCGAGGGAACAAACTAAAACGCAAAACTATTGCGAGTGAAACTAAAACGCAAAACTATTGCGAGTGAAACTAAAACGCAAAACTATTGCGAGTGAAACTAAAACGCAAAACTTATTGCGAGGGAACAAACTAAAACGCAAAACTATTGCGAGGGAAACTAAAACGCAAAACTATTGCGAGTGAAACTAAAACGTAAAACTATTGCGAGTGAAACTAAAACGCAAAACTTATTGCGAGGGAACAAACTAAAACGCAAAACTATTGCGAGGGAAACTAAAACGCAAAACTATTGCGAGTGAAACTAAAACGCAAAACTTATTGCGAGTGAAATTAAAACGTAAAACTTATTGCGAGTGAAATTAAAACGTAAAACTTATTGCGAGTGAAACTAAAACGCAAAACTATTGCGAGTGAAACTAAAACGTAAAACTATTGCGAGTGAAACTAAAACGTAAAACTATTGCGAGTGAAACTAAAACGCAAAACTATTGCGAGTGAAACTAAAACGCAAAACTTATTGCGAGTGAAACTAAAACGCAAAACTTATTGCGAGTGAAACTAAAACGCAAAACTTATTGCGAGTGAAACTAAAACGTAAAACTATTGCGAGTGAAACTAAAACGTAAAACTATTGCGAGTGAAACTAAAACGCAAAACTATTGCGAGTGAAACTAAAACGTAAAACTATTGCGAGGGAACAAACTAAAACGCAAAACTATTGCGAGGGAAACTAAAACGCAAAACTATTGCGAGTGAAACTAAAACGTAAAACTTATTGCGAGGGAACAAACTAAAACGCAAAACTATTGCGAGGGAAACTAAAACGCAAAACTATTGCGAGTGAAACTAAAACGCAAAACTATTGCGAGTGAAACTAAAACGTAAAACTATTGCGAGTGAAACTAAAACGCAAAACTATTGCGAGTGAAACTAAAACGTAAAACTATTGCGAGGGAACAAACTAAAACGCAAAACTATTGCGAGGGAAACTAAAACGCAAAACTATTGCGAGTGAAACTAAAACGTAAAACTTATTGCGAGGGAACAAACTAAAACGCAAAACTATTGCGAGGGAAACTAAAACGCAAAACTATTGCGAGTGAAACTAAAACGCAAAACTATTGCGAGTGAAACTAAAACGTAAAACTATTGCGAGGGAACAAACTAAAACGCAAAACTATTGCGAGGGAAACTAAAACGCAAAACTATTGCGAGTGGAACTAAAACGCAAAACTTATTGCGAGGGAACAAACTAAAACGCAAAACTATTGCGAGGGAAACTAAAACGTAAAACTATTGCGAGTGAAACTAAAACGTAAAACTATTGCGAGTGAAACTAAAACGCAAAACTATTGCGAGTGAAACTAAAACGCAAAACTTATTGCGAGTGAAACTAAAACGCAAAACTTATTGCGAGTGAAACTAAAACGTAAAACTATTGCGAGTGAAACTAAAACGTAAAACTATTGCGAGTGAAACTAAAACGCAAAACTATTGCGAGTGAAACTAAAACGTAAAACTATTGCGAGTGAAACTAAAACGTAAAACTATTGCGAGTGAAACTAAAACGCAAAACTATTGCGAGTGAAACTAAAACGTAAAAATATTGCGACTTCTCTTAAAACCGCGGCGCAGAACAGCAAACTGATGCGACCCGTTGAATCGTTATATTTTTGAAAGACTAGCCACACAGACCTAACCACAAAAACGAGGAGCCATCCATGGTCTTATTTGGAAAAGCGATGTAAACAAAGAGCTTTAATGACTAACAGAAGAAAATGCGACCCAGGCTACATTAAATACAGATTACGTTTTTTACTATGTCGGGTCGCCACTTGATGCCCAATGTAAAATCTGTGCACCGAATCACCGCTATAGTCATTTCTGTTAATACCATATGAATGTTCAGGTCTTTTCCAGGCTTTAAAATCCCAAATGTCAAATTCCCTGATATTTCCAGGTTTTCCATGATGGTGGGAACCCTGAAACTGCATATGACACATTAAAGCAATGAATTCGCATCAGTTTAGCGCATCGGCTTTGGGATTAAACAGTGAATACGGAGCATCTCGCTGGCAGAGTGTGCTTTAGCATTGGCTAATTCAGCAGGATATTGAATCCTGTGTATTTACAGCACCCACTAGACACAGCGGATACGGACGCCATTATCAGCACATGGGTGTACGGTCGCAGTGCTTCTTAAGAGCCAAAGCAGCCTTTGCGTTAACCTGCAAGTCTAATGTATGTGGCGAAAACCATCACACGATGTCTTCTGCACTCATTACGTTTTCAATGATGGCTGATAACGGCACAGGCTCCAAGAAGAATGTTTAAGAGTGGGAAGAATTGAACGGGAGCTGATATCAGCTAGTCAAAACTGGCAGGGGCCGACGATGCCATTCATGGGCTCTAATGTGTTGCTGGTGAGACTTAAGCCGCGGACACGAGGCGGTTAGCGTGGATGTGGAAATTCGCTTTCTCTGATCCGTCGCGCACTGAGCTGTGAAGCATACCACCATGTTTTCAATTTCCTGTGCCGTCGATTCAATGGCTGCAGTGAATGTGCGGCGGCACTTTTAATTTGAAACACACGCATACATACACACACAGCTCGGATTACCCTCGATATACACACACACACACACACACACACACACACACACACACTAATCCAACACTGATTAAATACACCCGCGCCAAGATAAATCGAAAATATATATATACACACACATGTATGTTTTTTTGTAAACATTTTCAGGACGTAAAGGAATAGTTCACACCAAAATGGACATTTAGACACTATTGTATCACATTCATGTTGTTCCAACCCAGTGTTCATTTATTTACTCAATAAAACGCCGAATGAAATGAGGCAAAATGTCTGAGCTGCTCTTTTACCAGCATTATGTCTTATAGTCCACATTTTCGAAAGCAATTTGTTAGCTTTGTGTGAGGAACAGACCCAAATTTAAGTCCTTATTCACTTATAATCTTAATTATTACTGCAATCGTCATATGGTATGCTTGTATGATACATCTATGGCAATTGACAATATAAATCCATGTCATCCTTGAAAAGAGCATCTTGGACACGGAGCATATCCTTTTGTGCTTAATGGAAGGAAACACAAACAGGTTTGGAATGACATGAGGGTGAGTAAATAGTGTCTTTAATATATGCATAATGTCTGGATCCTAGCTCGCTTCAGCATGAAATGATCCACCAACACTCGCAAATATATTCACACTCAGTATTCACTCCGGCCAGCGGGTCCCGGTCATAACGGCACCGGTTCTGTGTTCGCCCGGAGCGCGCCCCTCTGTCCCGCTGTGCCTGGGGCGTCAGTGCTGCGTCTGACAGTCCCTAATAATTATAACCAGAGGCAATCCACGGGGCAGGTGAGCACCTCTCCTCACTGGGACAGCAGTAAACCTTTTATGACACAAACTTGTAATAAAAGCCTTCACGGCATCAGGAGCAGAGCCACAACACCGCACACACATTAAAACAACAACACAACACTGAGGATGATTCAGGACATTCATTCATTTAATACAGTTTATCAACTCCGTCTATAATTGCTCTGACAGTTGAGTTGTGACCTTTTTATTACCGAGAGTAATCTAAAGTATTCCACTAACAGCGTAATGTGAGTGAAAGTTTGGGACGGATAGACAAACTGAAAAATGATAGAACAAAAATAAAAGAGACAGACACATAAACTGACAGACTGAAAGACTGACTGACACAGACAGACAGACAGAAGAAACAAAAGAGAAAGACAGATACAGACAAACAAGTAGACAGATAAATAGACATACTGACACAGACAGACAGACAGACAAATAGATGGACAGAGAAAAAGACCAACCGACACATGCACAGACAGACAGACCAACCAAATAGAAAGTCCAAACAACATGCATGCAGAGACAGACAGATAAACAGACAGACAGATAAACAGACAGACAGACCAACCAACATGCATGCACAGACAGACAGATAAACAGACAGACAGACCAACCAACATGCATGCACAGACAGACATACTGACACATACAGACAGACAGAAAGAAATAATGCCACAGACAGACAGACAAACAGACAGACATGAATACTGACACATACAGACAGAAAGAAATACTGACACAAAAAGACAGACAGAAAGACATACTGACACATACAGACAGAAAGAAATACTGACACATACAGACAGAAAGAAATACTGACACAAAAAGACAGACAGACAGAAATACTGACACAGACAGACAGAAATACTGACACAGACAGACAGAAAGAAATACTGACACAGACAGACAGACAGAAATAAATACTGACACAAAAAGACAGACAGAAATAAATACTGACACAGACAGACAGAAAGAAATACTGACACAGACAGACAGACAGAAATACTGACACAGACAGACAGACAGACAGACAGAAATACTGACACAGACAGACAGAAAGAAATACTGACACATACAGACAGACAGAAAGAAATACTGACACAGACAGACAGAAATACTGACACAGACAGGCAGAAAGAAATACTGACACGGACGGACAGACAGAAATACTGACACAGACAGACAGACAGGCAGAAAGTAATACTGACACAGACAGACAGACAGACAGACAGACAGGCAGAAAGCAATACTGACACAGACAGACAGACAGAAATACTGACACAGACAGACAGACAGACAGAAATACTGACACAGACAGACAGGCAGACAGAAATACTGACACAGACAGACAGGCAGAAAGCAATACTGACACAGACAGACAGACAGAAATACTGACACAGACAGACAGACAGACAGAAATACTGACACAGACAGACAGACAGACAGAAATACTGACAGACAGACAGACAGACAGACAGATAAATAGATGAAAGAAAAAAAAGACTGACAGGCAAAGACAGACAAATCAAATGACCTGAAAGAAAGAAAAGGAGAAAGACCGACAGACATGCATGCACAGACAGACAGACAGACAGGGCACTGTTATGACAAAAATGTCCATACCCATAACGTTAAAATGTCCACATACATTTAAATGTTATATTGTGATATATCATTCTGTTAATAGTAAACACAAATGATATACAGTATGAAAAGAGTAGATGGGACCCGTTTAAAAAGGTGGGAACATGAGATTGTGTCAAATCAATAAATGTGGCATTAGTTGTAATGTTGTGGTTGATTTGTACTGTAGAGTGTGTGTTGTGTGGTGAATGAACATACACAAATCAAAACCAACTTTATGATACTTTTAGAGTATTTCTGTCCTTTTTAGGAACTTGACAGAAGTGGTCTCTATTAACTGTTGCAGCATCAAAACGTTTCGTAATTTCCCGTGTGCTCCACGGAAGAAGGCAAGTCATATGGGTTTGGAACAACATGAGGGTGAGTAAAAAGTTAGCTCAACTGTTTACATGCTCATATCTAGCTAACGGAGTAAGGCAACGCTTTTCTTCTGATCTAATGAACAAGCCTATGCGGGGTTCTCATCATCAGACGTTCTCATGAGCGGAACGAGAGCTTTAGGGTCTGGAGCAGCGCCAGGTCTGCGTCTAGACGCTGTAATTCATGCCATGCGAGGGGCTTTTTATTGTCAGGATGGCGACTGGGGGATCGTTCACACTCAACAAATGCAAACATGAAGTTCCATGGTCAGTGCGATGGTGCCCCGGTGCTTTCAGAGCGAGACACATAGAAGAAGGGTCAAAACATGCACAGAAGAGGAAAGATTTAGCTAAAGTCACATCTTTACGGTCAAAGCGTTGGGAAAACTACCGTACAGCTGCGATGGACTATGATGTACATTTATCAAATATTAAAATGCCTTAGTATATATATATATATATATATATATATATATATATGCATGGGCCATTGACAAATAAGGTCGTCCGAGGTGACAACATATTTTATCTTTTTTTATTTTTTACAAATGTAATCTGTGCATCCAAATTATTTTTATTGATTGAAAATTATTTATAGAATTTTCTAAAAAAAAAAAAAAAAAATGATGTAGTGACATTAAAAATGCCATATGTACAAGCATTTAAAGTATTTTCCTTACAAAATAACTTTTTGAGTAAAAAAGACCGTATTCTCACTGCGTATGTTACACTGCTTATATGTGTGTGTGTGTGTGTGTGTGTGAGTGTCTGTGAGTGAGTGTCTGTGTGAGTGAGTGTCTGTGAGTGAGTGTCTGTGTGTGTGTGTGAGTGTGTGTGTGAGTGAGTGAGTGAGTGAGTGTGTGTATGCAAAAAATATATCTGCACTATTCATGCAAAAAGAATATATATATATATATTATATTTTTTTTAACTATAGCTTTAATTTATTTACCATTTCCAAGACAGACAGACAGAAAAGAAAGGCCAACCAACATGCAGACAGACAGACACATATTCACAGACAGACAGACACATATGCACGCACGCACAGACAGACAGACACATATGCACGCACAGACAGACAGACACATATGCACAGACAGACAGACAGACACATATGCACGCACAGACAGACACATATGCACACACGCACAGACAGACAGACAGACACATATGCACGCACAGACAGACAGACACATATGCACAGACAGACAGACATATATGCACGCACAGACAGACAGACAGACACACATGCACAGACAGACAGACACATGCACAGACAGACAGACAGACATATATGCACGCACAGACAGACAGACAGACACATATGCACAGACAGACAGACACATATGCACGCACAGACAGACAGACACATATGCACAGACAGACAGACATATATGCACGCACAGACAGACACACATGCACAGACAGACAGACATATATGCACGCACAGACAGACAGACAGACACATATGCACAGACAGACAGAAACATATGCACAGACAAACAGACATATATGCACGCACAGACAGACTGACAGACACACATGCACAGACAGACAGACATATATGCACGCACAGACAGACAGACAGACACATATGCACAGACAGACAGAAACATATGCACAGACAGACAGACATACATATATGCACGCACAGACAGACAGACAGACACATACGCACCCACAGACAGACACATATGCAGGCACAGACAGACAGACAGATATGCACAGACAGACAGACACATGTACAGACAGACAGACACATATGCACGCACAGACAGATATGCACAGACAGACAGACAGACAGACACATATGCACGCACAGACAGACAGACAGATATGCAGACAGACAGACACATGTACAGACAGACAGACAGACAGACACATATGCAAGCACAGACAGACAGACAGATATGAACAGACAGACAGACACATGTACAGACAGACAGACAGACAGACAGACCAAAAAGAAAGGTCAACCGACATCCATGCACAGACAGACAGACAGACAGACCAACCGACATATATATATATATATTTGTTATCTGTCTCTCTGTGCATATATTTTTCTTTTTTCAAAATTTTAGCTTTTAATATTTACCATTTCCAAGACATTTTTGGCTTTAGGCCCCAGAAAAGACAATCAAATGACTTTACCATGTGCTCATCATAGTAGAGGTGTACACAAGTAACTGTTTTTGTGAATTGCATTTGTATGTATTTCTGAATAATTTAAAAGAACTTGAGGGGGGAAAAAAAGAGAATTTACATATGGATTAATGATGTGATGCTGTTACTGTTATATTGATGAATGAATGAAAATGATTGAATAGCATTTATAATTGTGCTCAGGACACCAGCACATCTTTAGTAATATTATTACAGTATTATAGATGATAACTTACACATTTAACATGAACTCGACATCAATGGATGTTTGGTTCTAATGGTTCTGCTAATTGACAATTTTTTTTTAAAAAACACCCCTTTAAGCCATTTCAGAGACAATATCTATAATATTGAGATATACACTGAATATCATCAAAACGAAGAAAAATATTGCATTTATTTAGCTATATCGATCAGCCTTGTGTTAAAGCACAGCGTCCTTCTGTTGAACTCAGTATTTCTGTGGTCTGGCTTTGATTTGGCGGTTCTGCACACTGTGAAGCTCAATATTAGAAGAGTTACATTGATCACCATCATCACCATCATCATCATCATGGTCTGGTATGAATAGAGCTCTCTGACAATATCTTGCCGTTGGCAAACACCATCACCAGCTGTGACGAGAAGCACGTTATAATAAAACATGTTGGAGGCCTTTCAGAACATCATTTGCCTGAAGACCCTGAGAATTAAAGCTGATATCTCTCTTCGTAAGGTCCATTTTCATTTTAGACTGCAGGCGGGCACCGAGGCTAAATGGTGCCATCTTAAAACTTGCTGAAGGACTGGCGTGCAGTCTCAACGGTGGCACCCTCCTGGGATTTACTAGATGTTATCTTTAGTCCTTAAAAATGTGAAATGCTCCACCACATTCCCAGTGGGTCAGAAGTTTACATGCACTTTGTTAGCATTTGATAGAATTGCCTTTAAATTGTTTAACTTGGGTCAAATATTTTGCGGATCCTTCCACAAGCTTCTCACGATAAGTTGCTGGAATTTTGTCCCATTCCTCCAGACAGAACTGGTGTAACTGAGTCAGGTTTGTAGGCCTCCTTGCGCACACACTTTATCAGTTCTGCCCACAAATGTTCAATCGGATTGAGGTCAGGACTTTGTGATGCCCGCTCCAATATCTTGACTTTGTTGTGCTTAAGGCATTTTGCCACAACTTTGGAGGTATGCTTGGGGTCATTGTCCATTTGGAAGACCCATTTGCAACAGTTTTAACTTCCTGGCTGATGTCTTGAGATGTTGCTTCAATATATCCACATAATTTTCCTTCCTCATGATGTCATCAGTTTTGTGAAGTGTACCAGTCCCTCCTGCAGCAAACACCCCCACAACATAATGCTGCACTCCCCACAACATAATGCTGCACTCCCCACAACATGATGCTGCACTCCCCACAACATAATGCTGCACTCCCCACAACATAATGCTGCACTCCCCACAACATAATGCTGCACTCCCCACAACATGATGCTGCACTCCCCACAACATAATGCTGCACTCCCCACAACATGATGCTGCACTCCCCACAACATGATGCTGCACTCCCCACAACATAATGCTGCACTCCCCACAACATAATGCTGCACTCCCCACAACATAATGCTGCACTCCCCACAACATAATGCTGCACTCCCCACAACATGATGCTGCAACCCCCATGCTTCACCGTTGGGATGGTGTTCTTCACCCTTTTTCCTCCAAACATAACGATGGTCATTATGGTCAAACAGTTACATTTGTGTTTCATCAGACCAGAGGACATTCCTCCAAAAGTGAGATCTTTGTCACCATGTGCACTTGCAAACTGTAGTCTGGCTTTTTTATGGTGGTTTTGGAGCAGCGGCTCCTTCCTTGCTGAGCAGCCTTTCGGATTATGTCCATATAAGACTCATTTTGCTGTGGATCTAGATACTCGTCCACCTGTTTCCTCCAGCATCTTCACAAGGTCCTTTGCTGTTGTTCTGGGATTGATTTGCACTTTAGCACCAAACTACGTTCATCTCTAGGAGACAGAATGCGTCTCCTTCCTGAGCGGTATGATGGCTGTGTGGTCACATGATGGCGTCTCCTTCCTGAGCGGTATGATGACTGTGTGGTCACATGATGGCGTCTCCTTCCTGAGCGGTATGATGACTGTGTGGTCACATGATGGCGTCTCCTTCCTGAGCGGTATGATGTCTGTGTGGACACATGGTGTTTATACTTGTGTACTATTGTTTGTACAGATGAACGTGGCACCTTCAGGTGTTTGGAAATTGCTCCAAAGGATGAACCAGACTTGTGGAGGTCCATAATTATTTTAATTTTTTTTCTGAGGTCTTGACTGATTTATTTTTATTTTCCCATGATGCCAAGCAAAGTGGCTCTGAGTTTGAAGGTAGGCCTTAAAATACATCCACAGGTACACCTCCAATCAGATGCTAATTGGCTAATTGCCTAAAGGCTGAACATAATTTTCTGCAATTTTCGAAGCTGCTTAAACACACAGTTAACTTGGTGTATGTAAACTTCTGAGCCACTGGAATTGTGATTATAGTCTATTAAAAGTGACACAATCGGTCTGTAAACAATTGTTGGGAAAATTGCTCATGTCATGCACAAAGTAAACGTCCTAAACAACTTGCCAAAACTATAGTTTGCTAATATTAAATCTGTGGAGTGGCTAAAAATGAGTTTTAATGACTTCAACCTAAGTGTGTGTAAACATCTGACTTCAACTGTATATCTTTTAATAATTAGATTATCATCATTATTAGAAAAAAAAAATTTAACGTTGTAAAAATACAAAGAATTCTACATTATATTAATTAATATTACATCATGAAATTTTATATATAATAATGATATGAGCTATCTCTGTTTGAAATAATGAGTGTAATTTACAAATAATAACATTGAGTTTACATTCATTTGTATAAGAAACGCTAAAATAGGTTACTGTCACTTTAAGAGTTCAACGAGCGGCTCACAGTGTTCCAGTTCAGCGGACATTAACGAGAATCTCTCGGTTTCTTTAACACACCCATGCTGTGAGATTAAAATATAGATTTATTGAAAGTGGAGTCGCTTCATCTTTGATGGACACACATTACACGGAGGAAACGATCCTTTTTAAGCTCAAGCACTTTTCATCAAAACAATGAGATTTTCCAGGTATTCCAGTTCTTAAATTTGTAAAAGCTAAATTAAGGGCCTTGTGTGACCCCTGTAAACAGTGTAGTGGTGGTAAAATCAAGCGATGGCGAGATGATGTTTGTCGGGTCATTTCATTGCAATTTTCAAAGTATTGAGTTTTGCCACGATATGGTTCGTCATTTTTATTTGTTTTGCAATATAATCAAAATACAATATATCGTCCCATCCCCAACTGGTTACATTTGTCAAAACTCGTACTGTAACTCAGAACGGATCAGCATCTGTTAAAGGGAAGAATCCAGAAAGTGTGCAGGAAGTTTAGAGGCGGACAGTATGGTGGAGATATATTATTAACGGGGCTTTTCTGCTGATTGGAGCAGCAGTTCCCATGAGGGGCTGGAAGAGATGTTTAGCTGGCTCAGAGGTCCTGTTTTATTTACAGCACATTATTAATGGAGCGGGGTTAAGACATTGATACGGCCCCTGTGTCCGCTTTGATGCAACTGGAGGGACCCACAGCAGGCAAGCACGCACACACACACACACACACACACACCAGCTACTGCAAGGAAGTGTGCGCATTACACACGGCCTGAGGCGGCATGCATTCATGGATAGTGTACACTCACTGCATTGTTAAAACATCACAAGGTGCCACGGGTGGTTGTTCTGGAGCTCCAGACTGACAGTGTTTTTGTTTATCTTTTTCAAAATTCAAGAGATGCCAGAGTGCTTGAGAGAGCTGCATTACAACGGAGTCACAGTACGAGTAAAAATACAAATATTCGATCAAATCAAATCTAAGATCAAATGAGAAATAAAAGCTTGTGAGTTAATCGGAGAGCCTTAAAATAATGTGTGAAAGAATTTAAGGCAGAAATATTTTACTACTGCAAAATAAAATAAAATACTAACATTAAAAATGTAATAAAATAAAAAATAAAAAATATTATATAATAAAAAAAATAAAAAATAATTTACAAATTTAAATAATTTAATTTAACAAAATAAATACAATTAAATAAAAATTTTATTAAATTAAAAAAATATATAATAAAATTTAAATAAGTAAAAAATAAACTACAAATTAAAATAACATTTTAATTAATTAAAATTAAATTAAATACAAAATAATATATATAATAAACATTTTTTTAAATTAAATTAAAAAATAATATATAATAAAAAATTATAAAATAAAATTAAATTAAATATAATTAAATTAAATAAATTTTTTATTCAATTAAAAAATAATATATAATAAAATAAAAATAAATAAATCAATAAAAATAAAATACCATTTTAATTAATTAAAATTAAATTAACAGCTACACAGTTTAGCTGGGTTACAAAACACACAAAAGAAAAAAAATGGTGGAAAAGGAAAATGGACCAAGACTATATCTGATAAATACAAATACGAGAGAGATATTTTAGTTATTTACAAATATATTGATATTTAGATTTTGAAGCCTGAAAAGGAAATCATATACTGTTTACGTATTTGTTAAATGTTACTTTGTACAACCTTCAAGTTTATTTGGAATTGGTGTCCGGTGACGGTACACGAGGCTAATTGCGTTTCAGACCGTACATGCAATGCACAGTAAGGGGAAAACGAAAACGCAGTTCCCAAACGTAGGCCTATCGGGATTAAAGTAGACGTAGCCTCTTTTCACATTGCCACATTTGATTCTGTTGCGCGTTTGCGCCAACGCAAGTACTGGCAGAAACTTTACCGACTTTTTTTTATCTTACAATTAAAATGTTTCGATGTCAAATTTTACTCAAGTAGATCTGGCCTTCATTGTGAAAATCGGCAATAGAAAAAATGATTAATTCTGAAAAAAATTATTTACTAAAAAAAAAAAACTTTTTTCACATTTTTGGTTTCGTTACACATTTGCGGCATCACGAGTATAGCGGAAACGGTTTACTACCGTTTACAGTGCGTTACGATTTTTCTCTAGTACATTAAAATGTTTCGTGTCTGATTTTACGCAAGTATAAAAAATTCTCGTAATCGTGAACACTTCTTTAAACAGACAAAAGAATAAGATTTACATTTTCGACCAACGTATCACTTACTGGTCATAGTTAAAATTATTACTCAAATTAATTCCACATTGTTGATTCCGTTGTATGTTTACACCATCGTGAGTACTGCGGATTGTACATTTCGGCAAATTTTCTGCATTTTTCTTTACAAAGTCAAACATTTACTGTATAAACTAAAAAATGCTTGAAGATTTAGCTTTCTTGTGAATCACTGACCTAATATTTAGTTGTATAACCACGGTTTCTGAGAACTGCTTCACACCTGTGTTGCATGGAGTCGACCAACTTCTGGCACCTGTGAACAGGTATTCCAGCCCAGGATGATCGCACTACAGACCACAGTTCCTCTGCATTTCTTGGTTTTGCCTCAAAAACAGCATTTTTGATGTCACCCCACAGGTTTTCTATTGGATTAAGGTCCGGGGACTGAGCTGGCCACTCCATAACGTTAATCTTGTTGGTCTGGAACCGAGATGCTGCTCGCTTACTGGTGTGTTTTGGGTCATTGTCTTGTTGAAACACCCATTTCAAGGGCATTTCCTCTTCAGCATAAGGCAACATGACCTCTTTAAGTATTTTGATGTACTCAAACTGATCCATGATCCGTGGTATACGATAAATAGGCCCAACACCATGGTATGAGAAACATCCCCATATCATGATGCTTGTGCCACCATGCTTCACAGTCTTCACAGTGTACTGTGGCTTGAATTCAGTGTTTGGGGGTCGTCTGACAAACTGTCTGCGGCCCCTAGACCCAAAAAGAACAATCTTGCTTTCATGAGTCCACAAAATATTGCGCCATTTCTCTTTAGGCCAGTCAATGTGTTCTTTGGCAAATTGTATCCTCTTTAGCACATGTCGTTTTTTCAACAATGGGACTTTGCGGGGGCTTCTTGCTGATAGCTTGGCTTCACATAGGCGTCTTCTAATTGTTGCTGTACTCACGGGTAACTTTAGATCTTCTTTGATCACCCTGGAGCTGATCATTGGCTGAGTCTTTGCCTTTTTGGCTATTCTTCGATCCATTCGAACGGTAGTTTTCCGTTTTCTTCCACGTCTTTCTGGTTTTGGTTGCCATTTTAAAGCATTTGATACCATTTTAGCTGAGCAGCCTATCATTTTCTGCTCTTCTTTATAAGTTTCCCCTCTCCAATCAACTTTTTAATCAAAGTACGTTGTTCTTCTGAACAATGTTTGGAACGGCCCATTTGATTCAGATCTTCAGAGAGAAATGCACTATAACCACCATGTACAGTCCAGTACTGCCTTCGTCCTTAAATAAGGGCCACTTATTGACACTAGTTTTTTCATAGAATGATTAACCTCACTAATTGAACTCCACACTGCTATTATTTTGAACACACCCCTTTCAATTAATGATTCAATTATACAGAATTAGCAACATACATGTCATGACTGTTGGGTCTGTTGTTTTTCTATTACTCTACTACACCTACTAGTAAATTATTTGCCATGTAGAAATATAATTTCTACCAAAAACAGTGATTGATCTGGTTAGTGATGTTGGACTGCTATTATTTTGAACACAACTGTATATATATATATATATATATATATATTTATTTATTTATTTATTTATTTTTGGCCAACATATCGTTTATTGGTCGTAGTAAAAATTATTCCTAAAAAAATTGCAGCGTTTGATTCCGTTGTACGTTTGCGCCGTCGTGAGAACTAGCGGAAACTGTTTACAACTCATTACCGTGTTATATTAAAATAGGTTAGTTCATAATGAATTAACTATTAATTAATGTTAGCACATATAACTTATAATTCAAAAAAGTTGCAATTAATATTAGCCAAGATTGATACGATGTAAATGTATCGTTCATTGTTAAATGTAACCTTATTTTAAAGTGTTACCAAACGGCTTTCACGCCAACTGAACGATAACGTCAAAAGAGCATGGATCGGCACCGAAAGCTCTAGTTCCCTAATAAGTGCCCTGAAAAGTGGCCTGATATGGGATGTATGCCGAATGACCAGGACGTGATGGACAAACTTCATGTCTTTGGAAACAGACTCAGACAAAAGCATGTGCTCGCACACAACAATACAAGCAGAGACAACGAGTGTCATTTTACCCTGGAGCTCCTCTTAATGCCATGGGGCAAAATGCTACTTCCGTGCTCGCCAATTTATCTGACATTTTCAGAGTTCCAGAGCTGCTGCCTGAACTCAACTGCATTAAGCACAAATCTAAATCAATACGGCACAATGGGACTTGAAGCTCTGTGGGCGAGAGCAGCTTTGATGCCTTCTGGAGCTGTTTAACAAACACTGGAGAAACAGGAGAGAAGCCTTAAACCGTGAGGTCAGCCGGCGCACCGCTGCGTACCACAACACAAACCCTCTCGTGAGAGCAGATACAGAGCTACAGAGCCGTTTGACCTTGATAGAGTGTAAATAAACAGTAGCATGATGCATTCTTCATGAGAGACAGACCTCCACACAGCATTAAAACTAAACAGTAGATTCTTAGGGACCGTTCAAACTGAATGCAAATAAGATGCATCGTATAGAACAGGAGAAAAGGGGTCTCGAGAACTTGATACGGCGTCTGAAATCCTGCATGTTTAAATATTAAAGCTATTGTAAAACAGCGCACATGGACGCTGATATTTATGGCGAATTTAAGAATATTTCTCAATAACATCAGGCGTTTTAAGCTTTAATTCGTTGCTACATACGGAAGAGGGATTGGAATGAGTTCGGAGGAGGATGTTTATCATGGAAAACACTAAATAATTTCATAAAACAACAAACAACTTAAAAGGTTGAAATGCTGATGTTAAAATTATTAAAGAAACCTGTATGAAAACAATAACTGTGTGTTTCTTCAACTTCTGGCACTTTCAGGGTGTAGGGGTTGATATTTATTTATTTATAAACAGATTTTAACTTTTTATTTTGTGTTATATGAAGGTCAAATTTAAACTGATTTACTTTTTATCGGCCTCCATCACAGTGTAATATTTATATTTATTTAAAAAAAAAAATTATACTATTTTCAATGTTTCATTTGAATTCCAGTTTGAGTTGAAGTATTTTTCTTTTGTAGTTTTAATTCGTTTTTATCCATTAAAAACAATTCTATTTAGTTATTATTCATTTTTATATCAGTTTTAGTCGTGATTGACTAATGTATGTTAATGGAAGTACTTCAGCTGACTCAAAGAAGTGGAGTAAAACGTAATTAATGGCACACTTAAGTTCTTGTGGTGCTGTTAAACTAACCGCCGGCGAGTCAAAAGGGGGGGCGTTATATCCCAAAAAACGTTTACGCTCAAAATGTTCATGTCTCGGTATGCATAAGGCATATGAGGATTCATTAGAAAGCTTAGAATCTGACATTTTCAGAGACATCCATCACTTCTGTATTTATATTACTTAAATTAACACAATAAGGCGTTGAAAATTAGCGCCCCCTAGAGGTAACAGAGTAGAAATATTTATATAAAAATAAAAGTCCTTCACATAGCAACAACATGGGCAAGTCATATATCAAATGAAAGCTCTCATTCTCAGGAATGTGACTGTATAGATTATACATTGCCCTAATACTACAGTAACTACTTATAACTGCTGCTATAAGCCCCAAATAGCTTAAAAGTTTATATCTGCTTTAACCATAGGACGTTCTTTAAAAAATTAGCCATTTTGTACTTGTCTGTGAGCTTGCTTGGTTGAATAATCCAATGTTATATCTTCATCAGAAAATGTTTGACTATAGATGATAGTATTGATGATAAAGGGGAGGATCTGAGCTTTCTAATGACCCCTAGATTGAGCTTGTAGTCCACTCAGAGGCCGAGATATCCAATGAAATAATGAGGGTGTTGCTTGAACTGAACATTAGACTGAATGTCTATGGACGAGCACATCTGTGAGGGGTGAAATGTGTTAGAGCGCCACCTACAGTTCACATCTGTGTATTGTGATGGAATGTGTTAGAGCGCCACCTACAGTTCACATCTGTGTATTGTGATGGAATGTGTTAGAGCGCCCCCTACAGTTCACATCTGTGTATTGTGATGAATGTGTTAGAGCGCCACCTACAGTTCACATCTGTATATTGTGATGGAGTGTGTTAGAGCTCCACCTACAGTTCACATCTGTGTATTGTGATGGAATGTGTTAGAGCTCCACCTACAGTTCACATCTGTGTATTGTGATGGAATGTGTTAGAGCTCCACCTACAGTTCACATCTGTGTATTGTGATGGAATGTGTTAGAGCGCCACCTACAGTTCACATCTGTATATTGTGATGGAGTGTGTTAGAGCTCCACCTACAGTTCACATCTGTGTATTGTGATGGAATGTGTTAGAGCGCCACCTACAGTTCACATCTGTGTATTGTGATGGAATGTGTTAGAGCGCCACCTACAGTTCACATCTGTGTATTGTGATGGAATGTGTTAGAGCGCCACCTACAGTTCACATCTGTGTATTGTGATGGAATGTGTTAGAGCGCCACCTACAGTTCACATCTGTGTATTGTGATGGAATGCGTTAGAGCGCCACCTACAGTTCACATCTGTGTATTGTGATGGAATGTGTTAGAGCGCCCCCTACAGTTCACATCTGTGTATTGTGATGAATGTGTTAGAGCGCCACCTACAGTTCACATCTGTGTATTGTGATGGAATGTGTTAGAGCGCCACCTACAGTTCACATCTGTGTATTGTGATGGAATGTGTTAGAGCGCCACCTACAGTTCACATCTGTGTATTGTGATGGAATGTGTTAGAGCGCCACCTACAGTTCACATCTGTGTATTGTGATGGAATGCGTTAGAGCGCCACCTACAGTTCACATCTGTATATTGTGATGGAGTGTGTTAGAGCTCCACCTACAGTTCACATCTGTGTATTGTGATGGAATGTGTTAGAGCACCACCTACAGTTCACATCTGTGTATTGTGATGGAATGTGTTAGAGCACCACCTACAGTTCACATCTGTGTATTGTGATGGAATGTGTTAGAGTGCCACCTACAGTTCACATCTGTGTATTGTGATGGAACGCGTTAGAGCTCCACCTACAGTTCACATCTGTGTATTGTGATGGAATGCGTTAGAGCGCCACCTACAGTTCACATCTGTGTATTGTGATGGAATGTGTTAAGAGTGCCACCTACAGTTCACATCTGTGTATTGTGATGGAACGTGTTAGAGCGCCACCTACAGTTCACATCTGTGTATTGTGATGGAATGTGTTAGAGTGCCACCTACAGTTCACATCTGTGTATTGTGATGGAATGTGTTAGAGCTCCACCTACAGTTCACATCTGTGTATTGTGATGGAACGTGTTAGAGCGCCACCTACAGTTCACATCTGTGTATTGTGATGGAATGTGTTAGAGCGCCACCTACAGTTCACATCTGTGTATTGTGATGGAACGTGTTAGAGCGCCACCTACAGTTCACATCTGTGTATTGTGATGGAATGTGTTAGAGCGCCACCTACAGTTCACATCTGTGTATTGTGATGGAATGTGTTAGAGCGCCACCTACAGTTCACATCTGTGTATTGTGATGGAATGTGTTAGAGTGCCACCTACAGTTCACATCTGTGTATTGTGATGGAACGTGTTAGAGCGCCACCTATAGTTCACATCTGTGTATTGTGATGGAATGTGTTAGAGCGCCACCTACAGTTCACATCTGTGTATTGTGATGGAATGTGTTAGAGCGCCACCTACATTTCACATCTGTGTATTGTGATGAATGTGTTAGAGCGCCACCTACATTTCACATCTGTGTATTGTGATGGAGTGTGTTAGAGCACCACCTACAGTTCACATCTGTGTATTGTGATGGAGTGTGTTAGAGCACCACCTACAGTTCACATCTGTGTATTGTGATGGAATGTGTTAGAGCACCACCTACAGTTCACATCTGTGTATTGTGATGGAATGCGTTAGAGCGCCACCTACATTTCACATCTGTGTATTGTGATGAATGTGTTAGAGCGCCACCTACATTTCACATCTGTGTATTGTGATGGAGTGTGTTAGAGCGCCACCTACAGTTCACATCTGTTTATTGTGATGGAGTGTGTTAGAGCACCACCTACAGTTCACATCTGTGTATTGTGATGGAATGTGTTAGAGCGCCACCTACAGTTCACATCTGTGTATTGTGATGAATGTGTTAGAGCGCCACCTACATTTCACATCTGTGTATTGTGATGGAGTGTGTTAGAGCACCACCTACAGTTCACATCTGTGTATTGTGATGGAGTGTGTTAGAGCACCACCTACAGTTCACATCTGTGTATTGGGATGGAACGTGTTAGAGCGCCACCTACATTTCACATCTGTGTATTGTGATGAATGTGTTAGAGCGCCACCTACATTTCACATCTGTGTATTGTGATGGAGTGTGTTAGAGCACCACCTACAGTTCACATCTGTGTATTGGGATGGAACGTGTTAGAGCGCCACCTACATTTCACATCTGTGTATTGTGATGGAGTGTGTTAGAGCACCACCTACAGTTCACATCTGTGTATTGTGATGGAGTGTGTTAGAGCACCACCTACAGTTCACATCTGTGTATTGGGATGGAACGTGTTAGAGCGCCACCTACATTTCACATCTGTGTATTGTGATGAATGTGTTAGAGCGCCACCTACATTTCACATCTGTGTATTGTGATGGAGTGTGTTAGAGCACCACCTACAGTTCACATCTGTGTATTGGGATGGAACGTGTTAGAGCGCCACCTACAGTTCACATCTGTGTATTGTGATGGAACGTGTTAGAGCGCCACCTATAGTTCACATCTGTGTATTGTGATGGAATGTGTTAGAGCACCACCTACAGTTCACATCTGTGTATTGTGATGGAACGTGTTAGAGCGCCACCTATAGTTCACATCTGTGTATTGTGATGGAATGTGTTAGAGCGCCACCTACAGTTCACATCTGTGTATTGTGATGGAACGTGTTAGAGCGCCACCTACAGTTCACATCTGTGTATTGTGATGGAACGTGTTAGAGCGCCACCTATAGTTCACATCTGTGTATTGTGATGGAACGTGTTAGAGCGCCACCTATAGTTCACATCTGTGTATTGTGATGGAACGTGTTAGAGCGCCACCTATAGTTCACATCTGTGTATTGTGATGGAACGTGTTAGAGCGCCACCTACAGTTCACATCTGTGTATTGTGATGGAACGTGTTAGAGCGCCACCTATAGTTCACATCTGTGTATTGTGATGGAATGTGTTAGAGCACCACCTACAGTTCACATCTGTGTATTGTGATGGAACGTGTTAGAGCGCCACCTATAGTTCACATCTGTGTATTGTGATGGAATGTGTTAGAGCACCACCTACAGTTCACATCTGTGTATTGTGATGGAGTGTGTTAGAGCACCACCTACAGTTCACATCTGTGTATTGTGATGGAATGTGTTAGAGCGCCACCTACATTTCACATCTGTGTATTGTGATGAATGTGTTAGAGCGCCACCTACATTTCACATCTGTGTATTGTGATGGAGTGTGTTAGAGCGCCACCTACATTTCACATCTGTGTATTGTGATGGAATGTGTTAGAGCGCCACCTACAGTTCACATCTGTGTATTGTGATGGAATGTGTTAGAGCTCCACCTACAGTTCACATCTGTGTATTGTGATGGAATGTGTTAGAGCGCCACCTACATTTCACATCTGTGTATTGTGATGAATGTGTTAGAGCGCCACCTACAGTTCACATCTGTGTATTGTGATGGAATGTGTTAGAGCGCCACCTACAGTTCACATCTGTGTATTGTGATGAATGTGTTAGAGCGCCACCTACATTTCACATCTGTGTATTGTGATGGAGTGTGTTAGAGCACCACCTACAGTTCACATCTGTGTATTGGGATGGAACGTGTTAGAGCGCCACCTACAGTTCACATCTGTGTATTGTGATGGAATGTGTTAGAGCGCCACCTACAGTTCACATCTGTGTATTGTGATGGAACTTTTGAGAATGCATTCGTTTTTTGTTTTGTTTTTCATTTATTTTGAACTTATTTCGGTGCCACGGATGGTATTGTGCAACTCAACGATGCATGTGGTTTTTGGAGTCACCGTGTCATATCCAAAGTACCCCCACACAGCACTCGTTTGCACTCTGCCAAACGCCACCACAACAGTAAAGCCCGTTAAAGACAGCGTGCACATTTGACATAGAGCCGAACGCCTGTTCACCAGATCTGAACGTTCAAAACCGCAGATCAGTTCGTATTGCTCCTTGATATTCACATAATTTTGGGTGAAAAATCAGGGATGCAAATGGTGAAAGAGGTGAGAAAGTCAAAGCAGGTGTTCCAGATGTATAACTCATCTTGATTTGTTTGTTATATTTAAAGATTTTTTGTTGAAGTGCTTAAGCTTAAAGTAATCCTTTCATGAGACTGAGGAAATTTAAGAATGTTTCACTAAACAATTTGAGCAAAATTAGCATCAGAAATTTGACTTCAGCAGCTTTAGAAAGTACAGAAACTAAAAATACAAAAACTAAATTTAGTTTTTTATTTTAAGTTAGTTGTCAAGGCAAGATTTTTTGTTTTAATTTAGTTTGTCTTTTTTTTTTTTTTTAATCTAATATTCATATCTTATTTTAAATTGTAGTATTAGTTTTAATTAACGATAACAACCCAGCTTCATTTATTTATTTTTGCTACTTTTCAAATGCCGTGTATGTACAGATCTCACCGTTTTAGCCTCGTCTCAGACCTTCAATATTAAACTATAAAAAAATTTTTTTAAAAAATCTAAATTATTACATGTTTAAAACTCAAACAAGTGAGTGAAATAAATATAAACCATTTCAAGTGTGAAAATTACTTTTATAAAAAAAAAATGTTTTAATTATGACTGTTGTAGCATCATTTCCACCACACAAATATTATAATTTATTTATTTGCCCCAAATAAAGTTTTTTTGTTGTTGTTGTTTGTTTTCAGTGTACTTATTAATAACCAAGTGGATAAAAGTGTCAGTGAAGAGATGAAAAAATGAAATTAAATATGAGACACAAAAAAAAAAAGAATATTCAAGGGAAATAATAGTTTTTTTTATTCATTATTTGGGGGGGCGTAATTTCATATCATGCTGTAATTTTGCAGAATTATGCAAAAAAGTGCACAAAATGTGATTTAATTGTGTGTATTTAGGATGCATAACATGTTAGCTATGAAATTAGCCTTAGCACAACAAAAACAGTCTGCCTATATTTCCGAAAAACATTAAAAATGTAATTTCCATCAGCGTCATTTCCAGCACAGAAACACATACAGAATGTATGTCCACTGTGCTAAAAGTGCCAGAAGTTGAAGAAACAGTCCATTATTTCTGCACCAAACACACGTTAATCAGCCTGTTAATCGGGCAAGCAAAAAGTTAATAATGTTGGTCTTTTCATGGTTGGAGAAAACCCAAACAAACAGCAAAATAACCACTTAAGACGTCTGATTAGGTCTGATTAGAGGTTATAAAATGAATCGTGTGAGAGACTGCAGCAGCACACAATAATCACCATTTATATCGGATTACATACAACAAACCTCAAAACACACGTTTAGCCTGAAAAAAGAGGCCATTGAGTAAAGCTGGAAATCAGACAGTTAAAAGCTTCCCCCGCTGAGAGAAAGAGAAAGATAAAGAAAGAAAGAGAGAAAGAAATTAGCCGTGTAACCACGGACTGTGTGACAGCTCGCCCCGGGAAGCTCGCGTGTCTTCGCTCGGCAGTTGGCATTATGACAAGGGCATTTTCCAACAGGGCTGGAGCGGTGCATTAATCACACGCTCTAAATGCAGACGATGCCAACTTGGTAACAACCCGAGCACGTAAAAGTCAGAGAGAAAGCAACAGATTTGGAACTCGTCTTCGTTTATGTCCAATCACTGAAAGACGTCAATAACGCAACAAGACACTCATTAACCACGCCAATGCTCATCAAGGCCACTTTTCTCCCAATATGGAACGCCCAAATCCCACTACTTAGTAGGTCCTCGTGGTGGCGTGGTTACTCGCCTCAATCCGGGTGGCGGAGGACAAGTCTCAGTTGCGTCCACGTCTGAGACCGTCAATCCGTGCATCTGATCACATGACTTGTTGTGCATGACACCGCGGAGACTCACAGCATGTGGAGACTCATGCTACTCTCCACGATCCACACACAACTCACCACACGCCCCATTGAGAGCGAGAACCACTAATCACCACCACGAGGAGGTTACCCCATGTGACTCTACCCTCCCTAGCAACCGGCCCAATTTGGTTGCTAAGGAGACTCACAGCATGTGGAGACTCATGCTACTCTCCACGATCCACACACAAATCACCACACGCCCCATTGAGAGCGAGAACCACTAATCACCACCACGAGGAGGTTACCCCATGTGACTCTACCCTCCCTAGCAACCGGCCCAATTTGGTTGCTAAGGAGACTCACAGCATGTGGAGACTCATGCTACTCTCCACGATCCACACACAAATCACCACACGCCCCATTGAGAGCAAGAACCACTAATCACCACCACGAGGAGGTTACCCCATGTGACACTACCCTCCCTAGCAACCAGGCCAATTTGGTTGCTAAGGAGACTTACAGCATATGGAGACTCATGCTACTCTCCACGATCCACACACAACTCAACACACGCCCCATTGAGAGCGAGAACCACTAATCACCACCACGAGGAGGTTACCCCATGTGACTCTACCCTCCCTAGCAACCGGGACAATCTGGTTACCCCATGTGATTCTACCCTCCCTAGCAACCGGGCCAATTTGGTTACCCCATGTGACTCTACCCTCCCTAGCAACCGGGCCAATTTGGTTACCCCATGTGACTCTACCCTCCCTAGCAACCGGGCCAATTTGGTTACCCCATGTGACTCTACCGTCCCTAGCAACCGGGCCAATTTGGTTACCCCATGTGACTCTACCCTCCCTAGCAACCGGCCTATTTGGTTACCTCATGTGACTCTACCCTCCCTAGCAACCAGGCCAATTTAGTTACCCCATGTGACTCTACCCTCCCTAGCAACCGGGCCAATTCAGTTGCTAAGGAGACCCGGCTGGAGTCGCTCAGCACGCCCTGGATTCAAACTTGCAACTCCAGGTGTGATAGTCAGCGCCAATACTCGCCGAGATACCCAGACCCCCTGCGCATGACTCATTTTAACGTTTACATTACATAACCGGTTACATTTACAAGCTTGTTCGAGTGTGATCAAACTGTGTAGTAGCTCGACTGATAAAGCGTTGCACTTCTGATGTAAAGGAGCGGGTATGAGTCCTGAAGAGCACACGAGTCCACACGTGAACCCAAAGTGTCATAGAAGCATCTCACATTTGCTTTTATGACACTATCGGTGAGGTTTAGGTTTAAAGTTTAGGGTAGAGAGGTCAGGTTTGTTGATTTAAAAGTCATCCGTTTCTGAGAACATTTCACTCGCTTTCAGCGCCACACAGTGGACATAATTTGACTGTGAAACTGTCGCGTAATACGCAAGAAACCACGTAATGTCATTTTCAGGAAATCGGTCTGGTTTAATCTCCTCGTCTTTTCCACTAAAGATCCACCTAAAGATGATTTAATCCACAAACATTTGATATCTAATATCGTCCACAGGTTACTGTGATCTGTAAGCGTCGACAGAAACATGCACATTTTCCACATTTATTCATTGTAATTCTAGTTTAATCCTGCGTTTGCTTCATTCTTTTCCCTCGATGTCTCCAGTAGCTTGAGATAAAACGGACAGAAACGCAGGAAGAGAAATAAAAGCGAGGATGAAACAACAGCCTCTAATCGATGCGCTCACTATCAGCGTATAACCTTCATAATTGCTCCATTAAAAATTGAGGCCAAAGTGCTGCAAGCGACGCTGCAGGTGAGCTGCATTAATATTTAACATGAAATGAACACAAGCTCACTTCAGACGGTGAGATTAGCTGAGCTTTATCGCTCTCTGATGCAAGGGCTCTCAGGTGAGATAGAGAGACACTCAAGCTTCATCGGGCCACACAAAAGCTCCTCTCTTAATGAAGCCTGAGCTCAGCTTATCAAGTCTTACGGGGAATGTGCCGGTTTAGAGGAAACTCAGTTCTTTGGTTCATTATAAGATGCCTTTATGTAAGAGTTTGTGGATCGCCCTTAATCACAGCGTCAAATGACAAGGTCCACGTCCACGTCCACGTAGAGCGCCACCTACAGTTCACATCTGTGTATTGTGATGGAATGTGTTAGAGCGCCACCTACAGTTCACATCTGTATATTGTGATGGAACGTGTTAGAGCGCCACCTACAGTTCACATCTGTATATTGGGATGGAATGTGTTAGAGCGCCACCTACAGTTCACATCTGTGTATTGTGATGGAGTGTGTTAGAGCGCCACCTACAGTTCACATCTGTGTATTGTGATGGAATGTGTTAGAGCGCCACCTACAGTTCACATCTGTGTATTGGGATGGAATGTGTTAGAGTGCCACCTACAGTTCACATCTGTGTATTGGGATGGAATGTGTTAGAGCGCCACCTACAGTTCACATCTGTGTATTGGGATGGAATGTGATAGAGAGAATTAAATATGCTTTCTGGTGATTTCTGCCACCTAGTGGGATAAAATGAGACTTTGTAAACATGTAATTCTGGTTCTGTACACTCTACCTCACTTTCAAAGTTAGAAATAAAAAAAATTTTTATCATAATATTATGATATGTTACATGAACCGCCCAAATAAATAAAAAGACTATGTTCAAAGTGAGGTAGAGTGAACAGAATGGTCTCATTTTGTCCCACTAGATGGCAGCAATCACTAGTAAACACATTGTTCCTCTAGCACATTCCATCACAATACACAGATGTGAACTGTAGGTGGCGCTCTAACACATTCCATCACAATACACAGATGTGAACTGTAGGGGGCGCTCTAACACATTTTACCCCTCACAGATGTGCTCGTCCATAGACATTCAGTCTAATGTTCAGTTCAAGCAACACCCTCATTATTACATTGAGCTTGTAGTCCACTCAGAGGCCGAGATATTCAATCTAGGTGTCATTAGAAAGCTGAGATCCTGCCCTTTATCATCAATACTATCATCTATAGTCGAAAACATTTTCTGGTGATTTGTTTTACATGCTTTTCCTTCTGGATGGCACATTTCGTTCTGGACTTAGTCTCGTGTTCCGTCGCCGGACACCAATTCCGAGTACACTTCCCGCCGCATTTAAAGGAATGCAACGTGAAGGTTGTACGAAGTTACATTTAACAAATACGTCTTTTGACGGCAAGCAAGCGTAATGCATCTGAAAAAGATATTATGCATACTGAGAAAGGCCTCTTCGTATATATGACTTCACGCAATATAGTTTATTGTAAATGTTATTTATTTTATTATATTTATTTTTTTCTCCCCAATCTGTAACGCCCAATTCCCAATGTGCTCTAAGTCCTCGTGGTGGGCGTAGTGACTCGCCTCAATCCGGGTGGCGGAGGGTGAATCTTCGCTGTCCTTTTCTGCCAAGCACGGCATCGTTTTGTGGTCCGTTCTGCATCACACGTCGGCTCATTATTGCTTATCACGGCACGTTTCGCGCCCGAACCGCTGGCCCGCTCGCTGGCCAGTCCGCCCTTGATCGGCTCAAAAGTGCGTCACCCCACCGGGAAATTGACCGGTATGCCAGATTACCAGTCCAGCCCTGAGCGTATGTACGTGCGGGGGAGAGAGAGGGCTTTTTTTTCAACGAAATTGAACTATGTAGGATCTGTTAGACATTGGTTGAAGTAAATTGGTAAAGAACGTCAAAACAATGTCTTTGTTTTAATTGGTAAAGTTGTGTTGGTAGCCTGTAGGGCTCTTTGAAATAACTTGAATAATTTGGCGAAGTGATACAGAACCGTTATGCGGTCAAGACCTGGAACTACTTTACAGCCGTGCGTTTCCTTGAATAACTGCACACCTTAGAACGTCCATCAGCCAATCAGAATCAAGCATTCAACAGACCAGTGGTATAAACAAAACAGTGGTTGGTTTGTCTACATGTCAGTCAGACTGTCTAAGTGGGCGGTTCTAGACCAAAATAAGCTGCGAAGTGAACCGGCCTTGAAGGTCATTCAACGCAAGACTAGACTGCCCCTAAAAAGTTTGCCACAGCAGATATCTGACCTCTCCTCAAATCTACTTCGGTCAGCCTTTCACACAGAGAGCATCTTTTAAATGGCATGAGACAAAACTCAAGCTTTCACGGACTAACTTGGGATGCAAGGATTGTTCATTTCTTGAGAATCAACGCACGTTCAAACGTAAGTGTTTTAAAGACCATTAGCACACAGAACTCCCGTCACTTAAGAGCAGGTCAAATGGACTTTCAAACTCATCACTCCAGCTAAACACAAATGGACTTCAGTGCAGGCAGCAATGAATAATGAAGCCTCATTTCACAAAGCACTTTCACTGCGTTAAGGAACGTCATCTAGTGCAGGAACGCTCTCGGGTTTGTTACGCGATGACGCAGTGTGCATGTATCTCACACTCTAGGTGAATTTAGCTGAAATAGCAACTAATGGAACGTCCCAGATAGCACAATATATTCGATTACCGAAGCCAAGAGGCTTAAATGTGATTCTAAAGAGTCCAAAATAAGAGGAAAGAGAATGGCGACATCCCTTGTGCCGCCTGCAAACACTAACGCCAAAAGGACTTGCTTCTGTCGCCATTCACTTTCAATGTAAGTGAATGGTGACTGAGGCTAACATTCTGCCTAAAAACTCAGTCATATGGGATTGGAACGACATTGAGGGTAAGTTTCATCAATGCTAGTTATGTACATTGGGGTGTTCTGTATATCTGATGTAGTTTAGTTCATGTTTATTGCATTATTTTAATTTCACGTGTGTTACCCTGATGGTGTTTAGTGTTTGTGTGAGTGACATTGAGCACTCGACATATTTATTAGGACGCGAGAACCGATGGTGCGAGGACTCTATTGTTCTTCTAGGCATTTATTTTTTTCCCCAAATTAAAATCGCATTTTTGAGGACCTAAACATATTTGAAAACTCATTAAACGTTGCACACGCATCGGAAGTGCCGAAAATGTACATCTGATATGGGTTTCAGAATTAGGTGTGGCAAAACGGCTCGATAGCGCCACCTGCACACTTTCAACGATGTGCGCTTTCCGCTGCGTCCCACCTACATGTATGAAAATGGGTACACATGTGTAACATGCCAATACCTACAAAAAAGTCTCTTGGACCCATGCCCTAAACCCAAGAGGAAGTCGGCCATTTTGATTTTTCTCTTCAATTTGTGCTCAGTTTTTGCCATTTCCAGGCCTCGTACTTTAACAAACTCCTCCAAGAGATTCAATCAGATCTACTTCATATTTGGTCCGTCTAATCTAAAGGCCTTGGCGATGCTACATTGCGAAGCTTTTGAGTTTTCACTGCAAGCCGTGGCCGTGACGGTCTGACAATGTTCGATGTTTCGCCAGGTCTCCTTAACAACCAAATTGGCCAGTTGCTAGGGAGGGTAGAGTCACATGGGGTAACCAAATTGGCCGGTTGCTAGGGAGAGTAGAGCCACATGGGGTAACCAAATTGGCCGGTTGCTAGGGAGAGTAGAGTCACATGGGGTAACCAAATTGGCCGGTTGCTAGGGAGAGTAGAGTCACATGGGGTAACCAAATTGGCCGGTTGCTAGGGAGAGTAGAGTCACATGGGGTAACCAAATTGGCCGGTTGCTAGGGAGAGTAGAGTCACATGGGGTAACCAAATTGGCCGGTTGCTAGGGAGAGTAGAGTCACATGGGGTAACCAAATTGTCCCGGTTGCTAGGGAGGGTAGAGTCACATGGGGTAACCAAATTGTCCCGGTTGCTAGGGAGAGTAGAGTCACATGGGGTAACCAAATTGTCCCGGTTGCTAGGGAGGGTAGAGTCACATGGGGTAACCAAATTGTCCCGGTTGCTAGGGGGGGTAGAGTCACATGGGGTAACCTCCTCGTGGTGGTGATTAGTGGTTCTCTCAATGGGGCGTGTGGTGAGTTGTGTGTGGATCGTGGACAGTAGCATGAGTCTCCACATGCTGTGAGTCTCCGCGGTGTCATGCACAACGAGTCACGTGATCAGATGCGCGGATTGACGGTCTCAGACGTGGACGCAACTGAGACTTGTCCTCTGCCACCCGGATTGAGGCGTGTAACCGCGCCACCACGAGGACCAACTAAGTAGCGGGAATTGGGCGTTCAATATTGGGAGAAAAGGGGATAATAAAAAAAAAAATAGTAGTATTAGTAGTTGCTATATGAGCTACAGGAAGTGTGCAGTGTGCAGAAAATCACATGAGCAGTGTTTCCCCAAAGCAACGAAACATTAATCTGTGAAAGACACCAACAAATATAGGGAAAAAAAAAAAATGCAATGACTCAGAGGATATAAGTGCTCAATTTAAGGAGAAATAAAATGCCATTATTATTATTATTATTATTATTGTAAAAGTTCAATTGCAGCATCCCAGAGAAAGGAAACGTGCTGGCGAGCTTCTTGGATAAGTTCTGTTGCAGGATGAATAATTCATACATATAAAACCAGCTCACTCCGGAGGACCACATTCAGGAAATGTGCTGAATAAAAAAGCGGCATAAAAAAATCCCCTGGATTTGCTGACACAAAGCAAGTGGCCATCGGGAACATTACCCAGGATACATGAGACAGGCTACACAAAGTTTGAGCCCATACATACAGCACTAAACATTAACATACTTCTACATGACTCAGAGAAAGAGTGCTGTATTCAAAATATGGCTTCTTTAATAATGCACATAACAGTCAAAAGTGTGTGTTTTGTCACATCAGGTGAAGTTTGAGGTAATTGAGCGCACCGATCACGCCATCACGAACAAATACAGAGAAATTGAGGTTAAAGAGGGTGCGCTGTATAATGTGAGTGTTTGATGACTGATGGTTAATGAGAAACTCGACCTCTTACAGGTTCAGCAAAGTGAAGATTTTAATTTAGTCGATGTCTCACGAGAGAATCAATCAAGCGCTGCGTTAATGCATGCACAATAATGCTTTATTCAAAAGAACAGCATGCATTTATTTACGTTTCCTTCAAACAGATGAAAAGTGGAATATCTGCGACACTAGTGGCACTAAACAAAATTGTAAAAGTAAACAAAGCTCGGACAGCGTATTTTCTATGCACTGAATTGACTGTTTATGAACGATAATAATCAGTAGTATTCAAGCATGCAGCTGTACTGCTTATGTTTTCAGGAAAACATAATTTAGCGCATCAAAATAAAGCTGATGGAAACGCACATTATCGCTAAAACGCCGATATTGGCGATGCTACATTGCAAAGCTTTTGAGTTTTCGCTGCACACCATGTCCGTGACGGTCTGACAATGTTCGACGTTTCGTTAGGTCTCCTTAGCAACCAAACTGTCCCGGTTGCTAGGGAGGGTAGAGTCACATGGGGTAACCAAATTGGCCCGATTGCTAGGGAGGGTAGAGTCACATGGGGTAACCAAATTGTCCCGGTTGCTAGGGAGGGTAGAGTCACATGGGGTAACCAAATTGTCCCGGTTGCTAGGGAGGGTAGAGTCACATGAGGTAACCAAATTGTCCCGGTTGCTAGGGAGGGTAAAGTCACATGGGGTAACCAAATTGGCCCGGTTGCTAGGGAGGGTAGAGTCACATGGGGTAACCAAATTTGCCCGGTTGCTAGGGAGGGTAGAGTCACATGGGGTAACCATATTGTCCCGGTTGCTAGGGAGGGTAGAGTCACATGGGGTAACCAAACTGTCCCGGTTGCTAGGGAGGGTAGAGTCACATGGGGTAACCAAATTGTCCCGGTTGCTAGGGAGGGTAGAGTCACATGGGGTAACCAAATTGTCCCAGTTGCTAGGGAGGGTAGAGTCACATGGGGTAACCAAACTGTCCCGGTTGCTAGGGAGGGTAAAGTCACATGGGGTAACCAAATTGTCCCGGTTGCTAGGGAGGGTAGAGTCACATGGGGTAACCAAATTGTCCCGGTTGCTAAGGAGGGTAGAGTCACATGGGGTAACCAAATTGTCCCGGTTGCTAGGGAGGGTAGAGTCACATGGGGTAACCAAATTGTCCCGGTTGCTAGGGAGGGTAGAGTCACATGGGGTAACCATATTGGCCCGGTTGCTAGTGAGGGTAGAGTCACATGGGGTAACCAAATTGTCCCGGTTGCTAGGGAGGGTAGAGTCACATGGGGTAACCAAATTGTCCCGGTTGCTAAGGAGGGTAGAGTCACATGGGGTAACCAAATTGTCCCGGTTGCTAGGGAGGGTAGAGTCACATGGGGTAACCAAATTGTCCCGGTTGCTAGGGAGGGTAGAGTCACATGGGGTAACCATATTGGCCCGGTTGCTAGGGAGGGTAGAGTCACATGGGGTAACCAAATTGTCCCGGTTGCTAGGGAGGGTAGAGTCACATGGGGTAACCATATTGGCCCGGTTGCTAGGGAGGGTAGAGTCACATGGGGTGATTAGTGGTTTGAATTTCTATATTTTTCCGTTTAACTCGAGCACATAAACTCTATGTCGATACACCAGACGTCGTTAAAAAGTGGTTTGGAAACACTTATTATTTAAACTTTGAGCATTTTGCAAATAAATTTGCAATATTTTGTCATTTAAGTGTTATTATAATCGAATCGAGATTATATCGAACTGAATTGTGAGATAACCATATCGTCCCATAGCAGAGATATATTCAGGGCTCGACCGCTTGTCCGGGACGAGTGGACTTTAGAAGGGGCAAGACAGAGAATTTTACTGATTAATCGTCATTAATGGACAAATAACCAGCTATATTTGTAACACAGTATCGGCCTGTGTCACTTATTACCAAGTTAATATTCTTACTCTGCTGTTAATAATCCAGAGCGCTTACTTTGTTAAATTCGCAAGTGATCTAGTAACAGCTGCGCCCTGTTTGATTGACAGGTGGCGTATGTGTGCATGCTGAACATGCTCGCGCCAATGCGAACCTGAGTGGTCAAATACATTTCAAAATTCTGCCAAAATGCCCGTCTTGGTGAGATATTCATGTAAACACAGAGAGTGTAACTCTAAACTGTAATAGTATATGAATATTCATGAATGCATTGATGTTCCCAGGACCCAACGATAGAGTGGTGCCAAAAATGAAGAAGGTCAAACTTTAGTGAGTAGTCGCATCATTCGTGCGGTTGTCAGTGTTAATTGTACTGTGGGCAGATCTGGGTGGTGGTAACATAAATGTAGTTTGCGGGCGCTGAGAGCTGTGGGATGTGAGACGGCCCTCAGCAATCAGCGTGATGACTTGAACACTATTGAATTTCAATTTTCAGCATCTACATTTACATAAAGGTGACATGTTGATGTATGGTAAACAATTAAACACACTTGTTACATCGGCCGCTTAAGGATTATTTACATAACATAATTGAACCAAGTTCTATTCGATTATTTTTCCCACTTTTTGATTTTCTAGAATATATAAGAACTAATCCCAAGACCAAAGCAACAAGCTGCAAAACAAAATGATATTCCTGTTGCACTAATTAATATCAAATTAAACTGTGGCGTGTTAAACGCACACGCAGTCGATAATTGGGCAGTTCACAAGAAATACTTCTGGATAGTTCACATCCATTGGTGAGATGCTAAACTCTATCGAAACATTTGAGATGCTATAACGCATATGGGTCAATGATGTGACACATTGTAGCTAATAAAAACAAAAAGGAGTGATTTGTGAAATATTGAAAGCACAACAACTACATAAAATTATGTTTCTTTTTTAAATGTACAGTCATTTCAAATTAGATGATTGCAACACACTCCGAAAAAGTTGAGATGGGGTCAATTTAAGACTAATAACAATATGAAAGGTTGAAATAACAAGGCGATGTGAAACAGGAGATGTTAAACAGGCAATCGCGTCTTTTGGTAAACCTTTGTTAGTGAACACCCCTCGCCGCTTCATCCACAGATGCAAGTTCAGACTTTACTATGTAAAGGAGAAGCCATACATCATCACTGTTCAGAAGCACTGCCGACTTCTCTGGGCTCAGTATCAACTTTAGTAAACCTTTGTTAGTGAACACCCCTCGCCGCTGCATCCACAGATGCAAGTTAAGACTTTACTATGTAAAGGAGAAGCCGTACATCATCACTGTCCAGAAGCACTGCCGACTTCTCTGGACTCACTCTCAACTTTAGTAAACCTTTGTTAGTGAACACCCCTCGCCGCTTCATCCACAGATGCAAGTTCAGACTTTACTATGTAAAGGAGAAGCCATACATCATCACTGTTCAGAAGCACTGCCGACTTCTCTGGGCTCAGTATCAACTTTAGTAAACCTTTGTTAGTGAACACCCCTCGCCGCTGCATCCACAGATGCAAGTTAAGACTTTACTATGTAAAGGAGAAGCCGTACATCATCACTGTCCAGAAGCACTGCCGACTTCTCTGGACTCACTCTCAACTTTAGTAAACCTTTGTTAGTGAACACCCCTCGCCGCTGCATCCACAGATGCAAGTTAAGACTTTACTATGTAAAGGAGAAGCCGTACATCATCATTGTCCAGAAGCACTGCCGACTTCTCTGGACTCGCTCTCATCTAAGATGGAAAATGGCCGTTGTGTTATCGGGGCCAAAGAGGAAAAGGGGCATCCAAGCTGTTATCAGCGTCAGATCCAAAAGCCAGTGTCTGTATGGGTCAGGGGTGTGTCAGTGCCCATGGCATAGGTAACTCGCACATCTGTGAGAACACTATGAATGCAGACAGATATTTGGAGCCACATATACTGCCCGGATTACAAGTGCATGTCTGTGTAATCAGAGTGTGCAGGTGCTAGATTGGCCTGCCCACAGTTCTGACCATCTCTAATTGAGATTGTGCGGTGCATTATTAATCTCACCATACGGTAATGAAGACCCTGTACAACTGCACAACTGAAACCTGCATAATGGATGAATGGGGGAAAAGTCCACTTTCTAAACTTAAACTTGTGTCTTCGATAGATAGATAGAGAGAGAGATAGATAGATAGAGATAGATAGATAGATAGATAGATAGATAGACAGATAGACAGATAGATAGATAGATAGATAGATAGATAGATAGAGAGAGAGATAGAGAGATAGAGAGATAGAGAGATAGATAGATAGATAGATAGAGAGAGAGATAGAGCGCGAGCGAGACAGAGAGAGCTTAAATTCAATTTGTCTAAGTGGTCTGACCGTCCGCACGCAGTAAAATAAAATAAAAAATGTAAAACATTAAAAGAAAAATCTAATTAAAAGATGATTTTTATACTTTATTATTTAGCATTTTTATTTATTTATATATTTATTTGAAAATAGATATTGGAGTAAGTAGTTTGGAATAATAATCAGTAAGTTAAGTCAAATTTGTTTCGAAATATTATTATGGTGACAAACATGTGAAGCACCTAAAATACATACATTTTAACCTAAAATCTCTATTTTGCTGCATTATAATTGTAAGATTGAATTCCTTAATAATTATAAAGGCAGCAAAGACACATTATGTATGGATGTTTTAAGCAGAATCACACTTTAATGTCTGTGATATAGCTGACATTGATGAGGACAGGGAAGTGTCCAACATCGGCAAAATATTAAAACAAACCACCATGTCAAGCAGCCGTGCGATGCTCAAATGTGCGCCATAACTCTACAATAACCACCTCTGAAAGCAGTCAGGTAAATGGACTGCGGCTGAACAGAAATGAGCTCTATAAACGGGCAGCAGATCATAAAGGTATCAGCTCATTTAAGCAACACCCCTCAATCTACCTTCTGCCTATTAAGGATTTAACTCAACTGTGACGGAGTCATTTGAATATCGCCTCAGGTTGCAACACTCCTTGTTTAATTAGCTCGTTAATGGGATGACAATTACAGAAATCCATTTCATTCTCACTCGTCTGTGGAGGAGCAGCTGTAGTGAGGTGACATGACACTGCAGTGAAGCCCAGATCACCTGAGGTGAGAGACTATCTGAGAAAAATCATCAGCCTCCAGATACTGCTGACAACAGGTCAATAATATGCCACAGAATAACCAGTAGGAAGACAACCAGTGTACAGTAACCAGCTTCAGGTCAACCAGCATCTGGAAAACAAAGTATCAGCTTCAAGTTATCAGCTTCAAGATAACCAGCACCACAAAAACTTAAACAAGATAACCAGCTTCAGAAAAAAACAGCACCTGGATAGCCAAGATAACCAGCATCTATAACCAGCATCTGGACAACCAGCATCAAAGTAATCAGCACCTTGATAACTAAGAAAATCAGCATTTGAATAACCAGGATAACCAGCATCTGGATAACCAGCATCAGACAAAACAGCACCTGGATAACCATGATAAAAATAACCAGCACCTTGATAACAAAGATAACCAGCATCTGGACAACCAGCATCAGAAAAAACAGCACCTGGATAACCAAGGTAACCAGCATCTGGACAACCAGCATCAGACAAACCAGCACCTTGATAACTAAGATAACCAGCATCTGGACAACCAGTGTCAGACAAACCAGCACCTTGATAACAAAGATAACCAGCATCTGGACAACCAGCGTCAGACAAACCAGCACCTTGATAACTAAGATAACTAGCATCTGGACAACCAGCACCTTGATAACTAAGATAACCAGCATCTGGACAACCAGTGTCAGACAAACCAGCACCTAGATAACAAAGATAACCAGCATCTGGACAACCAGCGTCAGACAAACCAGCACCTTGATAACTAAGATAACTAGCATCTGGACAACCAGCACCTTGATAACTAAGATAACCAGCATCTGGACAACCAGTGTCAGACAAACCAGCACCTAGATAACTAAGATAACTAGCATCTGGACAACCAGCACCTTGATAACTAAGATAACCAGCATCTGGACAACCAGCATCAGACAAACCAGCACCTTGATAACTAAGATAACCAGCATCTGGACAACCAGTGTCAGACAAACCAGCACCTAGATAACAAAGATAACCAGCATCTGGACAACCAGCATCAGACAAACCAGCACCTTGATAACAAAGATAACCAGCATCTGGACAACCAGTGTCAGACAAACCAGCACCTAGATAACTAAGATAACTAGCATCTGGACAACCAGCACCTTGATAACTAAGATAACCAGCATCTGGACAACCAGCATCAGACAAACCAGCACCTTGATAACTAAGATAACCAGCATCTGGACAACCAGTGTCAGACAAACCAGCACCTAGATAACAAAGATAACCAGCATCTGGACAACCAGCATCAGACAAACCAGCACCTTGATAACAAAGATAACCAGCATCTGGACAACCAGTGTCAGACAAACCAGCACCTAGATAACTAAGATAACTAGCATCTGGACAACCAGCACCTTGATAACTAAGATAACCAGCATCTGGACAACCAGCATCAGACAAACCAGCACCTCGATAACTAAGATAACCAGCATCTGGACAACCAGCATCAGACAAACCAGCACCTTGATAACAAAGATAACCAGCACCTGGACAGCCAGTGTCAGAATAACCAGCACCTTGATAACAAAGATAACCAGCATCTGGACAACCAACAACAGACAAACCAGCACCTTGATAACAAAGATAACCAGCATCTGGACAACCAGTGTCAGACAAACCAGCACCTAGATAACTAAGATAACTAGCATCTGGACAACCAGCACCTTGATAACTAAGATAACCAGCATCTGGACAACCAGCATCAGACAAACCAGCACCTCGATAACTAAGATAACCAGCATCTGGACAACCAGCATCAGACAAACCAGCACCTTGATAACAAAGATAACCAGCACCTGGACAGCCAGTGTCAGAATAACCAGCACCTTGATAACAAAGATAACCAGCATCTGGACAACCAACAACAGACAAACCAGCACCTTGATAACAAAGATAACCAGCATCTGGACAGCCAGTGTCAGAATAACCAGCACCTTGATAACAAAGATAACCAGCATCTGGACAACCAGCATCAGACAAACCAGCACCTTGATAACAAAGATAACCAGCATCTGGACAGCCAGTGTCAGAATAACCAGCACCTTGATAACAAAGATAACCAGCATCTGGACAACCAGCATCAGACAAACCAGCACCATGATAACTAAGATAAACAGCATCTGGACAGCCAGTGTCAGAATAACCAGCACCTTGATAACAAAGATAACCAGCATCTGGACAGCCAGCATCAGACAAACCAGCACCTTGATAACAAAGATAACCAGCATCTGGACAGCCAGTGTCAGAATAACCAGCATCTTGATAACAAAGATAACCAGCATCTGGACAACCAGCATCAGACAAACCAGCACCATGATAACTAAGATAACCAGCATCTGGACAGCCAGTGTCAGAATAACCAGCACCTTGATAACAAAGATAACCAGCATCTGGACAGCCAGTGTCAGAATAACCAGCACCTTGATAACAAAGATAACCAGCATCTGGACAGCCAGCATCAGACAAACCAGCACCTTGATAACAAAGATAACCAGCATCTGGACAACCAGCATCAGACAAACCAGCACCATGATAACTAAGATAACCAGCATCTGGACAGCCAGTGTCAGAATAACAAAGATAACCAGCATCTGGACAGCCAGCATCAGACAAACCAGCACCTTGATAACAAAGATAACCAGCATCTGGACAACCAGCATCAGACAAACCAGCACCATGATAACTAAGATAACCAGCATCTGGACAGCCAGTGTCAGAATAACCAGCACCTTGATAACTAAGATAACCAGCATCTGGAGAGCCAGTGTCAGAATAACCAGCATCTTGATTACAAAGATAACCAGCACCTTGTTAACAAAGATAACCAGCATCAGACTAACCAGCACCTTGATAACTAAGATAACCAGCATCTGAACAACCAGCATCAGACTTACCAGCACTTGGATAAAAATATATAACCAGAATCTAGACAACCACGGTCAAAATAACTTGCACCTTGATTATCAAGTTTACCAGCATTTGCATAACCAAAACAACCAGCATCTAGAAAACCATGGTAAAAAAAAATAACAGCACCTTGATAACTAAGATAACCAGCATCTGGACAGCCAGTGTGAGAATAACCAGCACTTGGATAGAAATATATAACTAGCATCTGGATAATCAGCATCAGAATAAACAGCCTGAGATTAACCATCACCTAAATAGTCAAGAAAGCCAACATTTGGATAACCAAGTAAACCAGCATCTGATTAACTAACATAAAGTATTGTCAGGTTAACCAACATCAGGTTAACAAGCATTTATGTTGCAAAGTCTCAAAATTAGCATCCGTCAATAAAACTACATTAAACATCCCATCAAAGAATACATGAAATAAAGTTTACTTTAACTGCTTTTCTTACCTTTAAAATGCCACTGATTTCCAATATATAAAACAATGATTTAAAGCTGATGCTGGAGTCTGTGGTCAGATAAAGAGAAGACTTCGGTGTGCCAGAGAAGACCAGCACAGTCACAGAGTCACTCCGCAACTTCCCAAATCTGCTTATATTGTTAATGCAACAAGAGACTGGGCGTCTTTCCCAGGAAAAAGACTGAATTTCACTCTGATTTAAACATGTAAATCCATTTACTGTTTTGTCTGTTATCTGTTTTGTCTCGTATGGCCATATTTACACGTTTCAAGTCTGATTTGCTTGATTTGCTGTTGTGTGTGTTTTCTGTGTTTAGCATTGCAATACAAGAACAATACAAAAAGTGCCGAGTAGTAAAAGCTACACTGAATTAAGCAACATTGTGATTTAAAAGTGCATTTATTTGGTTGAAGTGTGCAATTTATGCACCTCTAGCATCACAAAAAACCTTTTAAAAATAAAAACTGTTTTCAAACTGGCTTCCCAAACAATGCACCCATCTTCCATTGGTTTGAACAAACTCACACAATTGGTTGAGTCAATAATCGCTTTCAGACATAGATGTTTTTTTAATTATTGCTTATCTATTTTATCTGCTCTGCATTATTTTGCAACCCAAGAAGGCAATTCTCTTTTTAGCTGAACATATGCACCTGCTTTGATTCTAAAGCAAACCTTATAACAGGTTATAACTTCTCATAAATGATTGTAACCACAGTTATAACATATTATAATAATTACCTATTCATATTTATACCTTAGAATATAATGCATTAATAGTGTCTTATAATACACCTTATAACGCGTTATAACTTCTCATAAATGATTGTAACCACAGTTATAACACATTATAATAATTACCTATTCATATTTATACCTTAGAATATAATGCATTAATAGTGTCTTATAATACACCTTATAACACATTATAACATCTCATAAATGATTGTAACCACAGTTATAACACATTATAATAATTACCTATTCAGTGTTATACCTTAGAATATAATGCATTAATAATGTCTTATAATACACCTTATAACACGTTATAACTTCTCATAAATGATTGTAACCACAGTTATAACACATTATAATAATTACCTATTCATATTTATACCTTAGAATATAATGCATTAATAGTGTCTTATAACACACCTTATAACACATTATAATTTCTCATAAATGATTGTAACCACAGTTATAACACATTATAATAATTACCTATTCATATTTATACCTTAGAATATAATGCATTAATAATGTCTTATAATACACCTTATAACACATTATAATTTCTCATAAATGACTATAACCACAGTTATAACACATTATAATAATTACCCATTTATATTTATACCTTAGAATATAATGCATTAATAATGTCTTATAATACACCTTATAACACATTATAATTTCTCATAAATGACTATAACCACAGTTATAACACATTATAATAATTACCCATTTATATTTATACCTTAGAACATAATGCATTAATAATGTCTTATAATACACCTTATAACACATTATAACTTCTCATAAATGAGTGTAACCACAGTTATAACACATTATAATAATTACCTATTCATATTTATACCTTAGAATATAATGCATTAATAGTGTCTTATAATACACCTTATAACACATTATAACTTCTCATAAATGATTATAACCACAGTTATAACACATTATAATAATTACATATTCATATTTATACCTTAGAATATAATGCATTAATAATGTCTTATAATACACCTTATAACACATTATAACTTCTCATAAATGATTATAACCACAGTTATAACACATTATAATAATTACATATTCATATTTATACCTTAGAATATAATGCATTAATAGTGTCTTATAACACACCTTATAACACATTATAACTTCTCATAAATTATTATAACCACAGTTATAACACATTATAATAATTACCTATTCATATTTATACCTTAGAATATAATGCATTAATAGTGTCTTATAATACACCTTATAACACGTTATAACTTCTCATAAATGAGTGTAACCACAATTATAACACATTATAATATTTACCCATTTATATTTATACCTTAGAATATAATGCATTAATAGTGTCTTATAATACACCTTATAACGCGTTATAACTTATTTAAATGATTGTAACCACAGTTATAACACATTATAATAATTACCCATTTATATTTATACCTTAGAATATAATGCATTAATAGTGTCTTATAATACACCTTATAACGCGTTATAACTTATTTAAATGATTGTAACCACAGTTATAACACATTATAATAATTACCCATTTATATTTATACCTTAGAATATAATGCATTAATAGTGTCTTATAATACACCTTATAACGCGTTATAACTT
>JAVLUX010000018.1:1852500-1857500 GCA_032164185.1 Moxostoma hubbsi
CAAAACAAACAAAGTGACCAGTGTAGTCCGATTCCCAAACAAATGACTCATATGAGTTGAATCTACAGCACGAAACATACAGCATGAACAGTGTAGTCTGATTCCCAAACAAATGACTCATGTGAGTTGAATCATTTGAATCTACAATCCGAAACATACAGCACGAACATAATGTGACTCCTGAACAAATGACTCATATAAGTTGAATCTACAGCACAAACATACAGCACGAATAGTGTAGTCTGATTCCCAAACGAATGACTCGTATGAGCTGAAACATTTGAATCTACAGTCCGAAACATACAGCACGAACATAGTGTGATTCCTGAACAAATGACTCATATGAGCTGAATCATTTGAATCTACAGTGCGAAACATACAGCACGAACATAGTGTGATTCCTGAACAAATGACTCGTATGAGCTGAATCATTTGAATCTACAGTCCGAAACATACAGCACGAACATAGTGTGATTCCTGAACAAATGACTCGTATGAGCTGAATCATTTGAATCTACAGTCCGAAACATACAGCACGAACATAGTGTGATTCCTGAACAAATGACTCATATGAGCTGAATCATTTGAATCTACAGTGCGAAACATACAGCAAGAACAGTGTAGTCTGATTCCCAAACGAATGACTCGTATGAGCTGAATCATTTAAATCTACAGCACGAAACATACAGCACGAACATAGTGTGATTCCTGAACAAATGACTCGTATGAGCTGAATCATTTGAATCTACAGTCCGAAACATACAGCACGAACATAGTGTGATTCCTGAACAAATGACTCATATGAGCTGAATCATTTGAATCTACAGTGCGAAACATACAGCAAGAACAGTGTAGTCTGATTCCCAAACGAATGACTCGTATGAGCTGAATCATTTAAATCTACAGCACGAAACATACAGCACGAACATAGTGTGATTCCTGAACAAATGACTCATATGAGCTGAATCATTTGAATCTACAGTGCGAAACATACAGCAAGTACAGTGTAGTCTGATTTCCAAACGAATGACTTGTATGAGCTGAATCATTTGAATCTACAGTCCGAAACATACAGCACGAACATAGTGTGATTCCTTAACAAATGACTCATATGAGCTGAATCATTTGAATCTACAGTGCGAAACATACAGCACGAACATAGTGTGATTCCTTAACAAATGACTCATATGAGCTGAATCATTTGAATCTACAGTGCGAAACATACAGCAAGAACAGTGTAGTCTGATTCCCAAACGAATGACTTGTATGAGCTGAATCATTTAAATCTACAGCACGAAACATACAGCACGAACATAGTGTGATTCCTTAACAAATGACTCATATGAGCTGAATCATTTGAATCTACAGTGCGAAACATACAGCAAGAACATAGTGTGTGTGTGTGTGTGTGTGTGTGCGAGTGCGCGTGTGTGTGTGTGTGTGTGTGTGTGTGTGTGTGTGTGTGTGTGTGTGTGTGTGTGCGTGTGCGCGTGCGCGTGCGCGTTACCCATGCATGGCTGTTCACTAAGTTTAGGAACAAATCCACTGACTTCCCTTCACCAGAAACACCCCAGGAAAACAAAGCGAAGACATTTCTCCAGCAGAGATAACTTCAGCGCGCATGTACAGCCGAGCCTGACAGCTTCAGCAGTTTATTAGCTTTATAAGTTCACATTTAATGAGCATAATGTGCCGCAAACAGCCCGAGGGGAGAGCCGATGACCCTAATTTCAACTAAATCCATTTCCCCGGGAAGCATCTGCACTTGCACTTCATTCAGTCAGACTGCAGCGCTGAGTGTTATCCATGTTTACACCCCGTAAAAGCTCGTCAACAACTGTTTTACGGGCTACAACATCCACAGTTTCATGACTCAGCACCACAGAGTGTGTTTAAATGCTCAAGTGCTCCGTCTACAAATGTCCATTTATAACTCAGATGTTTTAAAGTCAACATGAAACGGGATTCGCAATCTATTTCACATTTCAGAGAGAGTGACGATATTCGACGGGAATTAAATGGAAGGCGGGACGTGATTTTATGGTGTAAAGTGTCTCTATATAACAGGTGCTTGACATCCGCTGAAAAGTGAAGTTGTTGATAAACAAACTATAGCAGGTTTAATAGTGCCGATATATACACAGCGAACAAAACGATACGTTAGAGCAACCATAACGTGTGAAAATAACTCGTTCTACTCAGCAATGTACGCATTTATATCATTTCTAGCATGACTTAATTTACAATCATGTGTACGACACAAAATATCAACGATACGGTGAACTTACGTGAAGTCATACGTAAACTAAATGAATAACTGCGATTTCCTTGAAATTCTTTGGCTTTAAAACACTTTTTTAAGTGCGAGTAACTCAAACGATCGAGTACAGATCTGAGGTTGTTGTTTCGTGTAGTCACAAAAGTTTGTGTTGATGCGACAAAGCAATCAAAAGTTACAACATTACAAATATAATTGATCAAAGTGTCCAAAAACATCTCCAAACAAATAAAAGATAATAATTGTACATAAGAACTAATTACACATGCAAACACAACAATGACTAAAGGTTTGCATAGCATGCGGACATGATTTTAGTCATGAGATTTCACAGAATGAGTTTCATTCTGTGTCATTTGAGTCATCATTGAGTCTGTGTCATGTATTTGGCGCCATCTCCTGGTGGTCATATGTAACATTGTGCTTCATGTGGATTATCTAATGATCTATACATCTGAATATCTTGTGTGAGGACTCGTTTGAAAGATAATCATCTCATTCAGTTTCATTCTGTGTCATTTGAGTCATCATTGAGTCTGTGTCATGCATTTGGCGCCATCTCCTGGTGGTCATATGTAACATTGTTCTGATTATCTTGTGTGTGGACTCGTTTGAAAGATAATCACCTCATTCAGTTTCATTCTGTGTCATTTGAGTCATCATTGAGTCTGTGTCGTGTATTTGGTGCCATCTCCTGGTGGTCATATGTAACATTGTGCTTCATGTGGATTATCTAATGATCTATACATCTGATTATCTTGTGTGTGGACTCGTTTGAAAGATAATCATCTCATTCAGTTTCATTCTGTGTCATTTGAGTCATCATTGAGTCTGTGTCATGTATTTGGTGCCATCTCCTGGTGGTCATATGTAACATTGTGCTTCATGTGGATTATCTAATGATCTATACATCTGATTATCTATCTACACAGACAGACAGACAGAGAGAGAGAGAGAGAGAGAGAGAGAGAGACGCCAAATTCACTATCAGTCCGTCAGATGGATTTAACCCCCCATAGCAGCAGATATAACTAGATTTTGTTTAATACCGGCAGGATAATATAACACAACATGAAGTGATACAAAAATACATTCAATATTGTTCCTTTGTTTTAAATAAAAGTTTGCAAGATTTTCCATAAAGTATGCAATTTATGCATCCATAATTATTCCCATGTCACAACCACACATCCCGTCTATCCTCAGAACTCACACGAGCATCACATCCCTCCCGATAATCTACAGCTCTTTATCTGAGCACGTCCCGCTCAACAGAAACAATCAGCTTCATTCTGCCGCTCAGACTCACGGAGCAGCAGATATAGAGGCGCAACAGCGCACAAACAAGAGGCTTGATGAGTCCGTGTGAAGCCGCACTAATGGACGCCATTCCTCACACCAACATAATGACTATACAAAGGCCTGTGAACAGCAGTCCACTTGCACTTAACCTCAAAATGACGCCCACAGCTGCTGTGACCCGCTGCACGACGGAGCCGGCCTTTAAAAGACACAGAGCGCCATTTGAAGCTTTGATCATCTCGCCGCAGGAACACACCTCATATATCTGCTGAACAACAGATGAGCAAGAAAGCCATAAAAACAAAAGAAAGTTTCCTATCACGGTTACTGGAGTGTTGTGGAAATCACACACACACAAAAAGTCCAGCAAAAAGAGCAAAAGCGACACTGAAGCTCTTAAATCTCATTCACACTTCGGCATGTTCAAAGTTGGTGCAACAAATACATGCAAAAGACATTTTTAGCTGAGGGGAATATTATCAGTGAATAATGACTTGGATTTGGGTCTTTTGATTATTTATTTTTACTGATGAAAATCATAAATGATGATGATGAAAGCCAAAATATTAAATGCCATGGATTAATTTTTGGATTCATTATTTATTTCATGACTATTTTATTATTATTTAGTAATTATTTGCTTATTCTTAATAACAGTGTATTTTTGGACTCTTGTTGGACTCATGATATTATTGTTTTTATGTGAATAAATAAAAAGGAGCATTTCTAGATTGAACATTATATGAACTACAGACCTTTGTTTTGTTGGACAGGAAAAAGCAGCTTCATACCATGTGACCCACATTTGATTTTCGACCAAATTAAAATTTGTAAAACGTACGATATTTACACACAGAGCCACATTCAGAGCCCCACATCTCTGGAAGTCAACAATATAGGGCTTTAAAAATGAGCATAGTATAAGTAAAGTTTGTTCTGGAGCAGAATATAAAAGGATATTAAGATATCTTTAATACTTCTGGAGTTACAGGCCCTCCAACTTTGGAAAAACAACACAAAAAAAGTGTGTTTTTTCCATTTTTGGACAATCGTTGGACTCTCGACATTGTTTTTATGTGAATAAAATCAGGAACATTTCTGGTTTCAGCTAAAATTGTACTTCAGATCTTTGTTTTGTTGGACAAGAAAAAGCAGCTTCATACCATGTGACCCATTTTTGATTTTCGACCAAATTAAAATTAGCAAAATGTAAGAAATGTACACATGGAGCCACATTCAGAGCCCCACATCTCTGGAATTCAACCATACAGGGCTTTAAAAATGAGCATACCATAAGTAAAGTTTGTTCTGAACCAGAATATAAAAGGATATTATGATATATTTAATACTTCTGGAGTTATAGGCACTCAAACTGTGAAAAAACAACACAAAATTGGTGTTTTTCCTATGTGTTTTTCCC
>JAVLUX010000018.1:3205000-3347500 GCA_032164185.1 Moxostoma hubbsi
TTTCCAGGTAATTTCTGCAGCTTTGGCATATAATGCCTTGTCAAAAACAACAACAATGTTGTTGAGCTGCAGAGACTTCATGATGCTTATCGACTGGTTAAGTAACTCATGTACTGTTGATAACTGTGTAGCTGGAGCATTGATTGTGGGCAAATAGCTTATACTATCTTCTTGTACACTTGTATCATTGTGGGTGATGATGTTGAACCCAGTCCAGCTGCAACCACTTTGTTGGAAAGACGAGCCATTAGCCACACGTGGTTTCTGTCTGCTGCATCCTGTAGAAAGGAGGCATGATTAGTGTCAACTGTCTGTATAACAGGAGGATTGGCACGTTCTCCTGCATTGTAAATGGGAAGTACCATCTCTACTGCTTCAATGCTTCTCTTCTTGGTTTTGGGGATGCAAGGCAAAGCTCTGGTCTCAGCAGGATGATCAGCAATAGGCTTTGTTTGCACAGCAATTCCATTCACTCTATGTGATGTCCCTTCACCACTGATTGTCTCCTCTAGTCTGTCTATATTGTACCATGCCAATGTTGTGAAGAGACCAGGCTTGATGTTTTGTGATAGTGGGATGGCACCTCCACTTGCTGCTTGCTTCTGAAGGCAAAGGGCTGTGTCAATTTCTTCTACCTGAGAATATGAAACAACATGGCCGAGTCTATTCAGTATCTTTATCAGTTCCACATTTCCGGTGAGTGATTTGACAGCAAAGGGCAACACAATATGTTTTGTATGCTTCATTTTTCCACAAGTAACAGCATAAACTAGGTCTTGGCTGAATGAAGCTGTGAGCCTTTTCACCCTCTGGGATGGGTTATTACCTACTTTGGATGAACCTGTTAGGAGTGTCTGGAGAAACTCCACTAGAGATGTAGGAGTGCTGTTCATCATCTCAAGATCTGATGCATGTGGTGGCCATGCTTGAGTAATATCTTGGTTCCGAATATCACCTCTGATCTTCAGTGCCACTTGCGATATGATGTCTTCGCTAATGCTTGATTTGTGCTCCTTCAGTTCATCTTTTAGTTTCTGGCAAACCTTTACAAGTTCATCCATTGTCAAATTGTCAGGGTATACCAACAGCTTTCCTTTGTCATTTGGTATGATGTGTAAAGATTCACCAAATTCAGATTCAACCTTGCGATGTAGGTGTTTCTTTGTAGAAGGTGCCACTTGTGTTACACCACATTCAGCCATTTCTGTCACCAGTTTAGAGGTCAGATCTGTGAATGGTACCACTGTAGGATGTTCAATCAGTCCTTCCCTAATGTATGCAAAAACTTTGTAGAGCGCCATTCTCTCTGCTGCTTCATAATGACATTCTGCTTGGTCCAAGTTAATTTCACCTTTGTCTATGTCTGTATTTGGATCCTTTGTACACCCTGTAGCAGGATCTGTGATAATGGCCTTCAGCTGCTACTAGTTCACGACTGACTATGGCTAGCATTCTGTTGTCACCTTTCCTGACAGCCGCTCTCCTGATTGTATCATCAGCTCTCAACTCTGTGCATTTTGTTAGGCTCTCTTTTGTCCTTTGACCTTTCAAATACTTGCTACATTTGTCACAAAATATACATTTGGCCTCATACACCCTTGATGCCTGTGAACCTTGTCTAGTGGATTTTCTTATGTCTTCTGCAGATATTTCTGCAGAACTTTCTTTTGCAAGGATGCTGTCAAGCAGTTTCTTCATAGTGAAGATGCTACAACATTTCCTGTGATACAATACTGATGGTATGGTACCTTCAGGTAGGTCTTTAGCAAGATCAAGGATGGGGCTGTAGCCTCTTATTTTAGCTGCTCTGAGTAGTGTGTTCCATGAATCTATATTCGTAGGTGCCACAAGGTTAGAGTCATCATCCGAACAGTGTATTAAACACTCTGGCTGTGTACCACTTGCACTTTGTTCACAGTGACTCTGGTAGATTGCTTGTAGAACAAAGATGGTCTGAGTAATCTTGATTTGAAAAATCTAATTAAAATCAAACAAAGTTGCAATCATCGGTCATTTCTTCACTCATTTTCAGACAGCTGAGTCATAGCTGAATAAGTCGAGAAGTGCCTGTAGCCTCCAAGGGTAACACATATCAAAATAAACAGCAGAACTCACCTTTTCAGATGAACATAGTGGCTTATCTGTACAATGAGGTATGGAGGAGTAATCTGAAACTTTTGAAATTAGCACCAGTCGTTGTTGTTGCATAATATTATTTCATATACAGTACATACATATTTTTTTAAATTGCTAGGTCATGGATTGTCCCACCATCATGGTTCTGATATCACCAGATTACAGACAGTCTTGTCTATCCATATCTGAAAAGATACCCCCCTTACATCAATATCTTTTGAGATAGATTTACAAATATAACAATTTAGTAGATGCAAAAAATAGTTCCCCGTCTGTCGCTCACTTCGACGTCGTGTCTATGCTGTGAGTGAAAGTTGGCGAACAGTATTTGCATACCCCGCCTCCGGATACGGATATAAAGGCGAGGGAAATACGCTTGTTCATTCAGTAATTTTATTCGGAGCCGATGGTCGTGTTTATGCTGTCAGGTGCGTGTAACACTACTGATCCTGCTTCTGATCCTCTGACGCTCTGCTGCTGTTGGATTTACGGCGCACTTCAGCGGCTGTTTTCTCTTCTCTGCCGGCGTGCAGTTTGCCCCTGAGCGCTTCGACAGCGCAGAGTTGAAAGAGTTCCTTTTCAAAGAGTTATATTTCTTCATAAAGAGTTTATTTCTCTAAAAGAGCAATACACAGCGGTGTTGAACGCCCTTTTCAGGGCGCGTCTTTATAAAGATGCCATTCAACCCCTTTGTAATTCCTGGATGCGGTAGAGTGCTCTCCGCTTCTGACGGCCACAGGCGCTGTCTCGTGTGTCTGGGCGCCGATCACACCGAGGCAGCGTTTGTGGATGGTTCATGTTCTCACTGCGAGAACATGACCATGGTAACGTTGCTGTCGGGGCTCGCTTTCAATAGAAAGCACGCCACTCCAGCCTCCCCCCGTATCACTCCTTCTTCCCACGGGATTGAGGATAATGCGGTTGGCACTGGAGGCGATTTGGGGAGGGCAGCGGGTGTGCTTCCGCCGGGCACGTCCCCTTGGACCACCCGCCCCCCGACACACTCGTTTACCTCCGTCCAGCCTCGAGGCAACGGCGACTCGCCTCCGGGTCGGTCTGCCTATCCTCTGGAGCTTGAAGCCGATGAGCTCGCCGCTCCGTCGGAGAGCGCGGCATCTGACACTGACTCCTCAGCAGGCCCAGGCTGAGGCAGATGCGCAGATGTCCAACATGCTTGCCCGGGCCGCCGTCGGGGTGGGGTTGGACTGGAAACCTCCACCCTCCCCACACCCATCACGGTTGGATGACTGGTTCCTGGGGTCTGGGTGCCGCTCACAGCCACGCCCCCCCCCCCCCCCCCCGGTCCTGTTTTTCCCGGAGGTGCATGACGAGCTGACGTCTTCATGGAGAGCGCCACTCTCCATTCGTCAAAAGCCCTGCTCGTCCGCTCTCGCTACCCTCGACAGCGGAGAGGCCCACGGGTACACGGCGATTCCCCAGGTGGATAGGGCAGTTGCTCTCCATCTTTGTCCTGGTGACCCTACCACCTGGCGCGGACGCCCTGTACCCCCTTCCAAGGCCTGTAGGACTTCATCCTCCTTGAACAACAAAGCATACAGCGCCGCGGGACAGGCCGCCTCCGCCTTGCACGCCATGGCCATCCTGCAAGTCCACCAGGCCAAGGCGCTCAGAGATCTGCACGAGGATAGCCCTGACCCCGATGTGCTGCAGGAACTGCGCTCAGCGACCGACCTCGCCCTCAGAGCCACGAAGGTCACCGCGCAGGCACTCGGGCAGGCGATGGCCACCCTTGTGGTCCAGGAATGTCATCTTTGGCTCAACCTGGTCAAGATGCGTGAGGCAGACAAAGTTCGCTTCCCCTGTCTCCCAGCTTGGTCTCTTCGGCGACACCGTCGAGGACTTCGCCCAGCAGTTCTCCGTGGTGAGAAGACAGACGGAGGCTATTTCTCACATCCTGCCTCGCCGCAAACCTGCCACCAAGGCCACTGCCCCGTCTGCTCACCGAGGGCGTCCCCCTGCAGCTAAGAAACCTGCTCCGCCTCAACCCGGGCCCAGCTCTCAGCCCCTGCGTCGAGCACACCGCAGGAAGCAGATGCCCCCCGTCTCCCGGACTCCCTCGAGGACCCGGAAGGCTCCCAGACGGTCCTGAGACGGACGACCCAGCGACACAGATGTTAGCTCCGGAGGTGGTAAGACCATTCCGTCCCCCGGTGGAGTGCCGGGAGGAGAATCTTTTGTTTTCAAACAATTTAATTTGCCGCCCCCCCTTAGATGGGGTTGCGGTACCCACATTCTCAATAAAAGAGCTATTTCCTATGTCTCTGGGTCACCTGGCCCGCAAATGCCGTTCTCACGGCACTTTGCCCTCAGATCTCAACAGTCCTGGCTTCCTGGACAAGTACCACCCGTCTTCAGCCCCACGACTGTCCCCCGGCCGGCCGGTTCCGACGAGTCTAGAGGACACCTACCCAGGACCTCCTCCTCAGTCGCTAACCCGCCCCCTGCCGGGTGTGCGGAGCAAGGTAAGTGCTTTGAGTCTTTTCTCAGCACCTCAGCCGCGGGTCGCCCCGTTGCTGCCCAACGCTGCCCTACCTGCTCCGCCCCGCTGTGAAGCCCCTCCGGGTACGTCCAAATTGATCGTCCCTTTGGTGCCCCTAGCGCAGAGGTTGGACGCGTGGCTTTCACTTCCCAACCCGTCTCGCTGGCTGGCCCGGACCATCCGACTCGGTTACGCAATTCAGTTTGCCAGGCCCCCGCCCCCCTTCATGGGCGTCCGCTTTTCCGCAGTACACGGCAAACACGCCCAGTTCCTGCGCGCGGAAATCGCGACTCTTCTGGCCAAAGACGCGATAGAGCCTGTCCCTCCAACGGAGATGAAGAAGGGTTTCTACAGCCCTTACTTCATCGTACCCAAGAAAAGAGGCAGCTTACGACCAATCTTGGACCAGCGAGTTCTCAACCGAGCGTTGCACAAACTCCCGTTCAAAATGCTCACATCTTAACCTGCGTCCGGCATCTAGATTGGTTCGCAGCGATAGACCTGAAGGACGCGTACTTCCACGTCTCCATCCTGCCCCGACACCGCCCCTACCTGCGGTTTGCGTTCGAGGGCCAGGCGTATCAGTACAAAGTCCTCCCCTTCGGCCTGTCTCTGTCCCCTCACGTCTTCACGAAAGTCGCAGAGGCAGCTCTTGCCCCGCTCCGAGAAGCCGGCATCCGTATACTCAACTACCTCGACGACTGGCTCATTCTGGCCCACTCGCGAGAGTTACTATGCACCCACAGAGACCAGGTGCTCAGGCACCTCAGCCGTCTGGGTCTTCAGGTCAACTGGGAAAAGAGCAAGCTCACTCCAGTTCAGAGCATGTCTTTTCTCGGGATGGAGTTAGAGTTGGTCTCAATGTCCGCACGTCTCACCAACGAGCGTGCCCAGTCAGTGTTGAACTGCCTCGCCACCTTCAGGCCAGGCACAGCGGTCCCCTTAAAACTTTTCCAGAGGCTCCTGGGGCATATGGCGTCCTCCACGGTGGTCGCGCCGCTGGGGTTGATGCATATGAGACCGCTCCAACACTGGCTCCAGACCCGAGTCCCGAGACGAGCATGGCGTCGCGGCACGCACCGGGTAACAATCACCCCGCCTGCCGACAAACATTCAACCCCTGGACAGACCTCTGTTTCTTACGGGCTGGAGTACCCCTACAGCAGGTGTCCAGACGCGTCCTGGTCACGACCGATGCCTCCAGATTGGGTTGGGGCGCCGTTTTAAACGGGCACGCAGCCTCAGGCCGTTGGAAAGGGGCCCAGCTGCGTTGGCACATCAACTGCCTCGAGTTGTTGACCGTCCTTCTGGCCCTGCGGAAGTTTCTCTCGTTAATTCGGGACAGACATATCCTAGTCAGGTCGGACAGCACCACTGCGGTCGCATACATAAATCGCCAAGGCGGCGTACGCTCCCGCCATATGTCACAACTCGTCCATCGTCTCCTCCTTTGGAGCCAGCACCGACTCAAGTCGCTGCGCGCCACTCACATCCCCGGCAACCTCAATGTGGTAGCGGACATGCTGTCACGACAACGCTTGCCTGGCGGAGAGTGGAGGCTTCACCCCCACTCGGTTCAGCTGATTTGGGAACGGTTCGGCAAGGTCCAGGTAGACCTGTTTGCCTCCCGAGAGACCTCCCACTGCCCGCTCTGGTACGCTCGTTCAGAGGCTCCCCTCGGGCAGATGCACTGGCACACAGCTGGCCGGTACGGTCACCTTACGAGCTGACCCGCGTCTCCCTTAGGCAGTCCTTTGCTGCCCTCCGGTCACCGTGTTGTAGCAACTCCCCCCTCCTCGAGGTTGGATCTACCACCGCGCCATTCTTCCCACATGTCACCAAGAGGCCATGTGATGTATTTCGCCACCTTTACCTCCACTTTCGGGTGGGAGTGGCCTCCGCAGGGTCTTTTCCCCCTGAAAGAATAGGAATTCGGGTAAGACCCCCTTCCCTCGATGCGGTAAGGGCCCCGGCTGCTCTTGCTCTATGCCGAGAAAACATAGAGTGAAAAGAGGCCCAGCCAGGCTTGGCCCGTTCCCTAGTTGGGAGCGTCACCTTGTTCCCCCTAGGGTAACCAAAAGGATGCTGATGCTTTTTCGGGGCATTGGGGGAAAGAGTACGTGCAGCCTGAACACAGTTGGTCGCTTGTGCACATACAAATACCTGCCCGCTTCTGTGTCAGCAGTACACGTACACGGCTCAGCGCATGGCGAGTTTTGAAGTGGACCCCTAGTGTCGCTTCTTCGACACGACGTCGAAGTGAGCGACAGACGGGAACGTCTCAGTTACGTATATAACCTCCATTCCCTGATGGAGGGAACGAGACGTCGTGTCTTCCCAGCCACGTCGCTGAGCCGAGCCGCTGAGGTGCCCGGAACATTCCCGGCTCCTCAGAAAAATCCTGAATGAACGAGCGTATTTCCCTCGCCTTTATATCCGTATCCGGAGGCGGGGTATGCAAATACTGTTCGCCAACTCTCATTGGCCTTTTTTCATAGATCAGAGGCATCTTTCGGCGCTCAAGAGAGACCCCTAGTGTCGCTTCTTCGACACGACGTCTCGTTCCCTCCATCAGGGAACGGAGGTTACATACGTAACCGAGACGTTTTCTTTAATATGAAGGCTAATATAAAACGTATACCACATATATCATGTCAAAATATGGCAGATCTAGATAGCCATAAACATATAGCATGTATGGCTACCCCTTATAATAGACTTCATACAAACCTGCGGGGCAGATACTGTAGGATGAAAATGGCAATAATAATGATTGTCCCAAAATATTAGTAAAGCTACTCATTTGAAAAGGTTATCATGTTTCAAATTACTTATCATCTCTACACTGGCTACCAATTAAGTTCCGTATCAATTACAAAGTATTACTACTGACCTATAAAGCCCTAAATGGTTTATCTCCGGTGTATTTAACGGATCTTCTATCGCCATACAATCCATCGCGCTCTTTAAGATCACTAAATTCGAGGCTTCTGGTCATACCTAGGATATCTACTGTAAGTCCACTAATGGAGGGAGGGCGTTCTCACATTTAGCTCCTAAACTCTGGAATAGCCTTCCTGATATTGTTCGAGGCTCAGACTCGCTGTCCCAGTTTAAAACTAGATTAAAGACGCATCTCTTTAACCAAGCATTCACATAATGCTTACTTTTTATACTACTGCTGAATCAGTTATAATGCATTAATATTATGAACATCAGCTATGCTAATTATTTCCCATCTGCTTTTCTGCTGTTATCTCGGGACGCCAGTCCCGAGGTAAATAGCGTTCGTCAGCTCCAGTTTGTATCCAGCCTCTCACGGAGACTTCAGATGCCCCATCACCATGGACAAGGATCTTAAAATGGGATACATAGACTAATTATTGCCAACAAAAGCCTTCATCAGCCAAACAGGGACAATTGCATCTAAGTGAACTTCTGGAATTTAATCAAGGATGGACTTCAAAGACACTGGTCACTAATCTTGCAGTTCAAACACAATCACTGTCTAAATACTGACCCTTAGCACTTAATAAGTTTAATAATTTTTTAAATCATGTTTTTTTAACTATAAATAATTCTTATTTACATTATTCATGATGTTAGCCAGAGGGGAACTGGCCCCCACAGTGAGTCTGGTTTCTCCCAAGGTTATTTTTCTCCATTAACCATCATCTTTTGGAGTTTTGTGTTCCTTGCCACAGTCGCCTTCGGCTTGCTCACTGGGGTTATTAATACAATTATTATTTGATTATTTTTAAACACGATAAAGAATCATATCTTATCTAATTCCACAACAGGGCTCCAAACAAAAAAAAACAAAAAAATCAATTAAGGAGCGATTGGCTCCTATAGGGGGAAAAAAAACAGGCGCCAAATTTATTTATTTATTTATTTATTTTTTTCCCATTTTTAACTCCTTCCATTCCTTTTCGTCCCGCAGCTCGCTAACAGTGTAGTCTGTGGAGCATTCTTCGCAATTTTGTGATCACGTGCATTTTTTATGCTTGTTACTGTCACCTGTTTTCTCACAGTCTCTTTTTTGAAATGGTTAGTTCCTGCAATGAACTCCGTTTTCCCCGCTATTCCTTTGATATAAACTTTTGTAATGTATCTCGGGAAATGTAATGCAAATTTTAAAATCAAAGGGAGTAAACTTTTACTGTCGCCAATGGCGACCTTGACAGAAATTACACTCACAAATAAATTTATTTGGTCACAAATGCGACCATTTTTAATCGCAGTTTGGAGCCCTGCACAAGGATGATGATTTATCGACTTTATAGACATTACATTTTTATCGTCTGTTAATGCTGAACTTCTGTAAAGCTGCTTTGAAACGATGTGTGTTGTGAAAGGCGCTATACAAATAAAATTGACTTGACTTGACTTGACTTGACTCTACAAACAAACTGGTACCAAAGAGATTTTGCCACCTTAGGTGGTACCAAATTCTGTCTATTAGCACAGTTTCCTAAGTGAGGCAGTGTTAAAGTTATATTTGGATCCACTATGAACTCTAGCTGATCATTACAGCAATAATCACCATTAATGATGACAAGTGCATTTTAATTTACCCAACCTGTCAATAAATTAATAGATAATTTTATTTTAATTTTATAAATGAAAATCCTTTCACCTTTTCACCTAAAAATTGGTGCAAAGAAAACATTGATTTGATGTATCTAGTTCTGTTTTAGTCCAAAAGTGCATGGTGCACATGCCCAAGTCTGTGATAAACTCATCAGTGAATGTTTATGATTGTACAACATCCCACTATATGATCATCATGTTTTGGTCAGAAGAATGATTTGGCAAAAGTACAATGCAGACAGTTCACATCATACATAGGCCCACTCCCCTACCATAGCCTAAATACAGAATGACAATACCAGTACACAGAGGGCATTTAGAACAGAGGCAGCAAGAGAGCAAGACAGCCTGAATGGAGTAAAACAAGCTTGCACTACCCTGACATGTTAGAAGTCTTTGACTTCAAAGTCATTAATGGCCATCTTGCGATCTTCATCCCACTTTCACGGAGTCCATGGGCCCATGAGCCCCAAAGTCTATTACAGATGCTGGCCTGGGGCTCTTTATCCAGTACCTACTTTGCTGGTGTGTAGTGTCTTATCAACTCTGGCTTCTGATGTCAGTTACATGGCATGCAGACAGCTGGGAATGAAATTAGCACCTCACACCTATCAAATACAGGGTAAATGTAAAACTTCCAAGTCCCCTGCCACCAATGCAGATATTTTTTTCTTATATTAAGAAATATTATTTTTCAGAAGCAAAGATAAACTTTGCTTTCCACATCAGCTTAAGATTCAACAAGTGCAGACACAAGAGTGATAGATAAAAAATATATACATAAAATAAAAATAAAAAAAAACAGCTATGTAGGCTACCTTTCATGCAGATATGCTGTAAATAAAAATTGAACATAATAATTACTGTGTGTTATACTACAGAAACAGATCTAAAATATTGCCTTGAAAGATGGTTGAATACAGCAGGAGGTATTGTTGCACAGTGTAACTAAATATACACTTATTGTACAGGAAATAATTGCACAGCTTAAGTTTAATATAAAATTCTTAAATTAAGAATAGTCAGTGATTGTTTATGCATCATATATCCAGTGTTTCTACTTTCAGGTATCACTGACTCAGTGTTTACAATTCTGAAGTGTTATGTAACAATTTCATAAGTGGCAGAGAAAAAATTGAGTGGCAACATTTTCAGAGGCCACTCCACAATTTTCTCGGTTGATGGGAACAAACAGCCACACTATGAATAAAGCTTTACAATGGGGTGCTATATATTTTTAATTTACAATAGGTGAGCGATGTGTGTAAGACTAGGAATTTATTCTGGGGCTCAACAGTTCAACCAAGGCTCTTGTAGCATAAACTTGAGCTTTGGTAAACTGGGGGTGAAGGAATTTAAGACATTAAAATGGTTGAAACATTACACAACCGTGTAAACAAACATCGTAATTGTTTTTCTAATCTCTGTGCTTTAGATATCAAGAAAGTGCGCGCAGATTCAAATAATTGAATGTTGTACAATCATTGAATCATACGGCAGAGGCAATCTCGACCAATGATATTGTTTGACTTTGGGAGGGGGAACGTTACAACGTCAAGATCGCGCCAAGTACAGAGCCTGGATGGAGAAAGTGTGGGACATTTTCACGATATCGGCATTCAGCTTTCACTAAAGGTAAATTAATATATATATTTATATGTTTCATCACAATATGTCAAATGTGCTTGTTAAGTGCGGCACCTTTTATACATTTTACAATTTTAATATGTAAGTTAACATTAACATTATGTCGAGTCAGCAGGGCTAACGTTAAAACTCGCCGTTTGTAACGTTACGTTATGTATTAACCTTATAAAAGTCTGTCTAGCTTTAGCAAATGTAACATTATGCCGGTCCTAATAAAGTTAAAACGTTATTAACATTAGCCCTGAATGTGAAACATGCATCAGCCATCATAACGTTAACTATCTGTGGTTGACTAATATTAATTTAATAACGTTAGCTGTTAACTTAACGTTACATCTTACAAGTTACTGTTGCCTCTTGCAAACACGTAACAGTTAAGCTAACGTTAAATAAAAGGCTGTTGCAGGTTGGGACCTTGTTTTATACAGTCTATGGTTTAACTTAGTTAATGTAATGTTAAGTTAGGACCTGACAAAGACTTGTTTCAGAGGCAGCTCGTTTTTAACTTAACGTTAGCAGTAGCACATTCAGTCAGTTAAAATTAACGTTAGCTTGATACGAATACTATTAATCTAGGAAACGTTACGCTACGTTGCTCCTACCGTTAAAGTAACGTTAAATTACCGGTAACATAAATACTTTACCTGTAACCTGCGTGTAACGTAACGTTACCTCCTAGTTATGCACATTAACTTTCTCAGCTGACTAAGTTTGTTCTCCTTTATGAACAGTGAACCAGACTCATCGCGAGTGAAAATAACGATTTAACATGAACTTTAATGTCCTTATCCATAGTTTTTGACAGATTGGACTAGTTAACTTACTTCAACAACTTCTGGGTGAGTGTTTGACAAGTCGCTGAATTTCATATTTAGATACTACAGAATGCTCAAGCAAAGACATTCATTATCTAACAAACCAAATGCTTTGTTCAATAACAAGCTGAACAGTAACATTAGGGCCATTTTCTGGAAGAGAAACCCACTTGGACAGGTAAGTTAACATTATGTGTAGCATTTTAATGTTTGTACATTTGTCCATAAGACATTATAAGGGGTTTACCACATCTTTCTCACCCATGTTGTGGTTCATATTCTGTGTTCAGTTTGACAAGGATCAAGAGGCCAAGGACCAGGTGGTGAAGGCTGAACCAACAGACCAGACAGCTCTCCCACAGCCAGCCTCTGAACCTGCTCTACAGTCTGAATAGCCCGGGTGAAGTTAAACTCTCCTTTGCTGGTGACCCAGATGGCTGAGAACATGATAGGCTGATACCCTGGAAGCTAAGAGGGAAGCGGCAAAGGAGTTCGCAGGCGAGACTGATGATTGCAGAGGAGCTGAAACCCACAGAGGACATGGGTCTCAATGAACACAAGGTGAGGATTGTATGGAAATCCAGCTGGTTTATTGCTGTTATGTAATCAGTCTGATAATATACATTTTCAGTTTTCATGGGATGAACATTTCAATGGGGAAAAAATAAAAGGCATAAGCCAAGCCTCAACAGCTTCTTCTGCAGCTGTGGTAGCAAGGTGTGAGTAGCCTAGTAGCCTTAACTTTAGCTTTTAGGCCAGAAAGTCAGGATCATCTTTGGCATTCAGCCCACACAGACGGTAACCTGGTGAATCACAAGGATTATACACGCCTAAATACAGCACTACAGTGAATTAGCTAATGTTACCCGCTAACAGCCTAATCTGAAGAGGGTGCTAAAAGGTTAGCCAACGTTCTGCTGCATATTTGCATGGAAAGCTGAAAAAAATTATATTAAAATTGGGTGATTAGGAAACTTTTCTTCAACACTGAGTTTTTCAGCAGTAGATCAACGTTATGGCCCGCAGACCTGTGGGCAACAGCACCTACTGTCAGAGCTGAGGCCACCGATAGTCTACAGGATGAACCTCTTGACAATCTGCAAAGTAACAAGAGTCTATTAAGAAACACAGCTGGGTGCAAAACTGTATTGGAAATTTGGTCAACAAACGTGTAACTAACTTATGGGGGTGGGAATCTCTGGGCACCTCACGATTCGATTACGATTCAGAGGGCTGCGATACGATTATCAATGCATCTAGATGCATCATTTTTTCTATACAGGATCCCTGGATAATTACTAAGCATTTAATTTGTGCTTTAAAATCCTTCATTTCTTTAACATCCAGACTCCTCTGAAGACTGAAATATAAAGTTTATTATCATGTTATAGCCTACAGTATGTACAGGACAGAACTGTACACCAGTTTAGTCTAAGCTTGTGCCTGATGTTGTCAACACTTGACTAGTAGGTTAGTTAGTAATGACATACAGCTGATAATTAATATTACTTTGTTACTAACTAGCTAACAAACTAACTAGTAGGGCTGGACGATTAATTGAAAAGTAATCGAAACCGAAATTCAGAGCCTGAAGCCGACGTAATTTTCCCATGTTGGTTATTTCGGTTATTTAATCCTGTTAATATTGTGTGTGTGTGTGTGTGTGTGTGTGTGTGTGTATGTACTTTCCCCTTAAAACATCCTACCGCGTGTGTAGTCACGTGACTCCGCCCCGTCCAGTCCTGCTCAGCCTTCAGACCGGAGTCTGAGGCACAGGGAGATGTTAGCTAGTGCTAACCGCCTTCACTTTCCAGCAGTTGTGGAAACAACAGACAGACTTTTAATAATGGACACACTGTGACCTGCACTGTACATTTACTGCCAGACTAACAACTTATCACTCGCTTGCTTTCAGCGTCACTTTCTGCCGCTGGCTCTCTCACATTCTCTCGTCCACTCACTCGCTGTGCAAACACGCTGCAGTTAAAGGACTAACTCTGCTGCTCTTATAACAGCACCTGTCAGGTTGATGTCATTTGATGAATGAGGAGAGGAAGCTAGCAAAGCGTGATTTACCGTGCTCACACGATGTGCGGGGGAAAATCATTTTTTCTGCATTGATATTAATAATTGAGTGAAACTTTAGTAGCAGCTCATAATTCAGCAGTGGCGATGCGCTGACTCTCTGTAATGTGCACGTCAATATTACCTTATTAATTAATATTTAGATAGCCTAATGGATTTGTGAAATCTGTGAATAAATAAACCCAAGCTTTAATAGTTGAGCATATTTACCTTGTCACTGAAATATGAGGGCAAAAAAACAACATTCAAAAACCAAATAATCGTTCAGTGATTGTTGTGGCAAAAATTCATATTAAACATCATCACTGCGTATCATCACATTCCGTCTTCACCAGGGTGATTCTTTGCGAGACGTTGCAATGGTTTCCCTCGTTGGCAAGGGAGGCTGTAACTAGCACGAGCCCTTGATCCCTCACTTTATGCTCTATCAGATGGTTGAGGCCTGTCGGTGTAGTCTAAGGTGAGAGGCTTGGACCCAGGTGTCACACTCTCCAACCATTTTCTGATAATTACCAGATTTTCTCCTTAGATCACGACCACACCCCCACTGGAATGAACCATTTCCTGTCTGCTGTGCTCTGTGAATGGAGACCCTAAGTATTTTGTTAGTGACCGCTTGTCTAGCCGGTCGTACCTTTTGGTGTGACCTGTGGAATTTTCATCATTTATTTACCTTGCTGGTGATATGCATAATGAATTTCAAATTTATTCTCAACATTTGGCCAATTCAGAAACCTGAAACATATCATCACCAGATCATTTCTTGTTCACCTAATAGCACATTTTCCCCCTGGGAAAAAAACAAACACTCAACCCACTTTGCTCATGTTAACAAGACAATATTTATACATTTGGAACAAAATCAGTTCTGTTTGATGCAGTCCATCCTGATATTCTGCAAAGGGAAAAGTTATGCACTGCATAGGTGTGGCACTGCTCCTTTCTGCCACAATAATAACCCAGGCCAGGATAGTTAGTCAAATTCATCCATAGCCATTATTTTATCAGGCACATTCTGCCCTGTATCAAAAGTCTGCATGATCTGTATAGAAAAACAAATGTTGAGGTTATTGTCAGATAGTAAAGTACACTTAGTTTCTTTTGTCTGCTGTGCTGCCGCGGCCTTCGCTGACACATCTGCCCTGGCGTTTCCTGTTGAAACAATTGTTATTAGTGTGTGCGGCACACTTACAGACAGCAATGTTAGGGAGAAGAATGGCTTCTTGCAGGGATTTTACCCAGTCAAGCCCAGTGTTCTCCCAACATTTATTGTCCCACCTGTGTGGGTAAACCACATTTGGAAATTGTTACCATCCCCCTTTTGATGTTTGTGCATCAGTTTAATGATAAATTTGCCATCAACACTAACCCAAACAGTGTCCTTCAGCCAAATTTTCTCCAGACATCTTTCTCTGCCTCTGAAAACAAAGATATTACTTGTTTTTCAGGCCTTTTGTTTGATCTCTTAAGTCAGTCATCTACAAACATTTTCAAAGTTATCAATTCTTTCTATCAGGTCCGGTCATGGTGTATAGACTTGGTCAATGTCAGTCAAACAACATTCTCCTCCTTTTGTTCACAATAATCATAAATGTGAGGGGCTCTCTGGATAATTTCATATTTACTTAACCAATATGTCACTTTGTTGTTGCCGTCAAATCGATAACATTTTCATTTATCTCAACCCATGATGGACGGCAATCTACAACTCCACAATTCCAATTTACATCAATACTTAAACTGATCCAGAAAGTATTCAAATCCACATCATAAATGACAAAAGTAATTACCAACAGACAGAGCTTGATGACCAATCTACTTAAAGCTCATCCCATGATCTGTCTTTTCATCAGATTGACTCAGAATTATCGCCTTCTTTAAAGTTTATTTCACTTAACCCATCTGTAATGATAAAACACTCATTCCAGAGGTTAATGACACAATATCCACAAAATCAGGAAATAATAGTACAAATAAACTAGCACATACAAGACATAAAGTGCAGTCACATCACACACACTCAAAGTTTTATTTATAGCAGTTAGCTCTAAAAATATTTACTTCACATTTTCTTTAGGTTTTACCTAATTTACATAGTCTCTTAAGCAGTTTCAAAGCATATCTGTTCACTATTCGTTTGATTTTAGAAAAGTCAGCTGGGTTGTTTTGGTTCATTATCATTATTTTGTTTAAGCTTGCTTTAGCAGGCCGATAACAGACAGACAGACAGAGCACCATCCCTTCCTCCACTCAAGCAGTCTCTCTCACTCCACAGGGTAACTGCTGTGTTGGCGACTGGGCCTATTCTTGCAAGAATAAATACTTCTTTCTTTTACTAATTTGACTCTGAGTGTCTCTTACGCAGTGATGATGTTTAATGTGAATTTTTGCCACAACATAATCAAGGTGAAATGTTCAACCCCTACTAACTTAGGACTGGCCCAAAAGTGATTCTTAGATGCATCACGATATGGACGGTTCTGAATCGATTTACAAATGTCAAACTCGATTTTCTCAGAAGTGCTGCGCCCAGAAAGTCTGACGTGCACATAACGGAGACCAGTGTTCCCCCTATATTTGGCGCACCGCCACTGTTGAATTATGAGCGCAACTACTAAACTTTCACACGATCGTTAAGTCAGCTTTGTGGTAAAACAGGCGGTTTGGAAAATGGTGGCATGAAAGCAGCTCTTGGTGATGGTGTGTGATGTGTGCATGTGCATTTGTAGTGTTCCTGAAGTACTTGACTTTTATTTTGTTATTGGAGGGATGAACTATTTTGATAATAGTAATTCCTCATGTAAAACATTTGTTGGTTCCAGCTTAATACATGTGAAAATGATTTACCTTTTCTACTTTTTATTTTACTTTATAAACTCTGCAATAATAACAAACTATTCCATTTGACAATGAATGAAAATTCGAAAATCATGACCCATCTCTAAATTCAATAAATGTACTGCGAGTCAGAATAATTCAACTCAGTCTCTTGCCAAAGGTTTGTGCCAAAATCACACTTGATAGCAGTCAGTTTTACAAGTGGTTTTAAGATTTTGTTGATCACATTTACAGAGCAGCTTGAACCTGTTTAAGACATGTTAACCCCTTAATGTTCATGCATTAGAAGCATTAATAGAGGCAAAGTTTGTTCATGCTTAATTTTCATTCAAGCTCCAAACTGCAATTATTGTTAAGCGGCAACCTAATGGCTCTGCTCTGGCGATGCTGTGAGGGTAGGAGGCAAAGTTGCCATTGTGTGTAAATTAAAAACAATACAATGTGGCCACCGTTGATGTGTAGGAATTTTTACAAGCATGATACATCTTATCTTTTTCAGGACAAGGCCTGGTGAGAGCACTACAGAGGATCATAGCCATCGTTGGAATTCTGAAAGGACGTGGGTGAATATCAATCTGCCAAATGAACTTTTTTAGCATGCACATTCACATTTGTATATTAATACTGATTATATGTGAACTTGTTTGTTTGTTACTGGAAAGAACTTAGCTTCTATTCTATTGTTCTAAAGTACAATTTCGGCAACGAGAACGATGCTGAGTCAAACGAAGATAAATAGCCTATGTGTTCTGGACATAGGTTCTGGAGACTGGCGTGTTATTGAACCAATCAGATAAGAGTAAATCGACAGTCAGCGATACGCTTCGCGCTTGCATAACTCATTCAGTGAGAGAATCGTGCCAAAACTGGAAGCGCGGGTAGAAGAAAGACGTAACTGCACAAATCGGGTTATTTCGGGAACTTTTTTGCCGCATGTAGCCTACACAATAAGTCATTTAGACATTTGCAACAGTGTATTTATTTACACAAAGTTTGATTTTACGCGATCAATCTGTTTTGCAGTCCCTGACTCTGTTGTATTCGGTTGCAAATTGCTGTTCACAGGCTTTCAATGCTTTTGGCTGCATTTGTGCGAGAAAAAAACGTGCCATAAGTGTAAGTGCGGAAAAATGGAAGTCAGAAGAATACAGGTCCTATTTATTTTGCGTTAGCATGAAGTTGCAGTTTCACACTACATGCATTATACTTACTAATAACAGTAAAATGCTGCAAATATTTTTTTCTTACACTTGATATGGGATTTACACCCTTACAAATCTTCTCTTGCACACGCAAATTTAATTTACGCTCGCAATCTTATGTAGCTACACTTTCACAAATCTTACCCTGCGCGTGCGATTCTTTTAGGCATCATATTACCTTTATAGTCTTTATGGTAAATGCAGTTAAAAGGACCTAAGCGAGCTGACAGGCAGGTTAGAGACTTTATTCTGTAATTTTTTTTCACTTTACAAAGTGTTACAGTATGATAGTCTTACCCGAAGAGAGGCAATAAAATCTTAATTGTATGCTATTCGAGCACAACATGCAATTTATTTAAATTGCGTCAAACTCATAGACTGTATGGTCGGACTTGGTAAATGTAGCGAGTACTTCTGAGGGACGCGAAAGATGGCGTCGTGAGCACAGGTTTTGAGACAGCGCCCACCAACAAAGTTTATTTTAAGCAATAAGATGGACTTTATGATTTTAGTCTGCACCCTATTTGGATGTTAAGTGCTACTCAGGCGTTCATATGTGAGAAAAATGTCAACTGATAAGAAAAGGAAGAATTCTGCGATGAAGTAGAAAGAACTGGTTGTTGACACGGAGGCCAGCCAGCCAGTTCTGCTCCTGCTTACAACGTCCTTGTCGACAGTTGTCACGATTACTATAGTCCTCCTGGTGAGAAAATAGAATTTTCGGTGATGTCAGAAGTTGATTTTCCCCTTGCTTCCTGATACTCCTGTGAAGCCTCCCTTGAAGAAAGGCAGGAGTGAATCTTTAATTCAATTCAATTTACTGTGAATGAGGTGAAGTTCAAAGTTTCCCAAGTTGAGTCATCACTGTTGAAAGAGAGCAATCGGATCGGCACATTGGAGTCACGCATCACTGAATTGGAGCGGTATTCCAGACGTTGGAATTTGAAATTGCACGGTCTGTCAGAAAATATCGATGAGAAAAATGTAAGGAGAGAAGTGGTTGGCATTTGTCAGAAATTACTGCCAGAACACGCTGACCGTCTGCCAGATGTGATCGACACTGTGCATCGTGTTGGTGTGAAGAAAGTGAATTCTGCCCGCGGTGTAATCATCCAGTTCTCTTCGCGTATACACAGAGCAGCAGTGTGGGCAGCAGCCAAAAACTCCGCTTTTCTACGGGAAAATGGTCTGCGTTTCAGAGAGGATCTTTGCAATGCCGACAGAGATAGTAGAGTGAAGTTGTGGCCGTTAGTCGACGAGGCATGGAAAGCAGGGAAGGTTGCCTACTTTGTAGCTGGTCGGGCCTTCGTGGAGAAAAAGAGATCTTTCCGCCAGGCTGAATTCTCTCAACTTTGAGATAAGGTGTTCTGTTTACATGCCTGCTTGGTTAAAAAAGAAAAGAAAAAAAAAAAGTTTTCCTCGCCACTTGTTTTTTCCTTGCTACTTGTTTTTTTCCTTTACCTCAAGTTCAATTTAATATTGGTACTTTTTGCAAAAGGTCATTTTTGACCAGGACCATATTTTCATAATGTTCATATTTTCGAGTGTCCGTTATACCTACGAAACTACAGTTGATGTGGCGCTTTTTGTTCTCATCACGAACAAAGCTGAGCTTCTGTTCTAAAAAACAAAACAAAAAAATTGTTCAACTGAATTCTATTTTTGTTATTTTATTCTAATTTCTTATTTTGATGTCTTTATCTTTAATTACACTCAATGCCAGGGGACTTAGGAACAATTTAAAATGGAAAGCCATTTTTTTATTCACCAAACAACGCAAAACAGATTTTTGTTTTCTTCAAGAAACGCACAGCATCTCTGAGGATGTGACTTTTTGGAAATCCCAGTGGGGAAATGACATTTTTTGTTCTCATGCTTCTCAACGCTCTGCGGGCGTTTGTACACTCAAGAACTTATTTGCTGGAAAACTTCCTTATTCAGACTTCGATAATAATGGACATTATGTGTGTCATGTTATTCAAATTCATAACATTAATTTCATTGTCATAAACATTTATGGATACAATTCAAAGGCAGAAAATGATGTTCTTTTAGATAGGATAGAAGAGAGAATTGTTCATTGGTTAGCCAAATTTCCTAATGCACATATACTCTTGGGTGGTGACTTTAATATCACATTAGATAATGTGATCGATAGATGGCATCCAGGACCTAGTTCTTATACAAATGCAAAGCTTAAAATGTTAATGCAAAGATTCAATCTGATTGACGCTTGGAGAACTAAACATCCTCATAACACAACATTTACCTGGTGTAATAATTCAAGGTCTAAGCAATCGAGAATAGATTTATGGTTAGTTTCCCGCGTGCTTTAAGACAATTTCAGTACTGATATTTTATCTACCCCTTTAACTGATCATAAAGCAATACAAATCAACATTGATCTACTTCCAACGAATTCTGCTAAATTTTATAACTCATATTGGAAACTTAACAGTTCTGTACTGAAACATGAGACAGTTATATTAGAGGTAAAGAAAGGTATCCATCTTTTTTGGACTAAAGCCAAAGTAGAACGGGTTTACGGTAAACATTGGGAGTTGCTTAAATTTGAATTGGGGAAATTTTTCAGAAATTATTGTTGTAATGCTACTAAACTCCAAAGAGCCCAAGAAGAGGACATCATTTCCACTATTGCATACTTATCATCTAGATGTCCTGATAGCTTATCTGTGGAAGAAAATAATACTCTCTGTGAATATCAGCGCAAATTGGACGAAATTTATAAATTAAAAGCTGAAGGTGCTTTTGTAAGGTCCAGAAGACGCTGGCTCGAAGAAGGAGAACAAAATTCAGCTTACTTTTTTAGATTGGAAAAGTCTCAGAATAAAAACAACATTCATCAGCTAAAAATCAGTAATTTTCTTTCTAAAGACCCAAAAGAAATTCCCAAATATTGTTCAGATTTCTATGAGAATCTTTATAGCAGCCGATTTTGTTATGACAGCACTGTATCCTTTATGGCTTCAGTAGGTAACATTAACTATATTAGTGCTCCTGATAAAGATTTTTGTGATCGCCCCATCACATTGGTTGAGGTCCTCGAAGCTATCAAAAACTTTAAGGTTAATAAATCGCCATGTGTAGATGGCCTCACTTCAGAATTTTATCAAAGATTTGCAAAAGATTTGGCCCCTTTTTTATTAGAAGTGATTTATGAAAGCATTAGTATGGAATCTCTTCCCTCTACCTTAACACAAAGTTTAATAACTCTTATCCCCAAGCCTAAAAAATTTTTACTATTAATTGATAATTGGCGTCCGATTAGTCTTTTAAATAGTGATTATAAAATCATCGCTACAGTCTTTGCAAAACGTTTAAAAACTATTTTAGAGGACATTTATAGATGAAACACAATCAGGTTTTCTAAAAAACAGACATATTTCAAACAATATTCGGCTGGTTCTTGACCTGTTGGACTATTCAGAGTTAGTGAGGGATGATAGCTATATGCTTTTTCTGGACTTTTATAAAGCCTTCGATTCTATTGAACATGGTTTTATATTCAAAACTTTAGAAAAATTTCGTTTTGGGAACCTGTTCATTAGAGCAGTTAAAACTTTATATGTCAACGGGAATTCTTCCATTAAGCTTAAACACGGTACCTCTCCAAGATTTGAATTGCAGCGGGGTTGCCCCATTTCGCCGTATTTGTTTATATTGACTACTCAATTATTAGCAAATCACATTAAGAACAGTGCCTTACAAGGAGTTGATATCATGGGAAAGGAGATTATCATCAGTCAATTGGCTGATGATACTACCCTTTTTCTAAAAAATTCAGACCAAATTCCCTTGGCTCTTAATACTATTAAACCGTTCTCCAAGGCATCTGGGCTCCATCTCAATGAGGTAAAATGTGAATTAATGCCAATCAAACAATTCTCTGTTTCCAGTATTTGTAATATCCAAGTCAAAGAGACAATAACCTACCTTGGAATAGTAATCTCCAAAAACGTCAAACTCAGATGTGATTTAAACTTTTTGCCCATCATAGAGAATGCTAAAAAAAGATTTAATCAATGACTTCAGAGAGATTTATCTTTGAAAGGAAGGATTCTTCTCTCCAAGGCAGAAGGTATCTCACGTTTGACATACGCAGCCATCTCATTAGACCTTTGTGGCAGCGGGGGCGTGGTCAAGCGCCCGTCCGAAGGGAGAAAGCGGTAAGGGCGCTTGCACCTGAGCTAAATTATGTCTAACACCTGTCTCTAATTTCAGTGAGTATGGGGAGAGCGGCATAAAAGGGCCACAACATCGCCAGTGAGGAAGACACACGCCAGTCTAGTGTTGGCGACCGAGCAAGCTGTCCACATTTGTCTTTCTGTTTACGTCTGTGTATTGTAAATTACCTTGCTGGCACATTAAAGGCCCCTACCTGAGCATAGAGAGAGCTGTCACCGTGTCCTTCTTGTTCCCTTCTCATATTGAACCCTTGTCACACCCTTGATAGAGTAATGTGTAAAAAGATTGATCAACTACTATGTAGTTTAATATGGAAAAATAAGACGCATTATATAAAAAAATCTGTGTTGTCCAACAGCTTCAGTAATGGTGGTCTTAATTTTGTTGATTTTGCAACGTTAAATAATACTTTTAAAATCAACTGGTTGAGGAATTACTTGAGAAAACCATTCAGTATTTGGAATATTATACCGAAGTATGTCTTTTCTCAGTTGGGAGGTTTGAATTTTCTGTTGATGTGTAACTTCAGCATTGAGAAAATCCTTGTTGCTCTCTCTAATTTCCACAAACAAGCTCTATTAGCATGGTCTTTGATTTTCAAACACAATTTTTCTCCAACCAATTACTTCATTTGGAATAATAAGAATATTTGTTATAAACATAAGTCCTTATTTTTTGAAAACTGGTTTAATAATGGGATCAATCGGGTTAGCCAATTATTTAATCAGGATGGTTACTTATATACTTATCAAGAATTTCTTTCTCACTATAATATAATATTCCTGTTACTAACAGTTTGCCACTGTATTTGGTGCTATCCCTAATGGTGTCATTATGCTATTTAAGGGCCATAATAGTGTTTTGACAAGTTCTGAAGTACCTCTCCCAGACCCGGCTGAAATGTATGTAGGCAAGGTATGTTTTAAATCTACATTAAAAAATAATAGAGGTATTCATCTTCTTTTTCTCAATGACTGTGTTTCCACTCCTCATGTTGTTACAAAATGGAACACGTTAGTGGAAAATATTTCATGGAAGAAGGTTTGGACTCTCCCTAACAAGTACCTATTGGTAAATAAGGTCAAAGAGACTTCTTTTAAGCTTATTCATCAATATTATCCTGTCAAAACGTTCATGGTGTCAAAATTTAAATTAAAGGGTTACTTCAGGATTTAGCATTAAGCTTTGTATCAGTAGAAAACCAGTAGTATTTTCGAATTACCGAGCTCCCCCCCCCCCCCCCCCCCTCATATCCCCCTGAGACGAGAGATTTATTTATTTTTAGTCTGGAAAAAATCCTCAGATGACGCAAAAATCGTCATTTTGCGTCATCGGAGGATTTTTGGTCCAGAGGCTTAAAACTACAGCGAGTATTCCGCATGTTTTCACCTCGCCCATATGGGGCGGGATCTCACTCACAGAATGTGAAGATAGTGTCAGCCATCTTTCTGTAGAAGCTAAGAAAACAGGCTCTTGCTCTGTGTGGAAAGTTTGTATACAAGTAGGTTAATCACGATGGCGGAAGGTAGTTTTGAAGTTGAAATGGCAGAAGGGGATTACGACAATCTGTTGCGAGAATCTGATGATCGCGGCTACCTGTACGAGCCGCAATACAGCGATGAACAGAGGCTGGAGCAGCTGCTGTAGCAGGGGAGCAAAACCTGCTTGGCAGGCAGGAGGAAGAGCCCGGCCAGACTCGAGTTGGGGCGGACTGGTGGTGTCAGTGTTCTCGCTGTGCGCCTATGGAAACAGATAGAGAGTCCTATTGCTGTCGCGAATTTCAGCGATGCCGTTTTCTTCTGGACGAGATCGCTGAATCCGCTGATGAAACTGCACCGATAACATGAGCATGTATAACCGAGCACCCAAGTTTTGTATCACACATGGACAGGGGAGTCCTGGAAACTTATTTTAGGATCACGAAGATAAATTGGAAACGCCAGCCAAAGCCCGCAGGGACAAACGGACGCTTAGTGTAAAGTGAGTATTTTGTTTGTTTTTCTTTTTGTTACTAAGATGTCATGTACAGAGTTTGGACACCCGGAATTATATTGTTCTTCCCGTGTAGTCAGTCAATTTATCAACTACCTCACGATTTATAGAGTCACGATGTATAAAAGCAAGCCTAGTTGTATCATATTTTCAGATACTGCCGCCTGTAACCGGTAGGCGTGGTTTGGGAGTGGCCTCGTAAGGGCAGCAAAGCAAGTGCATTCTGGGAGTTGTTGTCTTTCAGCCACATGTGTAAAAAATACATTTTCTGCCTTTTCTCTGTCTAGAATGCTTCAAATTCAAAAATAATTTCACATTTATACTATATAAATGACCAATTTTAAATACACATTCATCTTCCCAGAGGTGAAGTATCCCTTTAAGTATAGATGTAAATTGTACTTTTTGTGATTCACAACCAGAGACTACCTTACATCTTTTTTTGGCATTGTGATCGTACAAGAAAACTTTGGCAAGACATTTGCCAATTCATTGTAAACTATATATATAAAGACTTTGAACTTTACTTCAAGGATGTTCTGTTTGGGTTTTTCATTTTTGAGAAGCAATATGAGAATATTTTTTTTCTTTGCAACTTAATTATTTTGCTTGCAAAATATTTTATCCACAAATGTAAAACTATGAAAGTTACCCCCAATTTTTCTCACTTTCAAGAAGATGTTAAGATCTATATCAGATCCTATTGTGTAAGTAAATGTTTAATAAAAAAAAATTAAAAAAACTTGGTGAATGTAGCGCGAGGATACACATGTGACAAAGTCCGGTTTTCAAAATAAGGTGTTAGCGCATACAGGATGAAAATAAGATTAATTGGATTATATTTACAGAAATTATAAAACATGTTACATGTGCCAATTAAAAGTAAAATGAAATGTTGGGGAAATGACTTACAAATTATTCTTTGATTTAGGGTTGCTGGAAAAACATTAAATAAATTAGTTGACTTTTTTGCTTTTTCATTACAATTTATATCTATGCAGTGTCTTTGATCAAATTGTTTACTAGGGCCCAAAATTATTAACAAGAGGGTAACATTCTTCATAGATCTAGCTTCTTTATTTTGCTTTTAAAGTGCACCAAATGAATGCACTTAACCTTAAAATGAACACATTTTTCCTTCGAGGGGAAATATACATCTCAAATGGGGATCTGCGGTGAATGGATGGGAGATTGCTGTAAAATGTCAGAAAAATGTATGTATTTAGTGAAAAAGTTGTTGATGCAAATGCACTTAACATAGACCTTCCGGTTTTTGTACATTCAAAACACCATATACTAATACGGAATGTGTGCACATAAACTGGAATGTTGCTTGTAATTACTGTCAAATAATGTTTATATTAAGTAAATCCCATGCACTAATAAGAAAAGTCTGTAGATATATTGGAATTGCTTGTTATTACTGTCAAATTATGTTCATATAAGGTTAGACCCATGCACTTATAAGAAAGGTCTGTATATATAGTGGAGTTGCTTATTATTCCTGTCAAACAGTGGTTATATAAAGTAAACCCCATGCCGTAATGGAAAAAGTATGTGCATATATTGGACAGTTGCTTGTAATTGCTATCAAATATTGTTTACATAAAATAAACGTGTATTTTTACATATATTGGAGAATTGCTTGTAATTACTGTCTATTAATGTTTATATAAAGTGAACCCATACATTGAGTAAATGTCATGTTGATATATTGGAAAGTTGAATTTAATTAGTATAAAGCAATGTTTATATAAAGTATATCTCATACATTGATGGTAAAAGTATATAGATTTATTGGACAGTTGCATTTAATCACTATAATATATTATTTATATAAAGTAAATCCTTATACATTAATGGTAAAAGCATGTAAATTTATTGGAGATGTGTTTGTAATTACTGTCAAGTATTGGTTATATAAGGTAAATCCCCATATATTAATGGTAAGCGTATGTAGATATATTGGGAACTTGCTTATAATTACCATAATAAAAATGTTTTTATAAGGTAAAGCCCCATACATTAAAGGTACAAATATGTAGAAATATTGGAGAGTTGCTTGTTATTACTGTCAAATAATGTTTATATAAAGTAAACCTGCATACATTAATGGTAAAAGCTTGTAAATTTATTGGAGATGTGTCTGTAATTACTGTCAAATAATGTTTTTATAAAGCAATAACTGTTAAAAATATGTTTCTGAAACTTAATATCACAAGATCTTTTTTGTACAGGATAAAACCAATATTTCACAGGAATTTACTGTAAATAGATTGAATAATGACATAAAATAAAATTTTAAATCGATCAATATACTGGTATTGGGCTTTAAATTAAGGTATCTGAAGGTAATTATACAACATTTTCTGTGTGCTTTACATAGAAATGTCTTTACTTTGACAAGGAGTTCTTGTAGATGGATTGGATTATCTTAAAAATATACCAAATAATACTGTATTAAAACAGAAGTCTTTGTTTTAATTATGTAATTTTAAGGTATTTCTGCAATATTTTTAAGTTTTTATACAGATTTATACATTCGTTTAACATTCAACAGAGATTTTTTTTATGAGATTTTTTTTTTCTTTCTACAGCAGTTTGACTGTAAATATACAGAAAATATTTACGGTAAATATCTGTTTTCAAAAAACATTTTTCCGTAAAATAATTTACGTTTTTTTACTGTAATTTGACGGTAAGTGGTTGGCAACTTTGCTGCCAGACTTTTTACCATTATTTTACGATTTATTTATTTTTTACAGTGTGGGTTTTCACAAATGTCCCTTTTATAGATGGCAATGTCAGGATGTTTGTGTGAATTATTTCTTAATTTCATTTTGTTTGCTGTGTGCAGCAGATATTAATATGATGCCACTAGACAATCTGACACATGAATTTGAGAATTTTGCTTTATTTAGTTTCTGTGTCGACTGTTTTGACAGCATGAACCTTTAAAATAAAGTATTTTCAGATGTCTATGTTAATGGTTTTAAGAATATGTTTGTGCAGCATCATTATGAGGACTCTCCATAGACATAATGATTTTTATACTGTATGAACTTTAGATTCTGTCCCCTAAACCTCACAAAAAACTTTCTGCATTTTTACATTTTCAATAAAACATTGTTTATTATGTTTTTTAAGCCATTTGAATTATGGGGACACTAGAAATGTCCTCATGAACCACATTTATAGCAGAATACCCTTTTAATGACCAGTTTATAACCTGCAAAAATGTCCTCATAAACCACCTAAACCTGCCCAAACACACACTCAACACACACACACACACAACATACACATGCACACACAAACACACACACACACACACACACACAAAAGATAATGTGTATAATAAACAAATGCTCATAACAAATTATAGGAAATGTACAACCACAACCTAATCACTTAGACATTTTATCCATATCCAGAATAAAAAAACAAGCTTTCATGATATTAATATTTGATCAAATGGTTTGTGACCAAACTTCCTTTATCAGGGAAAGTGCAGATCTGATACTCAAGAGATGTTGAACAGAAACACTCAGAAAGCCTTTAGTACATATTGTACAGAGTAAATGTTAATAAATGACAAATATATTCTACATATATGACATGTAAATATACAGTATATACTGTATACAGGGTTGGGGAGTAACGGATTACATGTAACGGGATTACAGTTTTTTTCAATTGCTTACACACTAAAATTAAAACCTTACACACAAGGAGCAAAACACCGGCCTAGATTTGCACAACTGTAAGCACACTGTCAGATTCACACTTTTTGCAAAACAATAAACACACTTGTATGCATTTGACACAGAAATTTATCATGATGTCATTTCCTTGCAATTTCAAAGCAAAGGCTTTCAAATGAACACACCCATGAACCAATTGGTTAAACACAGACATCAGGTGTGAACACACACACACACACACACACACACACACTGGTGCTTAATTGTAGACACACCAATCAGGTTTAAGCACTATAGAAAGGCAACACGTAAGTTCACCTGTCTTCAAAAAAATGAACGGTGTCAGAGGAAGAGGGAGAGTGCGGATGAGAGGGGTAATCCGGAGAGAACAAGGTGGAGGAAGAGGAAGAGGAAGAGGAAGACCTGGAGGAGGGGGAGGACATGCACAAAGAAGAAGACAACCAAATCTGTGTAACGAAATTCATGCTACAATTGTGGACCATGTAATAAACCACCGACTAACACTGAGGGAGGCTGGACTGAGAGTACAGCCTAACTGTGGCAGGTACACTGTGGCATCAATAGTTCGGACATTTCATCAAGAGCACAGGTGAGAAACTTATCTTCTGTCAACAGAAAATCCATAGCTTACTGCATGTATCAACAGTTTTGTATTTATTCCTGAATCATTTTACAGTAAGCTACATGTATTTTGTTTGGCCAACATAGGATTGAATGTCGAGAACACCAAGGAGGGACGGACCCCATATTCACACAGGAGCAAGAAAGAGGGATCATAAACCTGTTTTGGCCAATAATGCAATCAGACTTACAGAAATTCAAGCCCATATTATCAATGATCACCCAATTTTCAATAATGTCCAACAGGTCTCTCTGTCAACAAAAGCCTGTATCCTTAAAAAACATCAAGTTCTGATGAAACAACTGTATAAAGTGCCATTTGAAAGAAATTCAGACAGGGTGAAAGTCCTGCGACATGAATATGTGGTGGTACGTTTTGTTCACTGACTGTAGTATTGTGTGCTGCACGCATTATCTTTTTACTGTACATGTCATTTTACTGTATAGCAGATTGTAAACTGGTTGGTTTGAGCAATGGAGGAGTCAGAAGACAGTTAAGCAGGTTTTGAGGTCAGCACTTTAATTGGTACTTTTCTGTACATCCGATGGTAACCGCCATTAAAATGAAACATAAATTACAAAGGTAGCACACTCGATGCTGTCGTGCTTTCTGGACACTGTCTCTCCCTCTCTCTCGACATTTGGCGTTCCTTAAATGTATCTCTCCGTATCACTATAACAAGACACAGGTGTTAGAGATAATTACAAACCAGGTGACAAGCCTTACCGCTCTCTCTCTCTCTCTCCCGCAGACCGACACACGACCTCACCCCATGCCACATGTCCCCACGGCAGAGGGACATGATTGGAACAGAGGGTGAAGGCCCACCCCAGCAGGTAGTAGCGGAGCGTTCTTCTCGATGGTGCTATAATTTGTCTCCCTGAAGGAGAGGTCCAAAAACTGCCTTACCCCCTTTTTGGTCTTGGGTGCAGGGCAGGCTGCGATCGCTGCGGTTTTGTCAACCTGTGGACGCACCTGCTTGTGACCCAAGTGGAACCCCAGATACCTAACTTCCACCTGCCCAATTGCACACTTCTTCGGGTTGGCCTTGAGTCCCGCCCACCTCATCGCTCTCAGGACAGCCCTCAGATGTTGCGTATGCTGCCGCCAGTCATTACTGTAAATTATAATGTCATCCAGATATGCGGCGGCATACGCCATGTGCTGTCTGAGGATCTTGTCCATAAGGTGTTGAAACGTGGCCGGGGCTCCAAACAATCCAAACGGAAGTGTCACAAATTTGTGTAATACGAACAGTGTGGAAAAAGCGTTTTTTTTTCTGTCAACACAGAAACGGACCGAGCCGTCGCTCTTTGGTACCAGAACTACCGGGCTGGCCCAATCACTGTGCGACTCCTGTATTATGCCCATTTCGAGCATTGCCTCGGATTCTTCCCTAACAACCTTTTTCTTGTGCTCAGGGAGACGATAGGGCCAACTACAAACCACCACACTCGGGGTGGTCTCGATATGGTGTTCTATGAGGTTAGTGCGACCGGGCAGGGGAGAAAACACGTCTTTGAACTCCGCTTGCAGCCTCGCAACATCTGTCAGCTGCAACAGCGAGAGGTGGTCTCTGCAATGGAGCGGGGTAAATGAATTTGCTTTGGGAGATACCTCCGGTCCGAGCTCTGCCTTCTCTGGAACCACTGTCGCCAGGGCTACAGGTATTACCTCCCTCCATGGTTTGAGGAGGTTGAGGTGGTATGTTTGACGTGACCCTCTCCTATACACTCGCTTAACCTCATAATCGAGATCTCCAACTCATCGCGTGACATCAAAGGGTCCTTGCCACTTGGCGAGTAATTTGGAACTCGAGGTGGGCAGCAACACAAGCACTTTATCTCCCTGTGAAAAATCCCATAGCTGAGTGCCCCTGTCGTACAGTCGGCATTGACGTTCTTGCGCTTGGAGTGTTACCCATCCCAAAGTGTGGAGTTTTGCTCAAAGGTCAAGAACGTATTGAATTTGATTTTTGCTATCCGAAGGTCCTTCCTCCCAAGCTTCCCGTAAGACATCAAGCACGCCCCGTGGCCGGCGCCCATACAATAGTTCAAACAGGGAAAAGCCGGTGGAGGCTTGTGGGACCGTTCGTACTGCAAACAGCAGGGGTTCGAGCCACTTATCACAGTTTTTAGCATCTTCGTGTACAAATTTACTAATCATGTTTTTCAAGGTCTTATTAAATCGTTCGACCAGTCCATCGGTCTGCGGGTGGTAGACGCTGGTACAAATTGAAATAATGCCTAATAATTCATATAGTTCGCGAAGTGTACGTGACATGAACATTGTGCCTTGATCCGTGAGGATTTCCTTTGGAATCCCCACTCGGGAGATAATTTTGAAGAGTGCCTCCACAACACTGCGTGCTGAAATGTTGCGTAGAGGCGCTGCTTCCGGATATTGCGTTGCATAGTCCACCAGAACTAACACGAAGCGATGCCCGCGTGCAATCTTTTCTAATGGCCCGACGAGATCCATTCCAATTCTGTCGAAGGCGATCTCAATCAAAGGCAGCGGGCACAATGGTGCTTTTGGGGTGGCCGGTGGGTTCACCAACTGACATTCCCGGGACGCCGCACACCACTTGTGAACGTCCCCGTGAATGCCCGGCCAAAAGAAACGGCCATTATACGGTTCAAAGACTTTTCGTGACCTAAGTGGCTGGGCATTGGATTATAGTGAGCCGCCTGGAAGAGTGTTTGGTACTAACAGCTGAGTTGTAACCTCTTTGGTTTGAATGTCCTGTGTCACTCGATACAACCGCTCATTGATAATAGAAAAGTACAGGTATGTGAGCGCAAGACCGAGCTGGAGCTGTTGACCATCAATTACTTTCACTTGGCGAAAGGCTTGCCTGAGGGACTCGTCACGCGACTGCTCCAGAGGGAAATCCCCCTCAGGGATCTCCCTCGTCTGTGTCATCTTGACGCGGAGCCGACGTTGATGGCACCGGCACCGCCTCCCCAGCAATAGTATCACACACATTACCCTCAGTACATTTTTAAAACCGGGCCAATTGGTTGCCAGGATTAATGGATGGGTGAGGCGAGAATTAACCGTGGCCTCGACTCTATGCCTTTTCCCCCTGAATGGCAACCACTGGATACTTGTGAATGTCCCCATGCACACACCTCACCCTCACCAGTTTATTTTTATTCAATGCCCCGCCTGGCACCAAGCGTTGGTGGATCAAGGTTTGAGAACAACCTGTATCCACCAAAGCTTGATGTGTATCCCCCTTCACCCTTACCGGTATGTGATACATTCCTGGCCAGTGGAGCATCGGGGATCTGAACCAGTGTCCCCACCTCCATCACTGGACACTGCTCCTGGCTATGTCCGGTTTCCCCCGCAGCTCCAGTAGACTGGCCCAAGTCTTCCTTCCGCACTCATGGGGGCGGGCTCGCCAGCCTGGGGGGAATAGCAGAGAGAGACAGGGGGTTTTGAAGGGGCAGACAAGGGAAAGGGTCCTCTGGACCAGGGTCGGGGTCTGGGCGGGCCTCCCCACCTCTGAGGAGCCGGAATTGGGCAGGAGTGAGGGGAACAGTGGGAAGGCATGGGAACACAAGACACAGGGGGTGAAGAGAGAGAGAGAGAGAGAGAGAGAAGATACTGCCTCACCACCTCCTGGGAACGCCACCATGTAGTCCTCTGCCAGCTGGACGGCTCCATCCAACGATGCCGGGCGGTGGCACTGGACCCACTCCGACATGCCTCGGGGAAGTTGGGAGACAAACTGCTCCAGTACCACCATGTCAACCACCTCCACGACATCGCGGGTTCCTCCCACAAACAGCCATTTCCGGCAGACGTCACGGAGCTGCTGCGCAAACGCGAACGGGCGGCCGTCCTTACCGAAGCTAAATGAGCGGAATAGCTTCTGGCTCTGCTCCGAGGTCCGACCGACCCATTGCTGGATGGCTTTCTTGAGATGGTTATAATCCAGGAGGCTGACAGCGGGAAGTTGTTTTGCCGCCAGCTACGCCTCCCCGGAAAGCAGGGGCAATAGGCGGGCCACCCACTGATCGGGAGGCCACCTCCATACCTCCGCAGTTTTCTCGAACAGGTCGAGGAAGGCCTCCAGATCATCGCTTGACCCCATTTTCACGAGAGCCAGCGGTGGGACGGGCTCTGAGCAGGATGCAGCGCCAGCCCCCTCCCTGGTGATCAGGCTCCGCCGCACTTGCCGGTCCACCGCTTGTGCCTGGAGCAAGGCTTGGAAGCATTATTCTTGCTCCCAGCGAACCTCCAAGAGGGCATGGTGTTGTGTCTGCTGGATGTTGGTGAGGGCGTTGATGACTTTGGCCAGTGGTGAAGGCTCCATAGCGGTGCTCTCCTCCAAACCCGGGTTTCGGCACCACTGTAAACTGGTTGGTTTGAGCAATGGAGGAGTCAGGAGACAGCGAAGCAGGTTTTGAGGTCAGCACTTTAATTGGTACTTTTCTGTACATCAGACAGTAACTGCCGTTAAAATTAAACATAAATTACAAAGGTAGCACACTCTGGGCTGTCGTGCTTTCTGGACACTCTCTCTCCCTATCTCTTGACATTTGGCATTCCTTAAATGTATCTCTCCGTATCACTATAACAAAACACAGGTGTTAGAGATAATTACAAACCAGGTGACAAGCCTTACCGCTCTCTCTCTCTCTCTCTCTCTCTCTCGAAGACCGACACACGACCATCCCCCATGCCACAGACCCCATGCCACAGACCTACAGTAAATTGATCTACACAATGTGATCATTTGCTGTATTTCAGAGAGTTTTGCAAATGGATGCGGAGGAAGTCCCGCATGAGTTTATATACATTGATGAGGCTGGATTTAACCTGACAACAGTGAGAAGAAGGGGAAGAAACATCATTGGCCACAGGGCTATTGTCAATGTACCAGGTTAACGTGGGTGTAATATTACCTTTTGTGCTGCCATTACACAGAATGGGGTCCTCCACCACCATGCCAACATGTGTCCTTACAACACTGACCTCATTCTTACATTTTTAGACAGATTACACAATATTATCACAGCAGCAAACCAAAGGGACCAGATGCAATACATTGTCGTCTGAGACTATGTAGCTTTCCATCGTCCTGCTCTGGTCCAAAACTGGTTTCATCAACACCCACAATTTACAGTTCAATACCTTCCACCATCCTCCCCCTTCCTAAACCCCATTGAGGAGTTCTTCTCAGCATGGCGGTGGAAGGTTTATTTATGATCTCCGGCCCTATGTCCAGATGGCCCTCATTCAAGCAATGGAGGAAGCATGTGATCAAATTGAAGCTGCATCCATACAAGGGTGGATTCGTCACTCCAAAAGATTCTTCCCACGTTGCCTTGCAAATGAAAATATAGCCTGTGATGATGACGAGGCCCTGTGGCCAGATCCAGCTAGGCGGAGAGATGTTTAGGTTATTTTAGGTTATTTGTTTTAGGTTAGTATGGTTGAAATGTTCAGTATTGACTGACTTGAGTACATGAAAATAAATAAATATTTGCATTAGTCTGCACAATTGGTGTCATGTGGTGTTGGTGAATTTATTTTGACACTTTCTCTGTGTAAATGCTAGAAGTGTTTTAGGTTGAGCACAGGAGTGTTTAACTGATTCAAACACAATCAGATCATATGATGTTTGGGTTTATGTTATGACAACAAAATAAGGTTTTTATAAGACATTGTAGAGTTTTGACAAAAGTGTTCCATTTTGCAAATGATCTGAGGTGTTTTGCTACTTTGGTGTAGTGTTGTGCTAATTGTGTGAAGGGGGTTGAAATAAGTTTGAAGTAAGTTTGAAGTTTGAAATACGTTTGAAGTAAGTTTGGAGTAAGTTTGAAGTAAGTTTGGAGTAAGTTTGAAGTAAGTTTGAAGTAAGTTTGGAGTAAGTTTGAAGTAAGTTTGAAATAAGTTTGGAGTAAGTTTGGAGTAAGTTTGAAGTAAGTTTGAAGTTTGAAATAAGTTTGGAGTCAGTTTGGAGTAAGTTTGAAGTAAGTTTGGTGTAAGTTTGAAGTAAATTTGGAGTAAATTTGAAGTAAGTTTGAAGTAAGTTTGAAGTAAGTTTGATGTAAGTTTGAAGTAAGTTTGATGTAAGTTTGAAGTAAGTTTGGAGTAAGTTTGGAGTAAGTTTGAAGTAAGTTTGATGATTGAAATAAGTTTGAAGTAAGCTTGGGGTAAGTTTGAAGTAAGTTTGAAGTAAGTTTGAAGTTTGAAATAAGTTTGGAGTAAGTTTGGAGTAGGTTTGAAGTAAATTTGGAGTAAATTTGAAGTTTGGAGTAAGTTTGGAGTAAGTTTGAAGTAAGATTGAATTAAGTGTGAAGTAAGTTTGTAGTAAGTTTGAAGTAAGTTTGGAGTAAGTTTGAAGTAAGTTTGAAGTTTGAAATAAGTTTGGAGTAAGTTTGGAGTAAGTTTGAAGTAAGTTTGAAGTAAGTTTGAAGTTTGGAGTAAGTTTGGAGTAAGTTTGAAGTAAGTTTGGAGTAAGTTTGAAGTAAGTTTGGTGTAAGTTTGAAGTAAATTTGGAGTAAATTTGAAGTAAGTTTGATGTAAGTTTGAAGTAAGTTTGGAGTAAGTTTGAAGTAAGTTTGATGTAAGTTTGAAGTAAGTTTTGAGTAAGTTTTGAGTAAGTTTGATGTAAGTTTGAAGTAAGCTTGATGTTAGTTTGAAGTAAGTTTGGAGTAAGTTTGAAGTTTGAAATAAGTTTGGAGTAAGTTTGGAGTAGGTTTGAAGTAAATTTGGAGTAAATTTGATGTAAGTTTGGATTAAGTTTGGACTAAGTTTGGAGTAAGATTGAATTAAGTGTGAAGTAAGTTTGGAGTAAGTTTGGAGTAAGTTTGAAGTAAGTTTGATGTTTGAAATAAGTTTGGAGTAAGTTTGAAGTAATTTTGAAGTTTGGAGTAAGTTTGGAGTAAGTTTGAAGTAAGTTTGAAATAAGTTTGAAATAAGTTTAAAGTAAGTTTGAAGTAAGTTTGGAGTAAGTTTGAAGTAAGTCTGATGTAAGTTTGAAGTAAGTTTGGAGTAAGTTTGAAGTAAGTTTGAAGTAAGTTTTGAGTAAGTTTGGAGTAAGTTTGATGTAAGTATGAAGTAAGTTTGGAGTAAGTTTGGAGTAAGTTTGAAGTTTGAAATAAGTTTGGAGTAAGTTTGGAGTAAATTTGGAGTAAATTTGAAGTAATTTTGGAGTAAGTTTGAAGTTTGAAGTAAGATTGAATTAAGTGTGAAGTAAGTTTGGAGTAAGTTTGGAGTAAGTTTGGAGTAAGTTTGAAGTAAGTTTGATGTAAGTTTGAAGTAAGTTTTGAGTAAGTTTTGAGTAAGTTTGATGTAAGTTTGAAGAAAGTTTGGAGTAAGTTTGAAGTAAGTTTGATGTTTGAAATAAGTTTGGAGTAAGTTTGGAGTAAGTATTTTAAGTAAGTTTGAAGTAATTTTGAAGTAAGTTTGGAGTGTTTGGAGTAAGTTTGGAGTAAGTTTGAAGTTTGAAATAAGTTTGGAGTAAATTTGGAGTAATTTTGGAGTAAGTTTGAAGTAAGATTGAATTAAGTGTGAAGTAAGTTTGGAGTAAGTTTGAAGTAAGTTTGGAGTAAGTTTGAAGTAAGTTTGAAGTAAGTTTGGAGTAAGTTTGATGTTTGAAATAAGTTTGGAGTATGTTTGAAGTAAGTTTGGAGTAAGTTTGAAGTTAGTTTGGAGTAAGTATTTGAAGTAAGTTTGAAGTAAGTTTGAAGTAAGTTTGGAGTAAGTTTGGAGTAAGTTTGAAGTAAGATTGATGTAAGTTTGAAGTAATTTTGGAGTAAGTTTGGATTAAGTTTGGAATAAGTTTGGATTAAGTTTGAAGTAAGTTTGGAGTAATTTTGAAGTAAGTTTGAAGTAAGTTTGATGTAAGTTTGGAGTAAGTTTGAAGTAAGTTTGAAGTAAGTTTGGAGTAAGTTTGGAGTAAGTTTGAAGTAAGTTTGGAGTAAGTTTGATGATTGAAATAAGTTTGAAGTAAGCTTGGGGTAAGTTTGAAGTAAGTTTGGAGTAAGTTTGAAGTTTAAAATAAGTTTGAAGTAAGTTTTGAATAAGTTTGGAGTAAGTTTGAAGTAAGTCTGGAGCAGTATTCAGTAAATAGAAATAAACCTTGTGTAAAATGTCATGTGAACATTTAGCTTTATGCTAAGATAAAATGCTATTTCCAGCCAGTTTACATGCATCTTTTACCAACATGATCATATTTTTTATCAAGAATATTCATGTAAGATCATATTTGTTTTCTCTCTAGTAAGAACTTTGATAATGGACCAAAAATCGTATTCTTTATGAACATTTTTGATAAAAATATCTAAAAAACCTTTAAAGAAAGAAGTAGAAAGTCTTTATTATTGTCAAACATTACACATTTGTTTTTCATATATACAGTGAAATGTCATTGTTTTCACATATCTCAGCTAAGCTGGGGTCAGAGTTCAAGGTCAGCCATGAGACGGCGCCCCTGGAACAGAGAGGGTCAAGGGCCTTGCTCAAGGGCCCAACAGTGGCATCTTGGTGAAATTGGGGCTTGAACCCCCGACCTTCTGGTCAATTAAAAGGAATAATTCATTATGAAGAAGCATGTCTGTGTTTAAATAGGATGATTCATTAAGTCGAGATTTCATCTTTAGGTATTGTTCTGGAAATGTCAATATTTGGATCACATGAAACTGCAAGTACAGATGCATTTATTTAGTTTTCAATAGTAAAAGTTACTGATATATTTCTAATAATTCACTGAAAGTTGACTATTCTACCTTTCATTTCATGTTTTGTCTTTTTTATATTCTATTCATATTGTTGTTTATTTTCCTGTATTGAATTCTGTGTCGTCTCCAGTTTGATCCTTTCAACTAGTTTTGCATCTTTGTGGTTTTTCATGATTTTGGAGTCATTTGCTGATTGCTCGTGTCAGTCGACATGCGGTTGGACTAAAACATCTACATTACAGATCGATGATGTTTAATGCAGCTTTGAGGTTTTTCTGTCAGTCATTATCTGACATAACCACTGTCCATTTGAAGTGATGTTTCCTGAGTGAATTCAGACTATAAAAGAAGCACGATCAGCTCATAAACACCATCATCTACTGATGAGCAACATCTTCAGTCCTGATTCCAGGTAAGATCTTGTCATCTCATGTGGACATTGTGTTGTCTATATAGTCAGCTGTCATTGTGGATCTTTACAACATCTTTTCTTTGGGTGTTTTCTTTCAGGTCCTTGATGTGCCAGAATCACTCTGTATTTGACGTGTGGTGTTCTTTGTTCATTTGGATGATTAAAGTCCTGTAAGATGTCACGATCAGCTCCTAAACAGCATCATCTACTGGTGAGCAACATCTTCAGTCCTGTAAGTGGATCTACAGTCTGATTCAGGTGAGATCATGTCCTCTCATGTGTGTGTTCATATTGTCAGCTATCTTTGTGTTTTACACTCCGCTTTCACTCTGATTCTTTCAGTGAATAAATCTAAATGCATGTGATTTTTAATCCTGTTGATTGAACTTGAATGAAAATGTAAAGTGTGAACCTGATGAGTAACTCGAGTGACATCAATTAAACAGATAAAAAGAAACATGTTCAGTGATTTGACCGACTGCATGATATTGACTGAAAACATCAACGTGTTTATTTCTGTTGTGAAATCATGTCAAATTAATGACAGGTTTGTTATTTTATATTTCAGTGTTTCCTGTGAAGATTTCATGACATGACACAATACAACAACAATAACAACAACAACAACAACAACACCAACAGACTGAATCATGATGAATTTTAGGGGTAAACTAGACTCTGCAGAATGGGTGTTTCTTTGGGTTGTTTCGATCATTGAGGTTCCAGTCATGCTCGTAACTCTGTGTGCGATCTGTTTTCTCATCAAGTCTCAACGTGCTGCTTCAGTTTTTATCTTGAATTTGATTCTTTCAGATCTCGTACAGATTATTTGTATGTTAATATCAGCAGCAAGGGGAAGGACCTTGGAACGATCTGGTTTACCGTGGGTTGCATATTTTTATTCGTTGATCGCGAGTGTGTATTTTATGGCATGTATCGCTTTTGAAAGATATCTGCTGGTTTCTCATCCAATCTGGTACAAAACTCACAATTCACTCAAATTCTCCGGTTTGATTTCTGTCATCATCTGGTTTGTGCCTCTCATCTTTACAGAAATAGGCTTCTATTCTGAGTATTATGGTCCTGATTATTTTGACTTGTCTCTTTGTGCTGCGTTTTTGATCCCCTTCCCAATCATCATTCTGTGTTTTGTTGGTACTTGGAGAGGTCTCTCTCACTCAATATCACTTACTTCTCAGAAGCGCAAATTCATTTTGGTCAGTCTGTTCCTGGTGCTGCTGAATTACACATGTATCATCCTCCCTTCAGAAATTATGGGGTTGTTTATTGGCATCAATGTTATTCAGAGATGGGGTTCAACCAATTATAGAGTTTATAAATTTCTTTTCTGTCTCCGGTATCTGAATCCACTTGTTGACTGTATATTGTACTTGTTCATGAGGAGTGATGCTGGTGATATAATGAAGTCTCTCTTTCACAGACATCAGAATTCAGCACAACACACAACCAGTACAAACACTGAGCATCATAATGTGCAGTAGACTAACAGGTGTGTAAAGTGTGACAGTATTTCCATGTGATTGTGATACGATTATTTCTTCATTTCTGTCTGATGGATTTTGTGTGTATATTTTTCCGACTGTATCTGTAAATATGTTTATAAAAATATATTGAATGTGTTTGGAATATTGATATTATTATTGATGATCTGATTAGAAGTTCATAGATCAGTTTGTATAAAATATTTATCATCTCAGAAAATTATATGTATATCTACAGAATAGTGTGTTTGTGTGTGTGTGTGTGTGTGTGTGTGTGTGTGTGTGTGTGTGTGTGTGACAGAATCAATACTCTGGATGTGTAAAAGTGAAAACAAGATGTACAAGAACTTCAGCACAATAAAGTTTTATGTACCGTTAACAATCGTTGCATTTCTGTCATTTTTGCTCTAAAGGTTTTTTTAGCGCTGAGTGTGTTTCTCAAAACTATTCACACAGATCACTAAATAAGCTCTTCATTTTGAGAACAATTCAATTTCAACATTTTCTGATAATGCATTTAATTAAACATAACCTCAACATGCTGTGCAACATGTCCAACTAAATCTGGGTTGTTTTATGGTTACATCTATTATAGTTTTATAACCTTCATTAAAAAAACAGGAACTTCAGTAACTGCAATTTAATTTAGACAATTAAGGTAACATACAGGTCTTCTATACGACATTACACAAGTTAAAGAGCATGTCCTGTACTGTGTCGTGTATTTACTGTATCACATGTTTATGACTCTTGTACTGATCATTTGTGACAATGTAAGTCAACTTTGTTTTGTTCAACAGTAAATGTTCTTCTGTATCATGTTGTATCATATTTTAAAAGCACTAGCGCCAAACACAGCGACACAAGTCATAAGAACAAAAAATTGCCAAACAATGTTTACCTGCACACTTGAATATTTAATCTAGTGTTATGTGCTATAATAACCTCAGATCTTTAAATTCTCCTCTTTTCAAGGTTTTGTCAAGCCAACATCACCATCAAAAACCTTTATTAATCTTGTTTATTGTTATTGTTCAATACTTTTGATTTCAATATAAATACATAAAGCCAAGGCATAGATGATCATTTTGAAACAAACTTGAGAAATTACCTTTATCAAACTTTATTCAATTATATCAATTCGGGGAAAAACAAAACTTCCACAACTCATGTTGTCTATCTTTCTGTCTGTCTATCTGTCTGTCTGTCTATTTGTCTGTCTGTCTGTCTGTCTGTCTGTCTGTCTGTCTACTGTATTTATCTATCGTCTGTCTGTCTGTCTGTCTGTCTATCTACTGTATCTATCTACCGTCATCTGTCTGTCTGTCTGTCTGTCTGTCTGTCTGTCTACTGTATTTATCTATCGTCTGTCTGTCTGTCTGTCTGTCTATCTACTGTATCTATCTACCGTCATCTGTCTGTCTGTCTGTCTATTTGTCTGTCTGTCTGTCTATTTGTCTGTCTGTCTGTCTGTCTACTGTATCTATCTACCATCTGTCTGTCTGTCTGTCTGTCTGTCTGTCTACTGTATCTATCTATCATCTGTCTGTCTGTCTACTGTATCTATCTATCTATCATCTGTCTGTCTGTCTGTCTGTCTACTGTATCTATCTATCATCTGTCTGTCTGTCTACTGTATCTATCTATCATCTGTCTGTCTGTCTGTCTGTCTGTCTGTCTGTCTGTCTATTTGTCTGTCTGTCTGTCTACTGTATCTATCTATCTATCTATCATCTGTTTGTCTGTCTGTCTACTGTATCTATCTATCATCTGTCTGTCTGTCTGTCTGTAGAACAGTGCTCCTCTACTCCAGAGTCTGCTAAATCTTCCTTAAGGTCTATTGCAGTTAAACAGGTGTTTTGATTTGCCTTTCAAGCAATCCTACATGCAGTTCTCTCTGAACGTTTTCTTGGTCTTCCAGACCTCAACTTGACCTCCACCATTCCTGTTAACTACCATTTCTTAATTACACTACAAACTGAGGCAACGACTACCTGAAAATGCTTTGCTATCTTCTTATAGACTTCTCCTGCTTTGTGGGCATCAATTAATTGAATTTTCAGAGTGCTTGGCAGCTGCTTAGAGGAGCCCATGGCTGCTGATTGTTGGGACAAGGTTTGAGGAGTCAGGTGGCACTTTTCCACTGCACGTTACGGTTCGACTCAACTCGACACTTCTCGCTTTACTTTCTGAGCTTGCTTCTCCACTGCAGTTTAGTGCCGCCTCAACATGGGTGGGATTATAGGTTTATTGTCATAGTAACGCCGCCTCTACTGCCGTGTCATCATCTTAAACACTACACAAACATCACTGACCACAAACAATAACATGACCGCTAGCTGTTAGCTACTAGCACATTGTGCTGCATAAAGCAGTTGTTGCATGGTGATTTTACACAAGTGTAACAGTTTAATTGGTCTGGTTGTTTTAGAAGCTTTCCAGTAGCTGGTCATTTAAATAAAGTGAAGCTTTCAAGCAGATTATAGAGTTAACGTACCATCCATAGTGTCCATTTGGTCGAACCACTTCCACTTTCTTCTGTTCGAACCACTTCCACTTTCTTCTGTTTGAACCGCTCCAGCTGTTGCGGTCCTTGATGGTTCTGTAGTCACTTTAAATTTTTTTTTCTGTTGGTAGGTTTGTTGGAAGCCGTGTGCAGCCAACAGCTGAGACACTTCCTGAAAGACTTTTTCGTTTTGCGTAATTTCGTTCGTTGTGAATGAGAGGAACTTCTGCACCTCGTTTATTGACCATGGCATGTTTTTGCGCACAGCCATTTCTTTTTAAAATTCGAAAGTCGCATGAATAAATGATACTGCTATCGCTGTTGCTAACTTTAAAACTAGCGGGTTGATGTCCCGTGTAGGAAATCCAGTGACGCTGATAGTGACGATTCTCTCACATTTAGTATCGACACGGCTCGCTTGGAACCTCGATCGAGGTGGTACTAAAAGAGGTATCAGGTACCAGGTACTATCCACAGTGGAAAACCCCCTAAAAGTGTGCAGAGTCAAGTCTAGTTGAGCTGTACCATGCAGTGGAAAAGCCCCAAGAGTATATGTAAAGCTTTGAAATTTGCATCACCTGGCTTTTCCAAACGATGATTGTGAACGAACCATAGGCCTAACAAGCTAATTAAAGGGATACTTCACCTCTGGGAAGATGAATGTGTATTTAAAATTGGTCATTTATATAGTATAAATGTGAAATTATTTTTGAATTTGAAGCATTCTAGACTGAGAAAAGGCAGAAAATGTATTTTTTACACATGTGGCTGAAAGACAACAACTCCCAGAATGCACTTGCTTTGCTGCCCTTACGAGGCCACTCCCAAACCACGCCTACCGGTTACAGGCGGCAGTATCTGAAAATATGATACAACTAGGCTTGCTTTTATACATCGTGACTCTATAAATCGTGAGTTAGTTGATAAATTGACTGACTGGAAGAACATTATAATTCCGGGTGTCCAAACTCTGTACATGACGTCTTAGTAACAAAAAGAAAAACAAACAAAATACTCACTTTACACTAAGCCGTCCGTTTGTCCCTGCGGGCTTCGGCTGGTGTTTCCAATTTATCTTCGGGATCCTAAAATAAGTTTCCAGGACTCCCCTGTCCATGTGTGGTACAAAACTTGGGTGCTCAGTTATACATGCTCATGTTATCGGTGCAGTTTCATCAGCGGATTCAGCGATCTCGTCCAGAAGAAAATGGCATCGCTGAATTCTGATTTGCGACAGCAATAGGACTCTCTATCTGTTTCCATAGGCGCACAGCGAGAGCACTGACACCACCAGTCCGCCCCAACTCAAGTCTGGCCGGGCTCTTCCTCCTGCCTGCCAAGCAGGTTTTGCTCCCCTGCTACAGCAGCTGCTCCGGCCGCCTCTTGTTCCTCCATCTCCCACAACTGTTCATCGCTGTATTGCGGCTCGTACAGGTAGCCGCGATCATCAGATTCTCGCAACAGATTGTCGTAATCCCCTTCTGCCATTTCAACTTCAAAACTACATTCCGCCATCGTGATTAACCTACTTGTATACAAACTTTCTACACAGAGCAAGAGCCTGTTTTCTTAGCTTCTACAGAAAGATGGCTGACACTATCTTCACATTCTGTGAGTGAGATCCCGCCCCATATGGGCGAGGTGAAAACATGCGGAATACTCGCTGTAGTTTTAAGCCTCTTGCCCAAAAATCCTCCGATGATGCAAAATGACGATTTTTGCGTCATCGGAGGATTTTTTCCAGACTAAAAATCAATAAATCTCTCGTCTCAGGGGGATATGAGGGGGGGGAGCCCGGTAATTCGAAAATACTACTGGTTTTCTACTGATACAAAGCTTAATGCTAAATCCTGAAGTAACCCTTTAAGGTCTGGGACCTTGGTGAAAGTTATCTGAGAGCTAAAATCTCTTGGGGGTGCCCAAAGTTTTGCATGGTTTTGCAAGTTTTCCTTTTGTTTCACTCTAAAATGGTGCCAAACAAAAATAATACACTTATCTTGCTTAAAATATTGAATCTATCTGTCTGTCTGTCTGTCTGACTGTCTGTCTACAGTATGCTGTTTTGTGTTTTCAAGCATAGTCTTTGCATTCAGACTCAAAGTGAAACTTGGAACAGAATGTAGATATTTTGGAGAATTCAGCTCTTGTGTGCAGAGATTGGGGTTCATTTCAGTGTTACAGTTTTTCACAATTGTTAAGACTTTAAACACTTCAAAAAATCGTCAAACTACATTCACAAAACTCCTGACTCTTCTGGCAAAATCAAACAATGCTTTCAGATCTTGCCTCGTCCTTTTTACATCACTGGGCTTTCACTGGCATCTTGGCAGGATGCTATGTTACAAGTGTGTTTCAGTCTTATGTAATGACAACATAACACACCAAAATACTCACAGGATGAACCCTGAACTCAGTGACTGAACATTCAACAGTAACAGGGAGCAATAAGAAAATATTGTGTTGCTGTTACATCAAAGTTCACAATCTGAACTGTGTACAAAGGGTTCTTGATACCAATGTATTTACAATGAAAACTTGGCAATGCCAAAATTAACTTTACAACTGCTGTTCTTATGTGCACATGTGTGTCGCTACCTGCATCTTGTTAAATTATGCAATTATGAAATGTTTTTGACATGCACAATGACAGCTTGACAATGTCAATATGAACTCTACAATTGTGTTGCACTGTTGCAAATATTTCAGCCTATTTTTAAGATTTACACATTTCAGTTAAATAATACATTTCCATCAACTGAATTAAGGAATCTCAGGAAAACATAAAAATAATAATAAAAAAATAAATTCTTATTTTTTTAATTTAGCTAAAGATTTCTCAATACAGTTAGTTGGAAATTTGTTAAAGAGTTTTCTTTAACAAAATAAAATGAAATATTCTCTCCAATAAATCAGAACTGTGATATCAGTAACTATCATGTAAAAGATGCAAATGCAATACATTTTTATAAAGCCTAAATTCTCTTATATCTTAAATAAATATTTGTATTTGTAAAATGTTGATAGCTTAAATGACAACATCAACATTGTCACTGTTGTCTGGCCTGTGTTTCTCCCCTGCCATCTGTTCCCAGACTACACTTCCCATCATCCCCTGCTCTGATCACCTCAAGCTGTTCCCCATTGTTCCTCACCTGTGTTTAATCTTCTCATTAGTTTTTGTGTTTATCATGCCCTGATTTCTGTTCAGTCTTTATCAGTTGTTGAATGTATCCCTGTCTTGCCCTGTGTTTTTGTTTTTTTTTCCACCCCGAGCCTTCCACAGCTCCACCTCCAGAGCCTCCCATGGCTCCTGAGCCTTCCACGTCACCTGAGCCTTTCACGGCTCCGCCTTCCAAGGCTCTGTCTCCTGAGCCTTCCACGGCCATCCTGTGGCCGCCTCCCAGGCCTCCTGACCAAGTCCCCGTCCTGTGGACGCCTCCTGACCCAGTCCCCGTCCTGTGGCCGCCTTCCAGGCCTCCTGACCCAGTCCCCGTGCTGTGGCCGCCTCCCAGGACTCCTGACCCAGTCCCCGTCCTGTGGCCGCCTTCCAGGCCTCCTGACCCAGTCCCCGTCCTATGGCCGCCTCCCAGGCCTACTGATCCTCTCCCTGTCCACCTCCCATGCCTCTTGATCCTGGCCGTCCGCCTGATCTACTCTGGTTCCCTTGGTCAACTAGCCATCTTACTGATCTGCTCTGGTCAACTCTGGTCTCCAGGCCACCTGCCTGATCTGCTCTGCTCTGGTTATCTGGGTCTCCAATCCATCCACCTGATCTTCTCCCTACCTTGCCTTGTTCCACTACCCTCCTTGCCCCTTGTGCCCCCTTGGACTGCCTGTTTGCCCCTTGTGCCCCCTTGGACTGCCTGTTTGCCCCTTGTGCCCTCTTGGACTGCCTGTTTACCCCTTGTCCCCCCTTGGACTGCCTGTTTGCCCCTTGTGCCCCCTTGGACTGCCTGTTTGCCCCTTGTGCCCCCTTGGACTGCCTGTTTTCCCCTTGTGCCCCCTTGGACTGCCTGTTTGCCCCTTGTACCTACTTGGACTGCCTGTTTGCCCCTTGTGCCCTCTTGGACTGCCTGTTTACCCCTTGCCCCCCCCCCCCCCCCCCCAAACCATATGTTTTCCAAATGTGTGTGCGGGTATGTTTGTGAGGGGTTGTGTGTTGCACGGTTAGTACGAGAGAGGGAGAACAGGGCAATGGCACCGAAGCCAGTTTAGTGACCGTGGGAGAGACGGCAATTGTTTGTTTTATCACTCAGAGACACGGTGAACGGCTCGTAATCCATCCGCTAAGGTTGTGTGTTCTTTAATAAATAAACTCAGTGTGCCAGTCTCACCCATGGTTACAGATATGCACAAATAGCCCAGCGTGGTTGGATGACATAGCACAACACAGCAAATCTTTTTCATGGTATCAGTAAGTTACAGTAATACCTTTGAGTATAGGTATAAGGACCTGACAGAGCTCAATCTCCTAAAAATCTTCATTTGTGTTCGTTGAAGAAAGACAAACATACACATCTGGAACGGCATCAGGATAAGTGAATAATGAGGGTATTTTCATTTTTGGGTGAACAATTCCTTTAAGGGGTGCCTTTAGCCAGTTGTACCATATGTATAGGATAAAGTTCATATTTTTGAAGCTGTAACTTGCCACCAGGTTTTTACAGTTTTTTTTTTAATGACCTTTTAGCTTCTTTTGCAGTTTATTTCAACAGCCATGCAGTCACATATGATTTAAGTACAAATGCATGATTAATAATTAGCAAAATGCTGTTTAACACAATTTTAGATGGAGTACAGCCTGTCAACAACACGATATATTGACTTCCAAAACGTATGTCATGTACATTTGAAGTATACTTTATATTTATTGGTCCTAACATATATATTCACTCTGTAGTTTGCATGCTTTAATTGTCATGAATAAATAAAACATCACTGTGACTGTATCACAGGACCAAAAGGTTGTTTCTCTCTCTCCATCCCACATCCCTGTTTGTTGAAATAAGAGAGCTGTACAGACTCCTAAATCCTGAGTTCAGTGTATGTCACCTGTATTTCGTGATCCCCTCTGTGTGTCTTGGCTAAATTTAGTTTTTCGAGATCACTGGAGTCAATTGGTATCACAAGACCGCTGTGATGCCCCCCATGGGTCAGTCAAAAGCTCAGAGTACTGAGACGTTAGTGAAGGAAGCTGGTTTATATTACAATGCTGAGCTCTTTTGACAAATGTTATGACATTACCCATTCCGGTTTTGGAGTAAAGGAAAGGTTGAATGTAAATGTTTAAGAATGAGTTCACTCAGTAATTACGCTCTCGTATCACTATCATTTACCTCACTTTCATGGACTGAAATGAAAGCTAAAATAGTAGTAAAAAGTAATATTGTTTTCTCTTACATGTGTTATTTTGAAGAGAGACTTCATGTTATTATCACATGCTACATTGGAGCCCTTAGTGGATGAAATGATCCATGACGTTTGAGTTAAAGTTTTCCTGTAAATATTGTGAATTTTGATATTTGAACAGGTCTAATTCACAGCCATTTCAAGACTGGGCTTTTCACACTCAGTGTGCAAGTCTCTGCAGGTTACAGATGGTTAATAAGTTAGTGTCCCCCTCAGCATAGACTACATTATAAATCTATCTGGAGCTCGTCTTGGCAGGATCACTTGTCCTTCAACTGACTCTGACGTAAGATTGCAACTCGAGCAGACGGCTTTGCTGCAGCATTATGCCTCACAAAGCACAGCAACATTAAATTAGGAAACAACCTACTGAGTGGTCATTTATATAGCATCAATTTCTGCTACTAACATTACAACATCCTATATGGACCTGCTGGTATTTTAAGCTAATATTTAAGCCTCATTGTTGAGGAACGAGTGCTATTTGAAAGTATGCCATTTTTTTTAAATACATTTCAATACGAGTGCAGCTTGTGAACGACTTCTGCAGGTAAATACATTTTCCAACCAAAAGAGTATCAAAACACTTCAAAAGTACCATGATATTACCATGTTTTTTGGACATGTACCATTACCTGGATGCACCATGTTAATACATTTGTATATGAATATGGTAATATAGCGAGTAATATATTGTATTTTTTAATTACCTTGATGCATCATATAAATACAATAGTATATGAATATGGTAATCATATATCAAATTACTATGGTAGTAACATGGTATGCTTTGAAGAATTTTGAAGCACCATGCAACTACAGAATGGGGTATGAATAGTTGTTTATCAAAGTACCATGGTATTACCATCTTATACCATCAGAAATCACATTGTTATTGACCAGATGTGCTCTCTCTCTCTCTCTCACACACACACACACACACACACACACACACACACACACACACACACATGCACACACAGTACCATCGCTCCCTATAAGCAGACTACGCAGGCACCAGCTCCCTAGGGGGGCACCATCTTACCCTAGGAGGGCACCAGAAAGTCCACCGGCTGCCCTTACTTGCACGTTATACATTATTCAAGGACCCGAAAGCAGTTGTGGAACACAGATGATCACTTAACGCTCATATCATGTGAACCGTCACTTCTCACCGGAGCTTACGCTACGCCTACGTCATACACCGGAACTCAACTCTCTTGTGAACGTGCAGACGGCTGTTACCGGAAGTCAGTGATTATAGTTTATAAAGTTATAAATATGGATATTGTTCTTACAAACACACATTGCTTTGCTTCAGAAGGCCTTTATTAATGCCCTGGAGCAGTATGGATTACTTTTTTGATGGGTGGATGTACTTTTTTGGGCTTCTAAGATACAATTCACTCCCATTATAAAGCTTGGAAGAGCCAGGATATTTTTTAATATAACTTCTGTTTGTGTTTGGCTGAAATAAGAAAGTCATATACACCTAGGATGACTTGAGGGTGAGTAAATGATGGGATAATTATATCTAATAATCATTATTGGGTGAACTAACCCTTTAAGATACTGACAAAGCTCAAACTTAAATTGTAAAAAGCTAGGTGAACTTTTTGACCAAGGACAATTATGAATGTGATATTTCCCTAAAATAATAAACAAATTAAGAACAAAACACATTTTATTTTCTAAAGGCTTATTGTAAAAAAAAAAAAATCTAATATTTTTGTCCTCCAAAGTAATATCAGATCCAGAAATCTCCTTAAAATCACACCGTTCTGGTGCAAATACATAAAAAAAAAACTTAAACTTAAATCTTTTTATGACCTGATTTACTGGGTAAATACAATTAATAATTTTAAATGAAACCTCTCGAATTTTATTGATGACAGAGTATCTCCTGGAAACCATAAAAGCCTCCTCCCACTCAATATCCCTGAAGCGTGAATTCAAAAATCTTTTAGCTAAAGGTATCCTAAAAGACCCACAAATCTGTCTAAGGAATCTGCTTCGAAAAGTTCACATGGTTCTTTCTGGCAGCTCATGCTGGAATTCATCCCGCCCTGGAGTAGTGAAAGAGGCGGGTCCCTTTCAATGGAACTGTCCTGTGATTGGACAGTCAGTATCTGCCATCGTGGCCAGGCGTTCAAATGTACGCATGCGTACGAAACACTAGCCAATCAGAATCCGCCGCTCTTTACTAGATGGGCGCGTCTGAGGGTTTTTCTCGACGTGATCAGCTGCCTTACCGGCATTTCAGTGTTTCAACACCGGCAGGCGAGACTGTCCCTCGTACTATTTATTTATTGTCGAAGAATTTTATATAACGTTAAATATGTTGTGCCTTTGCCTTTATGTGCCTATCCACAATTCCGATCAAATCGAAGTGGAGTATTTCGAATCGAAAGGATTACCGTCCGAGCTCAAGTCGCTTTTTAAACTCAGTGTTCTTCTACCGTCCCAGGAATTTTCGACATACCAAAAATGGAGAAAGGTAAGACATGATAAAATGTGCTTTTCTCCTTAACATACATGCAGGTGTATATATATACACACATTAATACATCGTGACTGATAATAGTATTGACTAATAAAGAGTGTGGACGCTAATGATTTAATATGCATATATTTGTATATTAAAATTTAGTTTTAAGGATTTTTAAATAAATGCACTTGTTCGTCATGACTCGTATCATTTCCGTTTCTCGTTTTGCGCACTTTCCGTTCTAATGACCATATATGGAGTTCTACATCCTGAAATTCTGACACTGCGTGTGGCGCCCCTGGTGGTGCCCTTTAAACGAGAATATAATTGCCTCCATAGATTAAAAATGTATAATGAACTTCTGCAGTTAAATTCTTATCTGTGTTGTATCTGGATGAGTGCATAAATAGGATCTCATGAGCTATGCGTTCAGCAAGTCTTGTATGTAGAGGAAATTATTATGGTGGATTAAAGTCTGATGATGAACCTTTTGGGGGTTTGTCATTTCTCAGAAGTACCAGTAAAATCACCAATATATTTCCAAGACCTCATTGACAAGGCTAATAGTGGCCAGATTTTGGGTGTCCTTTTAAAATGAGGTGTCTGCAATGAGGTTTGTTTGTTTTACCCATGCAATAAACTTCTCATGATTGGGATTTGTACTAGTTTGACAGCTGTTGGCATTTGCACACTTACCCCTATTGATTGCAATCATTTACAGAAGTGTTTCCCACCTCTGTTTGATCAAATCCCAAACGTATATATGCTTGCATTAAAATGCATGCAAACTTTTTCCCCACAGAAAGCCTTTAAAACAGAAGAGAAAGAACATGGTGGGCAACTGGACTTTGAGGAGTTTGTTCACTATCTTCAAGACCATGAGAAAGACCTGAAGCTTGTCTTTAAAAGCCTGGATAGGAAGAATGCCGGTACTACATCTTGATTTTACAAAACTGCCTCCCACAGCACAGCTTGCTGGTTAAAATCTGCCTTTATTATTGAAAAGCTTTTCTTTTAAAGGCTTTTCAAAGCCTGATGGACACTGTTTCTTTGTTTTATGTTAGGTCAGGTGAACGCCAATGACATTGTGAACTCCTTGCAAGATCTTGGAGTCCATATTTCCCTGCCACAAGCAGAGAGAGTGCTTAAAAGGTGAGTTTGAAAGGTGTTTCTTTTAGAAACTTTCTGATAGGGCTTTGACTAATTGAAATTGCTGTGACTAATCATGATGGCGATTTAAAGTCTTGAAGCTGCAATCATTATATGTGCTCAAATACTGGAGAGGTTTTTATTATCAGGCTTTTAAAGAGTTCTTTCTCTCTTAACTTCTGTTTTTGCTCCTGTAGCATGGACAGAAATGGAACAATGACCATTGACTGGAATGAATGGAAGAAGGATCCATCACAAAAGCCTGCTGAGAACATTCCAGAAATCATCCTCTACTGGAAACACTCAACCGTAAGAATTCCTCTTTTCCCACACATTTGCCATATTTCAACCAATACCAGTCAAAATCCCAAGATGCTTAAACCATCTACAAATGTTGTATAGTTAAAAGCTGCTTTACTTGTGACTGCTGGTTGTTTGTCTCTGTTTTGACTGCTGGGAATTATTTAAAATTCCTCAATTTGCTTCGATTATGCTGTTTGGACCTTTTCACTAGTTATAAAAGATTTTATAAGCATAATGCCAGGTTGTAAAGGCATTATGATATAGGTTAATGACAGTCTTAAAGTGAGGGTACCTAAAAATATCCAGTCCCATTGGAACACCGTGATCTAGGACAGGGTCCGGTTTAATAGGTGTTGCGTTGCAGCTTCTAAATCTTGACTAGTCTGTCTCCTAAGCATCCTCCTAATCCTGTCTGGCATGAGTTCCCTGCTATTAATATGGCCACTACAGTCGGAGCATACATCTGCCAATCAAAAATGCCTAGCAAATGTCAAATTACCCCAATTAAATGGGGACTACATGTCCTAGCCAACGGGTGACCACCTTATGCAATGAGTCTTCTTGATTTCTGTGCTGAGCGTTGCTAGTATTAAGCCCTTGAGGCAGTAGACTTGGTGTGGTGGTTTAAATCTTGAATTTCAATATCAGTGACCTACGTTAAACTCTTATTTAACACTTGTTTAAACCGGACCGCAACCTTCAGACTTTGTCCGTATGTGAAATTGTAAGTGCGTAATGAGACGGACACTGAAAGTTCACAAGAGTTTGCAAAGTCTGCAATTGATTTTTGGATGAAGTGGCACATTTGTGCCCTAAAAAATATATTGGCTGTGTCAGTGGTCTGGTCAGACCCTGTTGACGCAAATGCTTTTCCAGGTCATTGCACCTTACTGTGAAGTGAACTTAACTGAAGTAATGCTTTATGGATATTTAAACATTTCAGGATTTATTTATTATGAATATAAAATGGCAGGTTTTTTTTTTTTTTTTAAGATTGAATTACCATGGTTATGGAAAACCTGACCTTATCATGGAATAATAAAACTGGTTTCTAGACCATGAGTAGTAATTCAAATTAAGTCACTGAGTCATGAAAATCTTCGATTCATGCTCCATTCTAAAATATTTCATGAGCTATAAATGTAGTAATTTTCAATTTTATGATTGCTGGATAATCACTGAAATTAATTGGTCAATTCATGTGAGACCCCTGTAGAGTTTGACCGAAGGCTAATTAATCTTAATCTATGCGTCACATTAAGATTAATTGACCGACAGTTTTTCAGATAGTCGGTTAATGGTATGTTAAACTTTCTTAGCCTCACTATGATGGGCCCATGTTATTAAATCCCATATGCAGTTTGTGAAACCAAAAAATTACGATTCGGAGAAAAATGCTGGACTATGATAGATCCCGAAATACACTTCGGGGCTCTTAATTTGAGACTCTGAGTCTTGGCTCAGTTACAATGCTATATATTAAACTAACCGAATTAAGCTTTTCATAGCCTTAAAATTCACCAGATTAGGTTTCGTATTATTATTTACAAGATATGAAGTTGGAGACACCCTGTATGCGCTGACGACGTATTTCTATGTAGTCACATTTTTCTTGTCATGCCCTTGTCAATTTGGGACACTTGATTATCTAGCTACAACAACCAAATTTCCATTTGAAGTGAGAATAAAAATATAGATGAATATTGTCTGTCAGGTGTGGTTTTGTTTTGTTTTTTTTTTTTTGTTTTTTTTCTTCACCTCAAGAGGCCATTGTAATACTGAACCAAGTTGTTCTAACTGTAGAATCCTCCAGTGCCATCCCACAGAGGAACCGATCAAAGAGCAACTATCGGCACAGTTTCTGTAAAACTGATGTATCCTTCTACCTACAATGTCTTTCTCTGTAGATCTTTGATATTGGTGAGAATCTGATGGTTCCGGATGAGTTTACAACACAGGAACACATAACAGGGATGTGGTGGAGACACCTGGTAGCAGGTGGAGGTGCTGGAGCTATTTCTAGAACATTCACTGCTCCACTTGACCGACTCAAAGTCCTTATGCAGGTGAGACGATGCATAGGTACACCTTTCATTACCTGCAAAAAGATGAAATTGCACCGTAATCCTTTGCCAGAGTACTTCTAGGTTCGATAGATCTAAATTAGTGTTCTATCTTGTGTATTTCGATCACTCACTGAATTCTATGCATCATATTAAGATTTGTATCCTATATTCAAATGTTGCATTCATCTTGCAGTATTATGGAGTAACTTGCTCTATCAGGTGTGTAAGGTTTTAATGCACGCCAATTCTAACTTCTCTATACACTGAAGCAGGTCATTTTTAATTATTTACAAAAGCAGTTTCCTTCATTTTATGAGCAGAGGAAAGTTGGTTTCATAGAATTATGGGAATTTTAGTCAAATTGGAACAATTGGTCTTGTTGCCCAAGAGCCATAAATAAGTTAATCCGTATCAGTTAAATTCATGTTCCAGTGAAAGGATCTTAACTCTTTGAATAGTTATACAGTCGTCAAGCACCCAGTCAGAATCAGAGGTCAGCTCACCCTCTGTCTTGTGCTCTGATTGGTTACAGAACTGACTGTGTTTTGCAAGGCCACCTTTGGTTTGATGTGTCACAGCTTGTGCGATAGTGAAGATAGGTCAGTTAATCACATTTACGTCAGTTGTTGTGCAATCAGACATTGTTCGTTCAGTGACTGTCCAAAAACTTTAACCCAGTTACTGGAGTGTTGTTGTTTTTTTTTAACTGATCATTTAACTATGTTCCCTGTAGTCAAATGAGTGAAAAGGCCCAATGTTTTGTACTGTTTTTAGTTGATTAGTGTCTTAATGATACACAATCTTATCAGTGAATCCAAAAGGCAATGCAACAAATATGATGTGATTTAATATTCTTGACTTCTCAATATATCCTTAAAAAGTAATCTTTTCTTTGTAGGTTCATGGTTCCCATAGCAACAACATGTGCATCATGACTGGTCTCACCCAGATGATCAAGGAAGGAGGGATGCGATCGTTGTGGAGGGGTAACGGCATCAACGTCATCAAAATCGCCCCAGAGTCCGCCCTCAAATTCATGGCTTATGAGCAGGTACTAAGCTGTGGCACGCTTCCTTTATGGTTGGATTTTGAAAAAATATTTGTATTAATAAAAAAGTGTACATAACTTGTTTTTCCTTTCTTGATAGATTAAGCGACTGATGGGCAGCAGTCAGGAAACTTTAGGCATCACAGAACGTTTTGTAGCCGGTTCTCTGGCAGGAGTCATTGCCCAAAGTGCAATTTACCCCATGGAGGTGAGTAGCTGACCGATATTGCCCCATATGTTATTTTTAGGACCATTTAAGGTCCTTCCTCATGCTTTCAAATGGATCATAAACTGCCACTGTACTTGCATTTGTAATTCTGTTCAGGTTCTCAAAACTCGCCTGGCGTTAAGAAAGACGGGCCAGTACAAGGGCATCTCTGATTGTGCCAAACAGATCCTGAGGGGTGAGGGAGTCCGTGCATTCTACAAGGGCTACGTACCAAACATGCTGGGCATCATTCCCTACGCTGGCATCGATCTAGCCGTCTATGAGGTAGGAAATGGAAAATGGTCTAATGGTACAAACATAAAGGGTCTAAGAAAAAGCTCACTTTTATTTTTTGGTCTGTTCTCGTTAGACGTTGAAGAACACATGGCTTCAGCGCTATGGTACGGACAGTGCAGATCCTGGTGTGTTTGTGCTTCTAGCCTGTGGTGCTGTTTCCAGCACGGGTGGCCAACTCGCCAGCTACCCGCTTGCTCTTGTACGAACACGCATGCAGGCACATGGTAAGCTCTCAGACCAGCATTTATATTCTTGACATTTCCCTCCTTTGGAATACATTAGTATTCCAATCAAAATCTTTTTTTTTTTTTTTTTTTCTCTCTTCAGCCACGGTTGAAGGCGCTTCCCTGGTCTCCATGACTGGGCTCTTCAAACAGATCTTGAAGACTGAAGGTCCCATGGGTCTCTACCGGGGTCTGACCCCAAACTTCCTGAAGGTCATCCCTGCTGTCAGCATCAGCTATGTTGTATATGAGCACATCAAGTCAATATTAGGAGTGCAGTCAAGATGAGGAGCATATGAAGGGACTTTGGGGCGTGAATCTTGAGGTTGTGAACCTTGAGGTGTGACCGCCATCTCATTCTGTGAATGTGAGTGGGTAGGGGATGAAACGGTTAATTGACGTGCACAAAGGTATTTTTACGGAGAAAGGGGAAGACTTTACTCCCCAAATCTGTAACCTCTCATTTATTGTTCTAGAAAGTAAGAAAATGGTGTTAAAGTTGTTCAAAAGCTGAAATCAGGGACCAACCTTTTGGATTTCATGTGGTGATTATGCTGATCTCAACAAAGGTGGCACTGTGAGTGATTTGAATGCTGTTATGATCCATTTGTTAGTGCAGAAAGGTGTCAAACACTACAACCAAAACTGTACTGTGAAATATTTGCATTGTTACTTGCACATCGAACTGGCACTGCCCATTTTCTTACAAATGCTGCTTTATATTGACTAAAGTAATATATTTATGTACCTTAACCAGATATTTATTTGTGGCATCCAGTGAAGAGTTTTACAAATGCATTTCTTGGCACATCTTAAAGCCTGATTTTGTGTGTGAACTGTTATAGGGTTAAACTGCTGACTAATTTAATATTAAATCTGCACACACTTGAAGTATTTTTGCCTTAATATATGAGAACGTCTGGTTGAATTGGAAAATAAATGCACTTTAATTGCTTTAGTCAGTTTGGAAATGTGAGCTTAATCTAATAAGGAAAAAGAATGATTGTTAACATTGTCAATTGGTGTGAAAGATTTGTAATCGGGGACCACGTGTTCAACGAATAAATGCACATGATATTCTTGCAGTATTGTTTGGGTGAAGAGGATTTACGTACACTAAGCAAAAGTATGTGTTTGAGATTAATTGGTGTGGCTGGATTTGTGGAAAACTCAATCCAGAATACCTGGAACTGCTTTTGATGTGGATTTCATTGTAACCACATTTGATGTCAGCTTGGCTCTTGTTTTAGTTTATTTTAAACATTTTGTAATTTATTTTTCAATAAAAAAATGTAATTTATGTTTTGTCTTCTAGTGTTTAACTTGTGCAAGCAAATGAACTACTTTTTAATGTCCTACAATAAGTTTGGTTACCAAGAACTCTTCTAGGTGTGGTAAATTATTAAATGCTGTGTGTGTGTGTGTGTGTGTGTGTGTGTGTGTGTGTGTGGGGAGATTTATTATAAAAAGACCAATTTTCTATTAAGCAAGCACATTTCAGGGAACATGTATTATGTGAATGGTAATATTTAACCGCTAGTGGCATTATGAATAGTGGCTTTAAAGCCATCTAATACAATTATGAGCATTAATCTGGGTTGCTTTGGGGCTTGATAAACGAATCTGTTATGCCGTCATTACATAATGCGTCTCTGATTAAGCCAATGTGGCTGGCCTACTTTCACAAGGTTACAGCTTCAGCCCTAGTTAGATGTGACCTTGTCTCTGAAGAGAAACTGATAATATCTCAGTTTTATCTTTACCCTTACTAACCACAGTAGTCCACGTCTTGCTATGTTTTTGTTAGGTGTTTGAACACTGCCACCTGTAGTTTAACTTTTATCACTTCAAATAACACCCTTGTGCTCATTAAGGGTAAAAGACATGATGGTTTGGCATAATTTTCTATAATTAAGCAAATTTTTCCTTTTCCGGTTTAAACATAAGTTTACTATAGTACTGAAGAATTGTAAGTAATGAGTGTTTGAGGCTGGAGACACCAGTCTAGACGAGCACACCGATACCATAACATCATATATCAGTTTCTGTGAGGATATGTGCATTCCTACTAGGACTTATCTAACATACAAGGACAAACCATGGTTTACAGCAGAACTCCAGTAGCTTCTTCAGGTAAAAGAGGATGCTTACAGGGGTGGGGATAAAATATTGTACAATCAGGCCAGGAACACACTGAATAAGGAAATCATAGTGGTTAAAAAGATTCTCTGAGAAGCTGAAAAGCAAGTTTTCAGCTAACGACCCTGCATCAGTGAGGACTGGCCTGAAACAACTTACTATAAGACTCTCACCCCCAACATAGTAGTGCACCAACAACTGGCTGATGACCTGAATGTGTTCTACTGTAGATTTGAAAGTCCCAATCTCATGCCCCACACCTGCTGACTTTCACTTCACACAAACAGTAACACCTCCTGCAACCCCCCTCCTCCCTTCTCCTGCTGCTCAACCAGCACTTAAGAACTGTGAAGATGATGTGTGCCATGTCTTCTGGAAACAAAAGACAAGGAGAAACAAAAGACTAAAATCCTGTGCTAACCAACTGGCCTCTATCTTCACACTGATCTTCAATTGATCACTGGAGCAGTGTGAAGTCCCATGCTGCTTCAAATGCTCAATCATCATTCCTGTCCCAAAGAAACCAAAAATCACAGGACTTAATGACTACAGACCCATCACTCTGATGTCTGTGGTCATGAAATCATTTGAGAGAATGGTGCTGGCCCACCTGAAGTACATCACTGGACCCTTGCAAGGATTCTTTTTGTGGACTTCAGTTTGGCTTTCAACACCATCATCCCAACTATTCCCCAGACTAAATTGCACCAACTCTCTGTTCCCACGTCTATCTGTCAGTGGATCACCAGCTTTCTGACAGACAGGCAGCAACTAGTGTGACAGGAAATTCACTTCCAGCACATGTACAATCAACACTGGTGCCCCCCCCCCCCCCCCCCCCCCCCAGGGATGACTGCTCTGCCAAGGACCCCTCTGTCAAGCTCCTGAAATTTGCAGATGACTCTACTGTCATCGGCCTCATTCAAGATTAAATGAGTCTGTATACAGAAGGTAGGTTGATTGGCTGGCTCATTGGTGTAGTCAAAACAACCTGGAACTGAACATGCTCAAAACGGTGGAGATGATTGTGGACTTTAGGAGGAACACCCCAACATTGACCCCGCTCACCATTTAAACAGCACTGTGGCAGCAGTGGAGTCATCCAGGTTACTGGGTACTACCATCTCACAGGACCTGAAGTGGGAGACCCACATTGACTCCATTGTGAAAAAGGCCCAGTAGAGGTTTTACCTCCTTCGCCAGCTGAGGAAGTTCAACCTGCCACAGGTGCTGCTGAAACAGTTCTACTCAGCAGTCATTGAGTCTGTCCTCTGCACTTCAGTAACTGTCTGGTTTGGCTCAGCTATGAAATCGGACATCAGAAGACTACAAAGGAGAGTTCGGACTGCTGAGAGGATTATTGGTTGCCCTCTGCCCTCCCTTACAGAACTGTACACTTCCAGACTGAGGAAAAGGGCTAGAAAAATCACTCAGGATCCCACTCACCCTGCCCATTACCTTTTTGAACTGTTGCCTTCAGGATGGTGCTACAGACCACTGTGCACCAGAACCGTCAGGCACAGGAACACATTTTTCCCTTAGTCGATCCATCTCATGAACAATTAAAGCTGCCCCATTGAGCAACTATTATGTGCAGTACACAGCTTAGTCTATTTATATTTATCCAATATGTCATACCTCTTCTGCATATATTCACTTGCATCTGTATACAACAGATTTGTATATTGTACATATGTATGTATATATATATATAATTGTTTAATGTTTAAAGATAACTACGTATAATTATTTCATCATTATATATTGAATTATTGTTATATGAGGGGCTTTCTCAGCAAATATTTGTATATGCGATTAATCGCGATTAATTAATCGGGACACCATGTAATTAATTAGATAAAACATTTTAATTGATTGACACCCCTAATATATATATATAATTAATAATTAATTACATAGTGCAATGATTTTCAATGCTTTGGAGTTGTTGGAGGTACAAGAGTATTTAAATAATATGTTGGAGGTTTAGAGTATTTAAATATTTCAAGTCTTTACACAAAAGTGCAAATAGGGGGTTTATAGACATAAATTGACACTTATGTATAAAAAAACTTGGCAAGAAAAATAACCAGATTAATCAGAAAATATTAACTTAAATGATCAACTGTGGAAACCAAATAAAACGTCTTTATAAAGCAAAGTAAAACTAGTTAAAATAGAGGTACGTACAAACAAACTAAATGTTCTCCAAAATACTACAGCGTGGACACATTCCCAAAAAATGTGAGGGGCAGATTCATCTACAGCATTACAGAAGGAGCAAAGTGGATCTATTTCAGGTACCATGTTTCTTAAATAAAGATTGACTGGGCAAAAATGGTGTAACAGTTTAAAGGACACCTCCTTAACCTTGTTGGTAATTAAATATGTGTGAGGTAAAGACCACACGACCTGCGTCAGACATGCTTGTGTCGCATCTCGGGTGTGTTGCGTCATAAACATAAAATGTTTAGGTCACTGTGTCAAGTTAAATATAGTTTAATACTCAATCTTGACCGCAATAATGTAATGCACGTCTGTTCTGTGTGTCGTCCATCTGGGCTTTACCAAACAAATATTTATTAGAAAATAAAGTGAAGGAAATAACTTTCAAAAACTTACACCGATACTACCCGGTTAATATTTTTCTTGTTAAATTTAAAAAGGATATTGATTTGAACTGTTCTTTTTGCAGTACATTGCCTGAGAACTTATTTCATTTATTTTGGCATTGTGCTCATGTTAGGACACTTTGGAAAGATTTGACCAGATTTATAATTGATAACATTGATCCCACTTTCTCTTTATGCTTAGAAAACGTTATATTTGGTTTTACTAATATCCCCTCAAGTAAAAGGAAAGAATACTATATTATAAATTTAATTTTAATTTTTGCAAAATTTCATATACATAAATGTAAATACAGTAAATCCCAACCTTTGTTTTTGGTTCTTGAAAAAGAAATTAAAATATATATCAAGACTGTTTTTCATTCACATAATAAGAAAGCAATTAAAACTGTTTCTATATGTGAGTCTTTCAATATATTTATATAATGTTTAGCCTTCCCCCTGGCTGTATTATTTCTCTTTATATTTGTATTATTGTAGTTTTTGACTGTACATTGACTTTGGTTGTTCTGAAGCTTTATTAATAAAAAAAAAAAAAAAAAAGTCTGTTCTGTGTGTCCGAAGAAGTGTTTTATTCACTGTATAAACTGTGTGTTGCTCATACAGCTGAAGTTCCACTTACTGCCCTCTGGAGTAAACAGGTGGTACTACAAGCATGCGATTAAATGCGTAATTTTTTTTAACGCGTTAAGTTTTGTAAAATTTAACGCTTTGTAAATGCGTTAAATCGACAGCCATAATATATATATATATATATATATATATATATATATATATATATATATATATATACACTTTATTTTCTATATATTATTTATTTTTTTATATTTTATTATTAGACAAATTCCAAGCACCAAGCCAAATTCCAAACACCAAACACCAAGACAAATTCCTTGTATGTATCAGCATATTAAGCAATAAAGCTCATTCTGATTCTGATTTAAAGGAATACTCCGGGTTGAATGCAAGTTAAACCCAAATGACAGCATTTGTGGCATAATGTTGATTACCACAAAAATTAATTTCAACCTTTCCCTCCTTTGTAAGAAGTGAATGCAGACAATTTTGGGAGGGTTTATGGTTTGATAAAAACACTTACATTAATTCTGTTAGAACTAATGAATTATTTGAGTTGTAACGTTGTTTAAATCATCGTTTTTATGCCGTTATGTTGTTTTCATAAAGTTGTAAAACTGGACATAACTGTACATGGAAAAGTTAATTAAGTGATTAAGCTCAATTTGTATTAAGTGGCTTAAAAGAGGCCCTTGTTTTGAAATCTGTTTTATTGAGGACTCTTATTTTGAAGTCAGTTTTAATGAGGACTCTTATTTTGAAGTCGGTTTTATTGAGGAATCGTATTTTGAAATCTGCTTTATTGAGGACTTTTATTTTGAAATTGGTTTTATTGATGACTCTTATGTTGAAGTCAGTTTTATTGAGTACTCTTATTTTAAATTTGCTTTTATTGAAAACTTGTATTTTGAAATATGTATTATTGAGGACTCTTATTTTGAAATTGTTTCATTGAGGTCTCTTATTTTGAAATCTAGTTTATCGCGGACTCTTCTTTTGAAATCTGTTTTATTTACGACTCATTTTGAAATCTGTTTTATTGAGGACTCCCATTTTGATTTTTTTTTATTGAGGACTCTTATTTTGAAATCAGCTATATTTATGACTAATTTTGAAATCCGTTTTAATGTGGACTCTTATTTTGAATTATGTTTTATTGAGGACTCTTATTTTGAAATCTATTTCATTTTTGACTAATTTTTAAATCCGTTTTAATGAGGACTCTTATTATGAATTCTGTTTTATTGAGGACTCGTTTTTTAAAAATCTGCTTTATTTATGACTCATTTGGAAATCTGTTTATTGAGGACTCTTATTTTGAAATCTATTTCATTTTTGACTCATTTTTAAATCCGTTTTAATGAGGACTCTTATTTTGTATTCTGTTTTATTGAGGACTCGTTTTTTTAAAATCTGCTTTATTTATGACTCATTTTGAAATCTGTTTCATTTTTGACTAATTTTGAAATCTGTTGAATTGAGGACTCTTATTTTGAAATGGTAAAAGCGGTCATTCCCGGAAATGGCAGACAGCGCAGTCTGAGAAATGTAAACATTACCAGCGATTAAACGAGAAATGAATTGAACATTTCTCTGTAATGTTTCTGAATATAAGAACACGGACAGCATAGTAATTTCATATTCAGTCTCAGCCATGTTTTGTATGTTTTCTTGTCATATTGGTTTATAACACAGGGGCAGGATGTTTAAAAGCATGTTTAAATCAGGCTGTTTAGTGCGAACTGCACATGTGATTCTCACCTGGTTCACAACTTTAATTCTGTTTCTCCATAACACAGGTAAAGAATGTCTGTGGTTTTATTGATTGTATTGTGTGTGCCTTAACTGTGGAAATACCTTACAGTGTTATTTAAATGCCAAGGTATTACCATTGCTGAATCCTGGCACTACTATTTACTATTTCCTATTAAATGTCTAATAAAAACTATTCTCATCTTCATACAATCTTGCAGATGTTCGGAAGTGTCAGGAGAGAGGAGAGCTTTTACAGCCTGTGATGTTCACATCTATAGTTCTGCTCTCAGTACTGCTGCACTTCACTGTGTCACTGATGGATCCTGGTTTTGTACTGTCTGACAAGGACACAAAGGTAGCCAAAGTCCTTATCAGATCATTTCTTACTAAAATAACTAGAAAGGTGCTCTGAGCGTTTCATCAATTCTAATTCGTCTATGTGATATTTGACCATTCATCGTAGGAAAATCATCTCATCAGTTAGAAAACACATACAGTGTTTCTTTTAAGGTTGCTTCAATTGGTCAGGTCTAGGATCAGCAATGTTATCTGGCAATAAAATGAAGTCAGGGAACATGAATGACCAGGATATCCCATCAATGGATTTTTTCTTCCCTGACGGCACGGGCATATTTCAGGACGGCAATGCCAAGATGCCACAGAGTCCTGACCAGAACCCCATTGAAAGTCTGTGGGATGTGCTGGAGAAGACTTCACGGAGTGGTTCGACATTCCCGTCATCAATACAAGATCTTGGCCAAAAATCAATGCAACTCTGGATGGAAATAAATGTTGTGACGTTGCATAAGGTTGTCGAAACAATGCCACGACGAATGTGTGATGTAATCCCAAAACCAATCAAATATTAGAGTATGCAACTTTTGTTTGGACAGGCTGTGTATATACTAAGTCAGAACTGGCTGAAGGTCTGTGCCAAGTTTGGATTTAGGTTGAAATCTCTAGTTAGGAAGGAGTTACAGTCTATGTTGTTCTTGGGCTATGGATTTGGACATAACCCAAGTTTGTACAACGATATATAATTTGTCATGCCACTATAACGGTTTAAAATAGACATATGTTTGGTCTCTTTCAGGGAACCTCAGTGGATAATAATGAAGAATTGGAAAAGATGATTCCTCAAGAGGAAAGTGGGATAAAGCAGCGACGATGTGGCTACTGTTATTTACTGGTACGGTACCTGGGGCCGGATTCACGGAAATTAAAAAATAAATTAAGTATAATAAATTAATGGCATTAATTGATTTTAATTAATTAAATGTAATTACAATAAAAAAGTATAAAAATATGAAAGTTCTTACTATAAATGATAAAAAGTTCATAAGAATGTTCCTAATTGTAATTCTTGAAAAATTCTTTAAATGCTCTCCAAATATTATTTTTTTTAGTTTGTTTGATTGTTTTTGTTTTTTAAGAATAAAATGACAGGCTTTGACATTGTCGGATTAAACTAGCCTGCTCATGAGGTTGCCTTGCCTAATACAAAATCTCTCTCTCTCTCTATCTATCGCCCTTTTTTAAGTAGCAAACACCTCACGGTAAGTGTGTGGGATGTGTGCATTAAAGCAGTGTTTCCCAAACTTTTTTCTGCCGCGGCACACTTTTTAGGGCTAAAACATTCGATGGCGCACCACTATCCCACATAGTCTAACCATCATCAATGTTTACCCTTTTCAAGAACTCGTTCATGTTTTCTGTTCATCTTAGTAGCGTTTTTACATGTAATATGTGAAATTCGGCAAAATGTCTAAAAAATTAGACCTTCTCATCGTCCGTCATATTGACCGACAGAGTCGTAATAATTATGTCATAATCGATTATTACTCGTCATTTTAATTTAATTTAATTTAATAGCTTTTATTTTCATTCACATCATGAACTTACAGGACGAGCAAATGGCAGATTATGCATTTATTTATTTATGAGGAGAACAGATGAACAACTGAGACACGACGCAGATGAATGTTTCAGCGGAGGCACTAAAACACGACAAAAAACAAATATGATTAAAATATGAACAAAACACATAAAAAAATGAATCCCGGTCAAAAGTGACTGCCATAGGAAATTTATTTCATTATTAATTATAGAAAATCAAGAAAAAACACACAGACATTTAGGGGTGAGACTACCAAACATCAAGAGTGCAAAACACAAACATACACACACACTCAACTGAACTGGTCAGACTATAAAACAGAAAAAATAACTAAAAATTCAACCAGAACACACACACACACACACACCTTTTTACAACCAGGCAAAAATTTGGTTATTCTACTCATTTCAGGTATGCAAAAACTGACAAAAATAACCTCACACAAATCAAACTAAATGTTAAAATTTGACAAAAGTAGTCTTTGATCATGTTTAAATATATATATATATATATATATATATATATATATATATATATATATATATCACTACTGTAAATGCAGAACTTGTGACAAAATCTAGAAATTATCTGCTCTTCAACCAGGGATGAATAAGTAGCTCTCTGCAGCCACCTAGTGTTTATACTTGTAATTACATCTTCTTTTTTTAGCTTCTGGGCTAAATCCTGACTGATAGCGATCCATTCTTGCCTCATTAGTGTTCAGAGTTGGTCATAATTTGTGGGCTTCTGCTTGACCACTCGCCTTTTGAGGATTGACCACATGTTCTCTATGGGATTAAGATCCGGGGAGTTGCCTGGACATAAATCCAAAATTTCAATGTAATGATCTCCGAGCCACTTCACTATCACTCTTGCCTTGTGACATGGTGCTCCATCATGCTGGAAAATACACGGATTATCACCAAATTGCTCCTGGGTCATTGGGAGAAGTTTCTCTTGCAGGACGTTTGGTACCATTCTTTATTCATGGCAGTGTTTTTGTGCAGAATTGTGAGAGAGCCCACTCCCTGTGATGAAAAGAAACCCCACACATGGATGGTCTCAGGATGCTTCACTGTTGGCACGACACAGGACTCGTGGTAGCATTCACCTTTTCTTCTCCGGACTATTGATTTTCCAGATGTCCCAAACAGTCGGAAGGGGAAATAACTTGGCACCAGTCTTCTGCTGTCCAATCCTTGTACTTCCTGCAGAATTTCAGTCTGTCCTTGATGTTTTTCTTAGAAAGAAGTGGCTTCCTTGCTGCCCTTCTTGACACCAGGCCATTGCCCAAAAGTCTTCGCCTCACTGTTCGTGCAGATGCACTCACACCAACCTGCTGCCAATATTGAGCTCTGCACTGGTGGTGACATGATCCCATAGCAGACTCCTCAGGAGGAGATGGTCCTGGCGCTTGCTGGACACTCTGGGACGTCCTGAAGCCTTCTTCACTGCAGTTGAACATCTCTCCTTGAAGTTCTTGATGATCCAATAAATGGTTTTTTCAGGTGCATTATTCTTTGCAGCAATTTCCTTGCATGTGAGGCCATTTTGATGCAAAGCGATGATGGCTGCACATCTTTCTTTAGCGTAACCATTGCGAACAAGAACAATGATTTGAAGCACTTCTTCCCTCCTTTTATAGAAATCAGTCTGCTCTTATAATCCAATCAGAATGATCGAGAGATTTCACCTGACTAGTACTCGTTCACACTTTCCCAGGTGCTGCTGATATGATTAGTGAATTGATGTTAGCTGGTCATTTTGTGCCAGGGCCAAAATACTGCTTCTTGCAATGATTTAAAATGCATCTGATCAATCTAGAAACAATGTGAATCAACACCACAACAACTGAAGCAGAAAACTTTTCGAAACACAAAAGTTATGTCACAGCCAATACTTTTGGCCACGGCTGTATTATTGTCCTGCAGTATACCGAACATTGCCCATTTGATGTGGTTACGTATGGGTGGTAGACATGAAATAATTAGCCAATTCCTTTATAATTATTATGCTTTTATGACCCCATATTAAATGAAAGACTACATGGAATATTTGCACTTTTTAAACACACTGCAGGACCAGGACCCTTATATGTAATATGTTGTACATTGATTTTAAGTCCACTTTAAATTCAAAGTCCATAGACATGTTCTGCGTCAACTACTAAAAAACCTGTTTCTCTTTTATGTGAACCAGCAACCAATGAGGGCAAAGCACTGTAGGATATGCAAGTACTGTGTGAGGCGTTTTGACCATCATTGCCCCTGGATAGACAACTGTGTTGGTGAAAGAAATCACAGATGGTTCCTGTTGTATCTGTGTGTGCAGTTCATTGCTGTATTCTGGGGACTACAGGCAGCATGGTGAGCAAAGCAGAACCAGTATAACATGCTGTATTTGTTATTGAACCCCAAAGACAGACACCTATTCACATACATAAATGGGCTATATTTGGAATAGCATGCTAGCATATTAATACGCATGCTATTTGTATGTTTTGTATGCACAGTGCCATGGTTCAGACATGTTTACACAAAACTGGATTTGAAGGAATGTTCCACAAAAGGAATTGATTACCATATTTTTAACAGCAGAATTAATATAATGTAAGATTCACATTTCTGCCTTTATACCCTCCAAAAACCGGCCCCATTCACTACCATTGTAAGTGCCTCACTATAACCTCGAGTTTTGCTTTTTTTAATGAAGAACAGGAGGTAATCCGCATAATCCACAAAGGCTGTTGATTGATCTTAATTTGTATTAAACCCAGAATATTGTTTAAAAAATGTAAAATAACTATTTATTTTCTAGATGATGAATGTAATCATGCAAATCTGTGTAAAATGTTAATTGTTGCGTAATAATTATGGTTTCATTTGCTATTGGAAAAAATGTGAAATAGTTTTGCGTTCCCTTGCGATACCTTTACCATAGTTTTACTATAGTAACCATATTTTAACCTTGATTTTTGTAGTAAAACCAATAAGAACAATCCTTCCTTCCATGGCATCAAAAATGACCACCCTACCTGTCAAATAACAATTAGGGCCTATAGATTTATATATATTTATTATTATTATTTTCTCCCCAATTTGGCATGCCCAATTCCCAGTGCGCTCTAATTCCTCGTGGTGGCGTAGTGACTCAATCCGGGTGTTGGAGAATGAATCTCAGTTGCATCCGCGTTCTGAGACCGTCAATCCGCGCATCTTATCACTTGTTGTGCGTGTTACCGCTGAGACATAGTGTGTGTGTGGAGGCTTCACGCTATTCTCCGCAACATCCAGGGCGGACTAGCCATCGGGATAACAGGGACTTTTCCAGAAGGGGCGGTCATGAAATGGTGCCGAATGGGCCGCGATAAGCTGAAATGGGCCGCCGTGTTATGCAGAACGGGCCACAAATTGGCACTATAATATGCAGAAAAGGACAGCGACCCATCAACAACTTTTTGGGCAAGATTTCCACCCCCCCCCCCCCCCACTTTTGGACCAGTTTGGACCAGTTTCTATTTTCTATTTAAAATCACGGGCCGATTTCTCTTCCCAGTCCGCTATTCTAATCATTTTGACTTTATTCTCATACGACATTTAATATCGTAATGCTTCAGTTTTATTCTCAAACTATGACGACTTTAATCTCATAAAGCTTCAGTTTAATTCTCGTCATTTTTACTTAATTCGACGAAATATTACGACTTAATTATCGAAACCGTTTTCAATTTTTCTAACTTGCCAATAAAACGCCATCGTTGGGTTTCACGATTCCAGGTTGTTTATAACAAAGCAAAGTTTCGACGTGTGATAAACGGTAAGACTTACAATACAAAGTACAATCATTTGACAAGTTCAGTATCATTTTATTTTATACCTCTTAAAAATCAAGGCACCCCAAAGAGGCTATTTAAACGCAGCAGTTTAACAACACACACATGACATGGAAATGTCAACCAGACCGGGTAGAGCGTATATACAGACAGTGGCAGCTTGATCACTTGTGTTTGACTTTAATGTGAGATTTATCATTTTAAAAACTTTGTATTGTGCTATTTAGGCATATAGTTCACTGTGCTGCTAATTTGAGTAGCATTAGATGAAATTCCACTGCAATAAACACTCTTTATTCCCGCATAGCCGACTGACTCGACTAAACATGAATAGCCGAACAAGTTGACTGGTGCGTGCATTAAAATCTACTTGGTGTGTGGAATGTTAAAAACATGAACAAATGAAGATTAGAAATGAGGTTTATAGATTATGTACTTAGAATTAAGGCTTGTGTAATAAAACCTCATTGCCTCTGATACAGAAGAGCCGCACCTGTGATAGAAAATAGAACGAGGCGTTCATCACATGTCTGATGAACTTGAGCATGAGCAGATATAAAAGTCAAATTGCGAACTGTCAATTAATGCAATGTTAATATAATGTTGGGCTCAATGATTGGAATGAATTTACATTTGAAGCCACAATTGCAGCCTGCCTTGTTTCTGTTGTACCCTGATGAAATTAACATTAAGCCTTCATCACAAAAACACATTTGTGGCTATTAACAAAAGATCGGGGGCTTCAGCCAGGGTCCAGCTACGCCGCTGGTTACTACAATATTACTATGGTAAGTCTATGGTTTCACAAAAAATATATAATGGTAAAAATATGGTTACTGTAGTAAAGCCATGGTAAATTATAGGGAGGGCTGTGGCTGCTTCGGAGCCCCTTAGAGTACAGGATTGGATTTTATCTCTAAAATAGTTTTGCGTATCCCTTTAAGCTGATTTACGCTTTCCCCTCATTGCAAGCTCTCCTTTATTGATCAAATAAAGCTGCTTAACTATCACACTCCAGTTGCAAAGAGCAGTAATGTATCACTTACAGTATGAATTAACCTCAAGCTTATCTCTGGAAGGTCTGGCATCGTCTCTGCGCCCACCTGGCAGCAGTGGTTCGCTCAGAATGTCTTCCTGCTCGGGGCGCTTACGGTGACCGCTGTGTTTACTGTGGTCATGTTACTCCTGCTGTGTATTCACCTGTACCTGGCCTCCGTCAACATCACCACCTGGGAGTTCATGTCACGGCATCGAATCCCATACCTCAAACACTGTGACTCAGAGGAGAACCCCTTCGACCGAGGTGTGATCTGCAACCTGTGGAACTTCTTCTGCATCTGTGGAAGTGTAGCGTGGGAGAGCATCTATATCAGACACACTAATGAGACTGTATGACTGATTTTTACTCCAATAGAGAACTTTGATTATATTTTTTTAAATAATACAGATGTGATGTATTGATTGTGAAGCTGTGCTCTAAAACAAAGCCTATTTACAGAGAGTATACCTGCAGGAAAATGGACAGATTCTACGTTTAAGCCATTCTTCATTTTTGTACCACTATTACTGTTGTTAATAAAAGAAGGGTGTGTACCCTTTTCTATTAAAGGAATGGCTCACTCATTATTTACTCGGCCTCATATTTTATTCGATAAGAAGAATAAACCGAATATATTCCTAATTTATATGGGAATATAGATACACATTTATAAAGTCATGTGACGGGTCCTGGGTATCTCGGTGAGTATTGACGCTGGCTATCACCCCTGGAGTCGTGAGTTCAAATCCAGGACGTGTTGAGTGACTCCAGTCAGGTCTCCTGAGCAACCAAATTGGCCCGGTTGCTAGGGAGGGTACATTTACATTTATTCATTTGGCAGACGCTTTTATCCAAAGCGACTTACAAAAGAGGAAAACATTAGCGAATCATCTTAAGGAGACATTTGTACGAAAAGTGCCATACTACAAAGCTTCACTAGCATCAGAATAGCATTCAAAACGGATTTAATTGCAACACGATGAAACTGAGAGTCCGGGAAAGTGTTTTGGTGCCTCTTTGTGTTGGTACAACAAGGCATGAGTGTAGATCTGCATAAATTATTTTAGGTATGCCGGAGCAGACCCAGTGACTGTTTTAATATGCCTGCATTAGAGCTTTGAATTTGATGCGTGCATCAACCGGCAGCCAGTGGAGAGAGACATAAAAGGGGTGTAACATGTGCTCTCTTTGGTTCATTAAAGACCAGACGTGCTGCTGCATTCTGGATCCTTTGCAGAGGTCTAATAGCACATGCAGGAAGGCCCGTAATGAGAGCATTACAGTAGTCCAGTCTAGAGATGACAAGTGACTGAATAAGCAGTTGTGTGGCATGTTCAGAGAGGAAAGGTCTTATCTTCCTGATATTGTAGAGTGTAAATCTACATGATCTTGCAGTCTTTGAGATGTGGTCTGTGAAATCTAACTTTTTATCGATGGTTACCCCTAGATTTCTAACCATTTTGGAAGGAGACACTGTAGTTGCACCCAGCTGCACGGTGATGTTGTGTTCAACAGCAGGGTTGCCTGGAAAGACGAGGAGTTCAGTCTTGGCTGGGTTGAGTTGCAGGTGGTGTTCCTTCATCCAGGCTGAGATGTCAGCCAGACAGGCAGCGATTTGAGCGGTCACTGTGGTGTCGTTGGGCTGGAAAGACACGTAGAGTTGCGTGTCATCAGCGTAGCAGTGGTAAGAGAAACCATGTGACTGAATGATGGGTCCTGGTGATGTTGTGTATATGGAGAAGAGAAGTGGCCCAAGGGTAGAGTCAAATGGTGTAACCTCCTCGTGGTCGCTATAATGTGGTTCGCTCTCGGTGGGGAGCGTGGTGAGTTGTGCGTGGATGCCGCCAGGGGCGGACTGGGAAGTGAAATCAGCCTGGGATTTTACATAGAATCTGGCCCAAAAAGTTGTTGATGGGTCGCTGTCCTTTTCTGCATATCATAGTGCCGTTGTGTTGCCCGTTCTGCATAACACGGCGGCCCATTTCAGCTTATCGCGGTCCATTCGGCCACGTTTCATGGCCGGCCCTTCTGGAAAATTCACGGTTCTCCCGATGGCCAGTCCACCCTGGATTTCGCCGAGAATAGCGTGAAGCCTCCACACGCGATATGTCTCCATGGTGACACGCTCAACAAGCCACGTGATAAGATGCACGGATTGACGGTCTCAGACGTGGAGGCAACTGAGATTCGTCCTCCGTCATCCGGATTGAGGTCACTACACCACCACGAGGACTTGGAGGGCATTGAGAATTGGGCGTTACAGATTGGGGAGAAAAGGGAGAGAAATGTACAAAAAAAAATTGAAATAAAAAATCACGTGACTTCCTCAAGCCGTGTGAATACATCATTTGCTCAGAGAATATCAACAATATAATCGCACGGCATCTGAAATGTTGCTCTGGTTATTCGGAAACGCCAGACTGTACATATTATATTAATAGTACTACCACATTACCTCTAGGTGGCGCTTATTTGCGACACAGATTATTTCTGGCCTTATTTTGTTATTGTATGTAACATGAATGCAAAATTGACAGTGTGCAATGGAAAGTTCAGATTCAACGCTTTCAAATGATACCACATATGCCTGACTTATGTAAACTTGGACTTCATCATTTTTAGCGTAATTTTACTTAGCGATGTAGCGAAAACATTTGGCATAGGACCCCATAGATAACTTGATTTTCTGAGCCGAGGTGCTGCTATTTCTCGCAGAAGAGACGCGACCGTCCCGCTCATGGAGGACGTGTGAACTCAGCGTTAAAATTACCATATTTTGTACATAATTTGAAATGAGTCGTTAATTTTCTGTTGTTCAAGATTTTGTGGATGACTGAAAAATACATCTGGATGAAGCATATTTTGTCCACTCATGTTTATAAAGATATTGCGATTAATCGTGATTAACTACACAAAATTATGCGATTAATCACGATTAAACCGTGATTTAACCGTTTGACAGCCCTAGTTTTTATATCACATATTATAATAGTTTAAAACTATTAAATATTATATTATCGCCAGCTAAAAAAGCACATTAATGCTGCATAAAAGTAATCCATAAGACTCCGGTGGTTTAATCCATGTCTTCAGAAGTGATATGATAGATCAGATCAATATTTAAGGGAATTTTTACTATAAATTCTCCTCCCTGCCCAGTAGCTGACAATATGCACCAAAAATGCGACTCACCAGATGAAAAGAAAGTTGAGATTTATGGAAAAAAGGACTTCAATATTGATTTGTTTCTCTCACACAGCTATCATATCACTTCTGAAGACATGGATTAAACCACTGGAGTTGTATGGATCAATTGTATACTGCATTTATGTGCTTTTTTGGGGTCTTTAAAGTTCTGGTCACCATTCACTTACATTGTATGGACCTACAGAGCTTTGATGTTTTTCTTAACATCTTCATTTGTGTTTAGCAGAAGAAAGAAAGTCATTTCAGAAATTTTTATTATTTTTCGTAATCTAAGAATCTTATGCTTTGAATAGCACTATGTTTGTTTTGTCTACTTTAGACCAGTGTTAGGTAAGTTACTCTAAAAAGTGATTAATTACTAACTACTAATAAGATTCACTAAATACGGTGTAATTAGATTACTGTACGAATTACTATGTCTGAACATTAATTGCATTACTTATTACTAATTACTTTCTAAAACATGATCAAACTCGACCAGATGAAAAATACAAGGAAAGACATGAAACTCTGCTTTTAATTCTTTCAAATAAATAATTTAAAATCAAATAAATTATTCATGAACTGGCCAACGAATTTAAGGGGGCAGCGTTAAATTAGAAAACACATATTTTAATATTAGACGTTAAATTTCGATTTAAAGTTTACTATTTTTTTTATATAGACTTGTTCTATGTTTAACGCAGAAGTAACTTTATATGACTGAAAAATTAAGAGTAATTTCGGATCCACGCTACGCCCCGCCTTCCCCTGGCGCTGCCCAATCAGAGCTCCGAACCGGGGACGAGCGTCAAGCTCGGCGGGTTGTTCTGGAAGGGGCGGAGTTCACTTGTCGAGCGCATGTGAGTGCAAGTTTGTGTGTGGAGAAGTGCGGGCTCAATCATTTCAGTTTTTGTCCTAAATAAAATCTACACAACCCGAGTTCAAGGAGGACGATCTTCTACCTCAAGGAGTTTGAAACCTCACAGACACACTCAGTGAAATCATGTCTGCCTCAGCGGCGAAAGTCACTAAGAAGGAACTGAACTCGAACCACGACGGAGCGGACGAGACCTCGGGTGAGCGGCGGCCATTTTCACTTTCTCGTTTATCTTAGAAGGGCTTTTAATCGCCATTATGGCCAGATAAATAGCGGGGACTTGCGTATACCGCGTTTATGTCGACAGTGGCGGTTTGGTGACCTCTCGATGGTCCGTTGCACCGGTTGGAAGCTCGCTGAGGGGAAGAGCGGCAGCAGTAACCGCATGTTTGATATTCAGCGCGCCACAAAGCCCCAACAAGACACGCACGAGAGCCGCATCGCGCGGGAGTTTATTTATCACCCGCGCGCTGAAGGAATGTTTAAAGGGGCGCGCGAGATTAAAGAGCGTGAAACGAGCCGCCTGTGCAGCTTAAGCGTCCGCGTGCTGCTTTTATTGTTGTTGTGCTTTAGCATTAGCTTAGCGTCTCCGCCATGATGTAGCGCGTGCTAATGATTGCTTGTGCACTTAAAATGGGGAATGATGGAGGAAATACATATTAAAGCGACTTTAATCTCGATTTTGCAGTTTTAGGAAAGTGAAGCTCATTGCGGAAGCCAAAGGTGTGTTTTTTGGGGAATTTTGATATTTCAACCTCAGTTCCTATAATACATCTATTGTATTATATTATAGGAACTTAAAGACAAAAATGTGTCCATTAAACAGGCAATATTTGATCTTATTGCTTAAAATCTTGTATTCTATGATATGATGCTTTCATACCGGAGCCCTGGTTTCAAAATGTACATTTTTATATGTTCCACCAGATGGCGCCATTTTCCTCATGTTTAGACTATGGAGCAAATACAAGCTTTTTTCCTATTTTCTGTTTGCTGTATTATAGAGCACTGCAGGCCAGCTGATTAAGTGATGCATCTAAAATTTTGTCGGTGTGTATGTATAGATGTCAGAGTGTGTTTTGAATGCGTGTATCGAGAAACGCGTGTAAAAAAAAAAAAGTAGCGTTATGTAAACAAACTGGCATTTTAGGGGTAAAAATCCTGAAAATGAATGAATATTTAGTAGTTATGATCAGGACTGATGTTAGTTAAAAAATCTCACTTCGCGCCTCGCAGTTGAAGGCTGATGTTCAAATGGCAGCTGTCTTGCCGCTGCAATCATGCTACAATTTTTAGGAGCGCGCTCTGTGATTTGCGGGCATGTTTTACTACATTGATAAAATGCTTTGCATATGTATCAGCATAATGCCTCCCATAGTCAGTTTTCCCTACGTTAGCGGTGGTTGCACAAATTGACTCCTCTCATGAACTGTGATTAATTCAAAGGTCATATTATGCATTAATATGTCATATAAACAGCATTTAAAACATTTGTGGCGTTAAACACATTTTTGCGTAAACTTCGACAGCACTAATAAAATGCATTTTTGTACTTGCACTTGTTAATTGCTGTTATATAATACAGGAAAATCTGTTGGCCATGTTATGTGCATTGTATTTTCTGTAACACTGTTTTCTCATTTATTCAGAAAAAGAGCAACAAGAAGCCATTGAGCACATTGATGAAGTACAGAATGAAATTGACAGGTATGTTCAATATCCATTGAATGCGAAAGTATTTACTTTTGGCAAAGTTCCCATTTGTAACGTTGTAGGAAACACTGTTTGAAAGGTTAAAATGTGTTTTGTGCCTTATTCTGTCCAGGCTGAACGAGCAGGCGAGTGAGGAAATTCTCAAAGTTGAACAGAAATACAACAAACTCCGTCAGCCGTTCTTTCAGAAGAGATCCGAACTCATAGCTAAAATCCCCAACTTCTGGGTCACAACATTTGTCAACCACCCACAAGGTAAAATCCAGTACGACCTGTTATACTTAACTGAATTATCCACTGAAATATATTTAACCTTTGTGCACTGTTCGTTTTAAGGAGAGCTGCATTGTACGTTTTTAATAGTCCTTTACGGTTGTTGTTTGTTAGACTCTGTGTAACCAACCCATTGATATCGCCATGGCAAACTGAGCGACATTGTCAATCTGTACAATACACATAATAGCTGACTGTGGTTCCAGTTGTCCCGATCAGTGAACGTGACTCACGTTAAGGTAGCGAAACGGTGAAATTTGCCCACCACTGAAGAGCATTTTTTATTTCGGGACATCAGCATTTCTGTTGCTTCAATACCTCACGTTTACAAGAAAGATGTATTTTGTCAAATAGGCCTATAATAAGACGGCTTGATCACAAATACAGGAAATGACAGATGTTGAGAATGAACGTGAGTGCGGGAGGAAGCCGGCAGTAATAATGAGCCGCCACAAGCAAATTTTCATTGTGGAAGTAAAGACTTAATTACAAACTTCTCCATTCACACTGGAGAACACAATAAAGGTGGGTTATAGTACGTCTTTCTCTTTTAGATTCGTAACCTTTCATAAAGGCTGATAATATATAACGCTTGCAAATTCCCAGACATGACGTAGATTTCTATAATTGTATCAACTGTATTTGCTGATTTGGATTAAAATGTCCCATAAATACTTACCTATATATATATATATACACTACCGTTCAAAAGTTTGGGGTCACTTACTCATTCTTTATTTATTTATTTATTTCACATTTTAGAATAATAGTAGTCAGCAAAACTATGGAATAATAGAAATGGAAATATGGGAATTATTTTGTGACCAAAAAATCCAAAATAAATCCAAAACTATGTAATATTTTAGCATCTTCAAAGTAGTCACCCTTTGCCTAGATTTTGCAGACATGTACTCGTGACATTTTCTCAACCAACTTCTTGAGGAATCACCCCGGGATGCTTTTTAAACAGTATTGAAGGAGTTCCCATCTATGTTGGGCACTTATTGGCTTCTTTTCTTCATATTTTGATCCAAGTCATCCATTTCAAAAACTTTTTTTTTTTTTAGGAAATTTTAGATTTGTAATTAAATAAATGTATATGTTTTGGCAGAATAATATTTTGTCTACAAAGTTAATTTCAAACTTTTAAGCATACACCTTCAGATCAAAAGATTTTTAAGATCATGAGAAACATTTCAGACAAGTGACCCCAAACTTTTGAACGGTAGTGTATATATATAATATATATCTGTTCAATCTTTCTGTTTTATTTAATTTATTTATAAAGTTGAAGTAGTGTGAATCTTAACTAAAGACGTTTACAGACATTTAAAGTACATTTATTAAAAATAAAATGGTCATTAAAGTAACGTTGTAAAGAAAATGCATGATAAATGTAACGAGAATGCAAATCATTTATTTTCGTATTATAAGTTCTGTATTTTTAGTTCAGAGAGTAATGCTTTCGTATTGCTGACGTGCTGCGCTTTTCTCCAAGTATTTTCTGCTTTTTTATTTGTTAACTTTTATATAAAGTGAAAGGGAAAATATTGAAAGTGCTTGAGTAAGTGATAACTGGGCACAAATGTTGCTATGGTGGTGCAGACGCGGGGCAGGTTTCTTTCGGGTGCGAGAGAGGACTGGAATATCTCATCTGGCCGTTGTAATGGTAGTCGCACTATACGGCTGCGATGCTAAATTTCAGACACTGCCAGAACTTCGTTGGAGGTTGAGGACGAACGTTGTAAAATTGCCTATTTTTTGCCCTGCGGCGAGAGAAATCCCGAATTTGTCTCTGATGGCAGTATCGTGACCAAAATCGTACAGTGTGCTCCCGCCTTCAGACTCGCCCTTTTACTGTTTGCGGTCAAATTTGACCGAAAAACAATAAACGTGTAATTTTATTTTTATGAAAGAAATGTACTAACACTAACTTCAATAAAGGAAAAACACTAACGTTGTGCAAATTTGGGGGAATTTTAAGCTATTTAGACCTTATCTACCTTTTATATTCAGGGATGCAACTAATCGCCTTTCAGCTAGTCACCTTTTCTGAAGCTAATTTGACCTAATTGTTGGGTAACATTTTCTACATTCTCCGTATTAAAATCACTTGAAAGGGTTATTTTAATGCTTAAAAGAGAAGAAAAAGCTTTACATTCAATAAACAAATAAACTGAAAATGTACATCTGGAACACTGAATTTCTCACATACTATTAATTTGCATATGCATAATTTCAATACAGTATAAAACTACACTTCTATAAGTTGAAACATGAAGATGAATGAGAATGTGTCATGTATTGGGGGCAGATGGTGCAACAAAAGAGATTTCGTGACAAAAATAGCCAGTAAATGGATGCGGAGATCTACTCATTCATTCCTTGTTGTAACTAGATGAGTTTGTATGTGTTTGTTCTGCATTGTGGCTGAATTACTGATTTGAATTGACAAATTCCCTCCCAAAAATTGCTCTGTGTTATAGTCTCGCCCATTCATTTTCTATAGTGGTGTCAAAAGTGTCATTTTGTTACTTGGTCTAAACTCATCAAATCCAGTCCAGATTATTATTAGTGTTCAGATGGCAGGTGAAAGTAAAGAAACTAAAGCTGCGATCACACTGCCAGTGGCTTTGTCGCTGCAGGTCACCAGTGGCTGGCGGTGAAGTCGCTAGTCGCGTTTCCACTACTGGTTGCCCAGTAACGTTTATAAATGACATTCACAGATGTCATTCCATTGCTGTTGACAGCGAATCGCTTTTCTTGCCGCTAAAAACAAACATTTTGGAGGGAAAAGACTAAATATAAATGGAATCAGTACATAAAATGCTTTATATCAAAGATGAACGAGAAACAAGGCGTTGCTCTTTGCCATAGCGGCTGTTTATCTGCGGCGAAAATGCAAAACGCCGGTCTGTCTGGGTCCATAAAACCATTCAATCTCGGAGTCAGACACCTTTCCACGCAGTGTTTTTCTTAATGTCCTTGTACGTGGGAAGAGACGTATCATAGAGCACTGGAAAATTGCTAACAGCAAGAATTAGCCTTTCATCCATCTGTCCGTTACTGCAGGAGCTGAGAGAGAGAAAGATCACGTGAGCTCTCCCGTCTTCTCTCCTATTGGCTGTCGCTTCCGTATGTCGCTCTTCATTTGAATAAAGTTGAACTTGTCTCAACTTTGTCGCGTCTCTGGACACGCCCACATCTAGTCACTCGTGTCGCCGGGAGTCGCTGTGCTCTCGTTGAAAATGAATGGGATGGTGTCGCTAGCCGTGTGTATGCAGCTTAAGCCTCAAGCCGCTCCGATAAAGTATATCATATTTATTAAAGAAACCAAATTGATTTCGGTCAAAACTGACCGAACGGTACAAAAGGGTTCATCCGTGCCGGTTGTTTGAACATTTGAATGAATGAGTTCTTGTGTAATATCTTGTTTGTTTCTCTAGTTTCAGCCCTTCTTGGTGAGGAGGATGAGGAAGCACTTCACTATCTGACCAGAGTAGAAGTGACAGAGTTTGAAGACATCAAATCAGGCTACAGAATAGATTTTGTAAGTATTAATAATTTGAATATTTTCATGGTTGAAGCTGCTTTACTTTCATACCTCACTGCCTCCTTTCTGTTGTTGTCTTTTTTTAGTATTTCGATGAAAACATGTATTTCGAGAACAAAGTCCTCTCCAAAGAAATTCACCTGAATGACAGCGGAGACCCAACTTCAAAGTCAACAGAGATCAAATGGAAACCAGGAAAAGTGCGTATGAAGTTTATCATCCTTGCTCTGTTTGACTCGCTGCTCACGGTTTTACAGTTCTGAGGTTTTATGTGAAATATTTGTACTTTTTTGAAAGGATCTCACAAGTCGCTCCGGTCCGACACCGAGTAAAGCCGGCAAGAAGAGGCAACATGAAGAACCGGAGAGTTTCTTCACCTGGTTTACCGATCACGCCGATTCGGGGGCGGACGAGTTGGGCGAAGTTATCAAAGACGACATCTGGCCAAATCCTCTCCAGTACTACTTGGTGAGAACATTTACATGCAAACTGAAGCCTTTGTTATTTGGTTAAATATGTGGCTGTACAGTTCTTCCTTTTTGAGGCAGCTGAATGGAAATTCAGATTAATTTGCATTCAAACCACACCGGACACCAATTTCAATCTGCGTACAGGTCCCAGACATGGAGGATGAGGAAGGAGAGGGCGAGGATGAGGAAGATGATGAGGAAGGTCTGGATGATATTGATGAGGAGGGAGAGGATGATGGAGAGGAAGATGATGACGATGGAGAGGTTTGTCATGCGCTGCAGCTGACTTCAGTAGAATTGACACATCTGAATGTTATACAATGGGATAAAAAGTGCTTTTAAAGTATTACGTCATCCCCAAAAATTTGAATTGTATCATTTACTCACCCATATGCAGTTCCAAACCTGACATGAATTTTTGAAGAATGTTAAGGCCACTCTTTTCCATATAGTGAAATCACTTATTGAGTTTTTTTTTTAAATATTGTTGAAACTTGACGGTCAATTTCCAGGTCTGGAAAAGTCATTGAAATGAGCAAAGTGTAATCTAATTACCCTTTAGTCTAATAAGTAGTGTAATATTTTTTTGCTGACTTTAATTACTTTTAAAGTACATTTCAGAAATATTTATGTAGAATTATTGCTCATTATGCGCAGAAATGGCAGGTTTCCTTAAAGAGACAGTACCGTTTTTTTTTTTTTTTAGCAGGTGTTCAACAATTCAATGTATATACCTACAAAGTATGCAGTTAAACAATACAAATTTTATAAAATATATATGCAATATTTATTGATTTGTTCATTTTTAAAAAAGCTATAATGTGGCAAATTATGAAAAATACATGTTCATATTGTATCCAGATAATGTATTATATTGCCCCATGTACAATACTTTTAAAACGTGAATTAATTAAATGTATGTCTGTGTGTTTCTGTGCCCGCTGAAGTGCGTGCAGCAACAAAACGTACGGTGGCTCAGGGGTGCACAACAAAACAAAATTAGCAAAGTAAATACAAGCTGAAGATGCAAAGGCAATATACCACAGCACAGCAAAACTAGGCCACATCAGAACGGAAATAAACCACAAATTGAACGAAATCATGACCGAGCTGCCACACAAGTTAATAAAATCTTTATTTTCTGTTTTATATATATATATATATAAAATCGTTTGAGTTGTGGGTTATTTCCGTTGTGTTGCGGCTTAATTATGTTTTTTATTTACAGTGTTTTCAACTTTTTTTAAATTGTTAATTTTATATTGTGCACCCCTGGGCCACCGTAGAAAATGGAGGAAATATAGACGTTTTGAATTTGAGTTGAAAAGCGTGAAGTTTTATGAAAACTTGAAAGTAACGAAAGTAGTTGGCAATCTGATTACATAGTGGTGAGGCATTTTGTAATCTGGTTAGATTTGAGGTAATTTGTAGTGGATTACTTTTTTCTTTTTTTTTTGAGTAATTCACCAAACACTGAATGACTGAAAATGTCAGTATATCATTTGTCAACGCTGATGTAAAACCGACGTTAAAAAGATTTGCCTTTCATTACAGGATGATGAAGGCGAGGATGACTGAAGCTGAAGTCGAGGAGGAATATAATCCCGTAATTTCCCCAGTCCCACTTCCAAATCGCTTCTTTGGCTTTTTTTGTTATTGTTTTCGGGGAGCTAGATGCTTCGTATTTTCTTCAGTTTTGTTTTTTGGTTCTGAGCTTCATCACATTTTCCTCTATCCTGAACTCGCCGTGTTCCAGTCCCCCTCGAACAGACTCACGATAAACTGACTGCAAGGTCTTGCCCACGTGGCATCTACCATCTCGATTTCCAAATGCGTTTCAAGGTTTATAGCAAAACACTGTAGTTATTGGCAGCACGCTGTCTGGAGTAGAATTGCGAGTAGTGTTCTTTATTTTTGTTTTTTAATAAATATATATATGTACAAATATGTATAATTTTCCTTTGTTTTGTGTGGTTAATTGAACTGAAGCCATGAATTGCAGTAATTGCTAGTTCTCCACGGTTTTGTTACTTTATTCGTGGTGTTTAATCAGCACATAGACATCAGTAGTTGTATCGATGTTGCCTCTTTGTTACCATGTCTGTTCAGGAGGGTTGAGGAAAGAGGGGTGTGAACGCCATCATTGTGGGTTTTTGATTTTTATTTTGTCTTGTTTTACAGACACAACCAGATTTCAAATCATTTTTGATAAAGAAAATAAAATCTTCCAAAAAAAAGTCAAAACATGCTTGTAACTTTTGACCCCACTGCCTCATGTTTTGTTTAGTGGTCGTATGTACATCCATTTACATTTTTTTTTTTTTTTTTTTTTAGCTTGTTCTGTTCAAATAAAACACCCTGTTCGGGATTTGTCCAATGGCAAAACTAAGATAATAAAAGTTTTGTAACAAAGTGAACAAAAGGTTTTCATTTCCTTCGGGTCGCTCAAAAATAACGGCGGTCAACGTAGTCGTCATAAATGATTCACATAAAAATAGCTCGACTGAAACGTGACGGGACAACTTTTATAAGTCTTCGGTGTCATCAGAAGTGTTGATGCAAAGTGTTCCTGCAGTGACCTGTCAAACTCTAATCGGGTCACCGTCCTGGGCCAGTTGCTGGGCTGAAACCATACACTACATTTCCAAAACTGAAGGTATTTTTTAAAGCACCTCAGTATGAAGTCAATATGTAATTGACATTGTTATTAATGTCAGGATTTTGTGTTAAATGGATAAAGGAAAGTGTGACTTAAACTCCACTTAAACTTCCTATTGCGTTCGGGTCATTTTTGACCGGGGAGTATGGAAACCAAACTTTTGGGACTTTGACAAGACTATCAAAATACACCAACATTTTTAAAAGGGACCCATTAAATTGTAGCCATCTGATGCTGAACCAGCTTACAGCAACACTTCATGAGAGTAAATCGAGTAGATTTAGCTTAAAAACGGTAAAGAAGTATTAATGTTGTATACTTGAGTTGTTTATAATTGTTTAGTTGACAATCTGTTGGTTTCATAACTTTTTGACAACCAAGTTGCATAGTGCAGTTAAGTAATAGGAAATGCATTCAAATGACTAATAATTCTCATATTTTATGTTAATATACATGACATTATGTTTCGATTACATTTCCTAAAAAAGATGTCTTCACATGTATCGCTGGTTTTGCTGTAGTTAATGTATATTTTGAAATGTCAATTTCTAAAATAACATTGCGTAAGAACGTCTATATTAGTTAACATGACAAAAAATGTTAATTATTTTATGTGCATTAACGGTTAAGAACCTATTCATTACTTACAATATGGTTTTAGGTGAAAACCATCAGGTTATGAATCATTTATAAGCTTAAAATCCACCGGGTCAAAATTGACCCGCTAATGCAAAAAGCTGAAAGGCAAAAAGATACTGAATGCAATAGGAGGGTTAAATGGTTGTTTTGTGACAAAAACATTTTTAAATGGTGCATGCAGTGTCTAAAATAATTATTTCATAAGAATTGTGCAGAATGATAAATACAAGACAGAAGGAGTCTTAAAAGTCGGCGTGAAATCAAATGATTACAGATGCATCTCTTGGAATTGTTTACTTTGTTTACATATTAATAGTTTGCTAAAATACCATAGTTGCCACCAGGGTCTGAAATTGATATTATTATACAATATTTGCCACATGCATTTGATACTCAGGGGCATTTTTACCTTAATGAGGGCTTTTTATTCTAACGATATCATAATAATATGACTTAACTAGCCCTAGAATACAGTTTTGCCCCTTTAGTCACTTTCAGGGTTATTGGTTGCTATAGTTACTGTATTGCTACAACAATAAAACATTCTGAGCTCATTCTGTTCCATGGAAGATTCCATTTGATTTTACAGCAGGAACAATAATTCCAGTAAGTAACTGGTTATTTTGGATAAAACTTATCATTGTAAATGTTTGACACCCACCTAGGTGTGTTTTGCAGTGGGGGCTGGTAGCGACGGTCCACGAGTAACCCGGATACCAGGTGAAGTGTCAGACGGCTGGGTGTAACCTGTCCTGCTCGACTCACTCTGAGCGGGATTCGAACTGGGGTCTCTGGCATGGGAGGTGGACGTGCTCAGTTGCTAGCGCGCCTCTTGAGACCTGGGGAGAGAGGTTTACACACTACACGGCTAACAACCAGTTGACTACCGTTACATCAGCACGAACCTGAGATCTGTGTCTTCCGCTACCTCATACACACAGGACCGACACAGCAGTAACACGGCACACCAAACCGAACCCACTCACACAGCAGTCCCACGATACAGGGGAGGTCTAGACAGCAGGATGCTCGTGTTTTACAGAACTCAGGCTCCATTTTTCTGATAAAATACAATTATTTTGCAGGAGATGCCTGTGTAGTAATCTCAACCTAGCTATAAAATTGTTCGTTTACATACATAATCTCAGTATCTAAATGCTGTAACCTGCTAATGTTTTAGTGTTGACTGAACATCTGAAACTTTTTCAAATAGAAATTAATAAGTCAGTACTTCTGTGGGCAGTCGATGGAAGAAGCAGCGTCTGGGACTGGAGCTCTTGCGAGTGGTTTCTGATCATAACATTGCTGTTTTAGACAAAACTTTAGTTTTGCATGATCGCTAGGATAACCCTTAATTGTACACATTGTCCGGGTAAATTTAAAGACATTTTTCAACATTTAAAAGCAAGAACCAAATTTCATGACACGTAAGCAAGCGGAGACCGGCTACGCACAAAATGTCAACAAATCGAACTTCCGCTAGCCAACCGGAAATTCCGCCCACCTCGCGAAATATAGTGGACAGGCTGAGAATATGTGCTCTGTCAGTAGGCAGTTAGTTGAACCAAAGTGTTTCTAGCAAGTCAGTCCACTGTCGGCCAGCGGTAGGGTCATGTCTAGAAAGCAGGGGGACTTTCCCGGTGGGCCGGCCAGGAAACGATGCCAAAAAAAATGCACTGTCTGAAGAGGGCCGCAAAACGGCGCCGCAACTTTTGGGCCAGCGACATGCTAATTTAAGTAGTTGCTGTTGTTTGTCAGATTTAGAATTTCATATTTGTGTTTCTTAAAGTACATGTGAAATCAAAAATTAATGTTTTGCTGCTTTTAGTCTATATTTATTCCCTTTAAGGTCATCAATATGCTAGTACCAAATGCTGACAAAATCGGCTTGACAGACCGAGGCACAGTCATGACGACACAAATCACCTGAGAAACATTGTCCAATCAAATGCTTTCTAGAACGAGGACACGCCCTCCCCCTAGCGTGTCTGCCTGTGTTCTCACTGGCGCTGATCATCCCTTTGCAGGGTACTTCGAAAGGAGCACAATCCATGCTATAGGGTCAATTCCAAACAGATTTTCCGATAAGAATCGCTTAAAATTAGTTTTAACTTAGCATTATCAACTTTCAGCCTTCTGAAGCTTTGGCTGTGGAGAGTAATTGTCTTCGTATGGAATAGGGGATAGGAATGATGACTTCTAAATAAGACACGCCAACACCGAAGCTTGACAAAAAGGTTTTGTTTATTTATATTTTTCTGCAGACGGAGGTTTCTTGGATATACCGCCCAAGTGAGTGTCCTTTATTCTTTATTTGCTTAGTGTATTGTGATTCAAAACGTGGACATTTGTTTTACATTCATCTGTATTTGTACAACGGCTCCAGTCTTGTTGTAACGTAAACAAAGTTCCCGCCCTACCTTTTTTCCCTCATTCGAGAAGCCGTTTCAATCGGATATACGTCACTAAATAGTAATAAAGTCTGTCCTAACTTCCGTTTCATGGTGACGTTAGTATTGTTCCTGGGGCCCATGAATTGTGAATTAAGTATCTCCTCAGGGGCATATGATTTTTATTGATTTATTTATTGTTGCTTTGGTAACACTGGTTTAAAGGGATAGTTTACCCCAAAATTAAAATTCTCATCATTTACTAACCCGTATACCATCCCATCGGTGTATGTCTTTCTTTATTCTGCAAAACACATTTGAAGATTTCTAGAAGACTATTTCAGCTCTGTAGGTCCATACAATGCAAGTGAATGGTGACCAGAACTTAGAAGGTTCAAAAAGCACATAAAGGCAGCATAAAAGTGATCCATACAACTCCAGTGGTATAATCCATGTCTTCAGAAGAAATATGATAGGTGTGGGTGAGAAACAGATCAACATTAAAGTCCCTCTTCTACCGTTAATCTACACTTTCATTCCACGTTCTGGTGTGGAAGTGACTTTCACATTCAGCCACCTACTAGTTGGGGTTTGTCAAAGGTGTTGATTTATAGTAAAAAAAAATAAAAAAAAAATGTATTAAATATTGATCTGTATCTCACCCACATCTATCATATCACTTCTGAAGACATGGATTAAACCACTGGAGGCTTTTATGCTGCCTTTATGTGCTTTTTAACCATGCCACAACAAGGACCTACTAAGTGGGAATTGGGCATTCCAAATTGGGATGAAAAAAGTTTTGCCATTCAATATGGCTCAAATTCACATTTGAGGGATGAAAGTCTGTAATTCGCTAAACGTCCACGTATGGTCAAGTAATGTTTACAACAAACCTTATTTTACTCGTAAGTTCAAAAACCCCATTATAAACACCTCTGCTGGGATTTTGGACTACCTATTTATAGAACATGCTGCCCGGGAGCGTTCCAAAGATGGCAAGTGGACTGACTTGCCTTGAAAAGGGCTTTGGCATTACTGTACATAAAAGCAATATGTAGCTCATTAAAATATTTAGAGAAAATCTAGAAATTTTCATGACTTATCCAGACCTCAAAAACACAATTAAAACACAAACAATACTTGAAGTGACTTTAATGTTTTGTTTCATCTTCGGCACAAACCTTATCTTACATTACAGTGAAAATGAAAGCCACTTTCTATGTAATCAGTATACTCTTAAACATCCATGTCAATATACAATTCATCCCTATACATGCACATGAGACATATCATTCCGAAAATAAGGCTTGCGTTCAGCGGTGAACTAAAAAAAACCCCGAAATATTTACTTGCTTTGTGGGATAACTGGAAATTGGACGGATCCAGTGGTTAAAAGTTGGGTTAAAAACCAATTCAGTAAAGTTAATAGTTCCTCAAACGCACTGATAAAAGAAAATACAAGTGAATTTACGATGGCATGATATTAACATTAAATGAATCCTACAGATGCTTATGTACACAGCAGCTGCGTATTTGATTGGTTAATATCCAGTACACGGTTGTCCACCAATCAGGACCTCCAGAAGGCGGAGTTCAGCTGGCCCTTGGGAGAGGGGATCTGCTTTGTTCTAAGAGAGGTCTAGATAAGAGAAAGATGTAACGTTGAGTATCACAATGGTGCGAAAATCAGTGCGCACAAAATATGCAATAAAAGACAAAGCCTGCCTCTAAAAACTGCTTCAGTCTGGTTACAGAGCCCATCTGACCAGAACTGGTGACCGCTTCAATTCTGAAAAAAATCAGATGAGGTTTATAAGACACAACAACAGTACACGGAGGTGAAATGAGGTCATGTCATACCTTGGAAAATATTCTTCTTTAATGAGCAGCAGCAGTTTCCAGAACTGGCCTTGATATTGCTTCATAAGGGCATTTCCACACACCTAAAAAGGTAAACATATGACAGATGGATGTCCTCACGATGCAAAGATATAATATCACTGATTATTTTCAGAGAGAAGCAGAATTTACCTCCAGGAAGTCGAAGAGTATCGTTGCGGTGACGTCAGCGAGAGGCTCCAAGTTGAGTATCTGTGCCAGCCAGCGCCAGCCGTGATTCAACCCATGAGGATGAGGCTGTTAAACCAGGACAGACACACATGAGCACAACTGCATGGCAAAGATCAATTAGGCAGAAAGCCAAAAGAATAGTCTCCCCAAAAACAGAATTCTGTCATTATTTATTCACCCTTGTGTCATTCCAAACTCGTATGCTGCTGTTTTATATGTGGATTGCAAAAGTCAAACATTTTTAATACATGTCCCAATATAATTTAATTTTTTATTCTTATGTTAATGCGGGAAAAATAATCCAAAACGCTTTAGACACCAGCAGACTTTGACTTCTGAGATATGTGTATGATATCCATTAATGCTGCATGATTGATTGAATTAAGATTGAAATTGCAAAATGACCCTTAAGCGATTACTAAACCTTAAAAGGCAATGTTTCCAATGCAAAAATGTTTTACTAGTACTAAACAACCTTTTTTCATATCAATCATCATGTTATCATATTTAGTTATATTTTGTCTTTTTATCTTGTATGTCTTCACCGTGGCTCTCTTTAAAATGTTGGGCCTGTCATGTGTTTGACTGTGCATCCTTATTAAATATTTAAATATAAAAAATATGATTTATTACGATCATATTATTATTAGTAGTGAATATTACAAAACTTTACCGTAATTATATATTTATGTGGTACTTTTTTCCATTTAAATAGCACTTTTATTTTGAAGCCCTTTTCCGTTTCTGTGTTTTTGACGTTAGCTTCTCATTTTTGGAAAAGAACGTCACGACGTGACACAATGTGATTATTAGGCCTTGTTCAGACTGCCACTAAAAATCTGATTTTTTTTGCAAATTCAGATTGTCTCGACTGCAAAAAAAAAAAAAACACATGAAATCTGATTTTTCTGAATCTGATTCAAACAAAATTAAATGCGATTGAAATCTGATTTTTTTTTTTTCAGATGCGTCTCAGTCCGGACGCTCTGGCTGCTCAAATCGGATTTTAAATGGTCTTTACTCCTAACGCGACACACAACGATGACGGGTGCGTCTTGTTTTCAAGGCAGCGTGCTAGGCAGGACGCGTCCTTTGAAGGCTGCTGTATACACGAGACGGCCTTCTAGGACAAACGGAAACGGAATGTAACACGGTTGCTATGACAACACGGAACTCTTTAACAAGCGCGAGCGCTCTGAGTGAGACGGGCACTGCGTCCCAATTCGCATACTATCCGTTCTAAATAGTATTCGAAAATAGAATTAGTACGTCCCAAATCGTAGTACGTTGAAATGAGTGTTCCAAAGATACCCGGATGGTCTACTATTTCCGGTCAGAATCCGAAGGGCAGATCGATGCGCACTCTAACGGCTAATATTGCCCACAACCCATTGCGTGCGGGAGGGAGGAGCTTTGAGATGATGCAAACATGGCGGCCGGATGCGGCAGCGGAGATGCGCCCTCAGTTTTTAAGTGTAAGAACTTAAACGTTTAGCGCTAATTAAAGTTATATTTTATTGTCTCATAATATTAATGGATTTGTGTTGTGCAAAAAAAGTACCGTGTTTATCTTGTAGGGTCCGATGAAGACACTGAGCGCCTCATTAACTGGCGCATTGCCAACGATGATGTTTGTTTAACTGTCGCAATGTGCGTAACTAGGCAACCACGTTCTCTTCCATTGCATGACGTCTTCGTAGTATGTCCCAGAACGTGCATACTCTTTTGCTACACACTCAAAAGTATGTACATTTTCTTCAAAAAAAAAAAAGAGTACATACTTTTAGGTCGTAGTATAAGTAGGCGAATTGGGATGCAGCAGGGAACAAAGTCCCTCTGGAAGGGAATGTATGAGGTACATTTTAGGAGAGATATAATGATGTAAAGAAAATTTTACTGGTGTACTTTTAGTCTAATACTTTATTTGAATTATATATGAATATAATTATACATATTATATACTCTGCACCCGTCTACTGAGGAACTTGGGAATTAGCATTACTTAGCATTTCAACATCATATTTACGGACAAATTGGCTTTATTTATTTTTTTAAGACATTTCCGTTGAAGCAAAGAATTGTGGGTTATGAGTGCTCACGAATGATACACCTCATGCATCCTCCGAATTCCCGCGAACGAAGGCTGCATTCGAAGTGTCAAATTATCGATAAAATTTCACATATTATTAAATTATAATAATACTAAATTATGTATGGACATGGCTCAAGGGCAGATTCATTTTGCACTAAAACTTACCAAAACCTATGTAACAAAGTGTTTTTATTTATTTTTTTTAAGAATGACGTCATGACGCACACCGTTTTATCGGTCAGAGGCCATTTGAATGGAAATGAGCCGATATCAGTATCGGGACAGCCCTCGTTTTTTTTCTTTTTTTTTTTAAACAACAGGTCCTAGTGACCATGACTGTCAAACTCCAAAAAGGACAAAAACAGTACTGTAAAATTATCTTTTGTTCCACTGAACAAAAAGTAATACGGGAATTGGAACGACACGTTTTGGGTGAACGACTCCTTTAGGTCATGTTGACATGTTGTAATGTAAATGAACGAGCAGGTGTTTGATGGCACGCACCCCTTGTTTGTTAGTATAAGGCCATCTCAGCTGGATTATCGCCGCATACAGACGAATCATTCCCGACATTCTTTTCAGAAAACTATCCTGACCCTCTACTTGCGAGTCATCCACTCGGTATCCCAGAATCCTGTTGGGTAAGCACATTCAACATACGTCACACCAGATTAGGAATTTGGCCGTTTTAGGGGCTGTTAACACAGGACATGCTTTTGTGTTTAAAAACAGCTGGATTTGAATCTTGAAACACGTTTTTTTTTTAAACTATTTTTACATTCATACGACATCATCAAAATGCATCGCTCAACACACAAGGTGTCCATCTGACACGTGCACATAAACCATGTAAAAAACGCAATGCAAATGCATCCTGTCGAACGGCCCCTTAATAGTTTCTCCCCAATTTGTAACGCCCAATTCCCAATGCGCTCCCAAGTCCTCGCGGTGGCGTAGTGACTCACCTCCATCCGGGTGGCGGAGGACGAATCCCAGTTGCCTCCGCGTCTGAGACCGTCAATCCGTGCATCTTATCACGTGACTTGTTGAGCGCGTTACCATGGAGACGTAGTGCGTGTGGAGGCTTCACGCTATTCTCCGTGGCATCCACTCACAACTCGCCACACGCCCCACCGAGAACCACATTATAGCGACCGCGATGAGGTTACCCCATGTGACTCTACCCTCCCTAGCAACCGGGCCAATTTGGTTGCTAAGGAGACCCGACTGGAGTCACTCAGCACGCCCTGGGTTCAAAGTTGCGACGCCAGGTGTGATAGTCAGCGCCAGTACTCACTGAGATACCCAGGACCCTCCATTAGTAGTTTTCTTGCTATAAATGACTGATAAATCAGGGCAAATAAACAAAGTTTTCACGGATGTTTGTTGTAATATTCATACTTCTGATACTCCTCTACAGACATGCCATCTTTCATAGGCGGGTAGTGTGGCACAGCATACGGGCACATCTTATGGAGGTGAGCCAGTATAAGGTCTCCAACCTTAGGATGAAGTTCCCACATGCCTGATGCCACGACTGCGATAGGGAACGCTGCCTCATGATGAGACGCCACCTCCTCTTCTCCTTGTTTCTGCAAATGGATATCTGCCATCAATATTATGAGTTTGCAGCTTTCGATTCTTTGAAACACAAATGCACTTTAGATCAAAAGGTTTTTAAAGTTGTGTGTCCAAATATTTGACTGGTAGTGAAGGAAGTGATTTTCTCACCACAAACTTTTCTGCCAGTTTATAGCTGACAAACTCTTGCCCATGTGGATGCTGCGATGTGGACACTGACTTTCCACTGGACGTGACTGATCGCCCTGATAACAGCTTATCGATCTTATCAAAGATCTCCTTCAGTGGGGAACCTTCATGCAAACAAGGAAAAGTTACAAGCATGAGGTGTAAAATCCACCTTGGATAAATGAGACTTTATGTGAAAAAGGCATTGAACACAACGGTGATTACATGAGATATGAAATGATCAGGGTTTTGATAAATAGACATGCACACAATAAGACAATGAGAAACAAGGTGAAATTATGTTATTTTATTGTCAAAATCTGTAGAACATTTATTGTTTTCGGTAAAATGACTGAAATTTAAACTTTTTATCGTTTGCCTTCAGAGGACTTGGACTGCCTTTATGAAACTTAGTGTCCTTCAGTGCTGCCTTTTTAACAGTTTAAAGCATGAAGTAATACATACGACTCAATTGTTGTAATCCAGGTCTTCTGAAGGGATATGATCGGTTTAGGCTGAGAACAGACCACAGTTTAAGGCTTGACATCCAGCTTAACTGGAACAAGATGCAGGCTGCAAGATGATGATTCTTTGACGCTGCACGTGGGTATTCTAGGTATCGTAATTAGGGCTGTCGATTTAACGCGTTAATTCCGCGAGATTAATTTTACAAAAAATAACGCAATAAAAAAAATTTGCGCAATTAACCGTAATGCCCCCCGTATAAGGAAGATTCCTGCGAAATGCTTGTAGTACCACCTGTTTACTCCAGGGGGCAGTAAGTGAAACTTCATCTGTATGAGCAACACACAGTTTATACAGTGAAGAAACACTTCAGCAGAACAACACAAACATGCGTTACGTTCAAAACACTTGAATGAGCGCAAATCTGAACTAAGGGATCTCAAGATGTGTTTAAAGATTGAGTATTAAACTATATTTAACTTGACACAGTGACCTAAAAATGTGTTTATGATGCAACACACCTGAGACGCGACACAAGCATGTCTGATACAGGTGTACATTGACGGTCCTTAAACAATTATTGTCCACTTTCAATTAGTTAATTTTATTAACCATCATCAGTCCTGATCATAACTACCAAATATTCATTCATTTTCAGGATTTTAACCGTTTAAATGCCAGTTAGTTTATATAATGCCACTGTTGTTTTTTTACACACACACACACACACACACACACACACACACACTCAATTTTAGCTGCATCATTTATTCAATTGTCCTGCAGTGCTCAATAATACAGCAAATACAACAAATAAGAAAAAAGCTTGTATTTGCTCCACAGGCTAAACATGAGGAAAATGGCGCCATCTGGTGGAAAATATAAAAACAAAATAGATTTCGAATCCATCCAGAATGAAAGTATAATATCATAGAATTCATACTGGGATCAAATATTGCAGTTTTAATGGGTTTCAATGGGGGACATTTTTGTCCTGAAGGTCCTGAGTGTGACTATTTTGCGTATTATAAGAACTGAGGTTGAAATATCAAAATTCCCCCCAAAATACACACCTTTGACAAAATTGATTCCATTGGCATTAACAGCCAAAATGATTGAAAAAATGAAAAAGACAAAAGTGTCCCAAAGGTCACACAAGAGTTAAAGCATAATCCGTGTGATATAAACACGCCTGTTGTCTCACCTGAAGTGCTTGCTATCTGGCTCACAGGAATGGTTGCAGCCTTTTGGAGCTCCATTTTTAATTTCTTCGTCTGCACACATTCATAATATAAAAACCAAAGGGAGAAAGAAAAGATAATTATCCAATAGAACACCATTGCCACATTGAACAGGATGACACACAAAGCTGATAGACGTCTCACCTGTGTGTCTTTAGCGTGGAGGTCTTCAAAAGACTGAGCACACTGACTGGCCACTTCCTGCAGCTCGTTGTACCACTTTAAAGTGCTGTCGTCCGCTCTCATCTGCAGACCTGTAGAGATGAAGATCATGTGTTCAGAGAGGCATTAATGGGATAGTTCCCCAAAAATAAACTGATAAAAATTGTCATCATTTACTCACCCTCATGTTGTTCAAAAACCCATATTAGGTTCTTCCGTAGAACACAAAATTGTATGGCAAAAAGATGCAGTGAGAGCGAATGGTGGTTAAGTTAACATTCTGCCTAACATCTGGGTTTGGAACAACATGAGGGTGGATAAAAAAAAATGAATGTTTTCATGCATGTTCATTTGCTTCATTCATCACCTTCTTTTCTGGCTCTCTCTTTAGCGGACTTCTCTACATTTCTCTTCTGCTCTTCTTGTTGGGCTTTCAGCTCAGCCTGTTGTTTCCTCTCTTCCTCTTCCTCCTGTTCCTTCCTCTTCCTCTCTGCAGCCTGTGCCACCTCTTCCTGCAGAGCTCTGACCAGTGACCTCATTTCCTGTAGTGCTCGCTCTGCCACGGTCATGTCCTCCACACTGAGAAACTGACCCTTCACAATGAAAACAATTCACGTTTTATCTCTTTAAGCTCTGAAGGTGTTTTTAAAGATTTCCTGTTTCATTAGCATACCCAAAATTAAAGGCTAATAACTCGACTAAAAACACTGAGTTTTGATACAACAAAGCAATCAAAGGTTATCGCATTACTAATATCAGTGTCCAAAAAACGTCTCCAGACAAATAAAAGATAATAATTGTACATAAGAACTAATTACACATGCAAACACAACAATGACTAAAGGTTTGCATAGCACGGAGTAATGAGAGTTCACAGAATGAGTTTCATTCTGTGCCATTTGAGACATCATTGAGTCTGTGTCATGTATTTGGCGCCATCTCCTGGTGGCATATGTAATTACAATGAATGATCACATGACTCTCAGCCCAAATGCGGAGGACTATCACCTCTAGTTGGAGAAATCTGAACCCAATCTGATTGGTTTAGCATTACATGATGCTACAGCAGTTCCAATGATGTCATTTGATCCAGGAAAGCTAACGTGTTTGTAGCCAGATAGCAAAATGCTGTGGATTATCTAATGATCTATGCATCCGATTACCTTGTGTGTGGGCTCATTTGACATGCATTGTAAAGTAGAGATTCTAAACTTTAAATCAACCTATTTTGTGTCAGTCAAGACTGCAGTTTTAATATTTTGATGTTAATAATTTAAGCTTGGGCCCATCCTCATGAAGGGCCCACAAAACAGATGTTGATTCACCTCTGATGTGGTCCGCACCACCTCTGACACCTGTGAGCAAAGCTGGTTACTGCGGGTGATGTAAGGGGTATGGTCAGGGGCGGGGCCTGTCTGTGTGGGCGGGGCCGGCTGCAAGAGCTGGTTGAGCTGTAGCACTTCCTCTTGAATGGCATTAAGTGCTCGGAGTCTCTCTCTGCCCTCCATCTGCCTCTGCCGCTCAAGCTCCGCCTCCCGCAGCCGCTGTTGCTCCGCCTCCCTCAGACGCAGGTTCACGATCTGTTGCACAGGCAATCAAAGTCACAATACGCTCACATCAGAATGTTTTTGAGAACTGAGAAACTGACCGACTGATTCATATCCTCGTTTAAAAAAATCGTATTTTCGCTGGCCGATATGACAAAGATATATACATGATACTTGATCTTGAGGATTGCGAAAGAGCTGAAGGAACACTTATCCATAACTCACCTTCATTCTGTGCCTGTGTTCCTCTCGCAGTTTCTCTTGACGGCCGAGACTCTCCTGTGTCCTTAAAATACATCATCAACGCTCATGAAATATCATCATTGTAAATTATCTATAATGAACAGGTCAGTGTAACAGAGCCAGGTCAGAGGTCACCTACTCTTTCTCCATCATGTCTCTCATACTCTGGTATTCTTGTCTCTGTTTGAGCTCCATGAACTCCTCGAAGCGTTTGAGCTGCTCTAACTCACGACAGGCCACCGCAGACACCACACGCTCTTGCTGCTCCTGTCTCAAACTCAACTCCACCTGCGAGACAGACAGAGAGAGAAAACAGATGTGCTTCCATTTCTGTGTCACCATTGACCCTTTAGCCCTGGTATTAACATGCGTCTCCAATGAACACTTGTTTTTGGATTTCATATATCGACATACATCAATCAATACGTCAGTGTGTTACTGCATGATGATAAAGTGCAAAAAGCTAAAACAGCGCACCGTTTCTCCCTATTATACTTGAATTGTATAATAGGGAGAAACCGTCTGGTGTATAATGAACCAAAGAGAGTTGAGCCAGAGAGAGACAAGTTCATTTTGTGGTAAAGTTAGACCTGGAAATGTTGGTGTGAGATTCACCCAAGTGAACAGAAAATGCTCAATCACTTTTACGTTTGCAGTGAACAAAAACATACAGATGAAAGTTTTAATTGGTGTGTTTCATGCTCCAGTTGTACCTTTGCTTTAGCCCTGTGTTTTTGTTCACACATGCTGATGCAACCGGCCATCTGCGTTGCTCGAGGAGACAGGACGGAGATCGCTGAAGAAGAACTGACACCCACAACTGGAGCTTCCTGTGTGTCCTCTGCTCTCTGATATCATAAAACATAAAGACAAATGCATGATGACAGTTTCAAAGTGACCAGTTGTGCAATGTCAAAGCAGCTGTGATGTCACCACCTCCTCTTCAGTGTGGATGGAGGCTGGAGGTGCAGAGGTGCTGGGTGAGATCTGATCTGGACTAATGGGAACTGAACGGCAGACTGGAGCATCATCAGAAACACTGGGACTCGCGTCACGGATGGAGGAACCCAGAGAGCAGCTCTTTAGCAGCGGTCGAGGGCTCAGTCTATTTAAGATCTGCCCTGACAGAGGAGACAGACTGGAGATCTCGATACAGCCTGAGAGAATATCCTGCAAAACAAGACAGCAAAGAATCAAGATAAAAGGGTGAAATATAATTATATATACTACACTTGACATTACTTTTAAAACTAATTTAATCCTTTACGGCCCACGGGTGGGCCCATGAGAAAAATAAGTCTTGACCAACACAAAATAGATGTTGTTTGAAAGTTTAGAAGCTGTACTTTCTAATGCATGTGGACATTATGACCAAAACTGAACAAGTGCTTTGAAAATTAGCAGACAAATCAGAAGTGTTCAGTTTTGATCATTTATAACACAAATTGTACAGTATGTGTTATTTTAATCAGTAAAAAAATATATAAATCTAATCAAATATCCATGTGTCATATGTTGTTGAGCAGCTCTAAAAGAGTAAAATACAACCAGACTGTTTGTTTTACTCACAGATAAAAAAAAATATAGCACGTAATAGTTAAGTGTATGTCTTTGACAATTATGTTGATGTTGCTTATATGCCGTTTTTTCACTTATAACTAACTCCACGAGAAATAAGTGGAAAATAAAATATTAGCTACCATTACTTAAAGGAGGCGATTAGCATGTCTTACCTCTCCTTTCTCCTGCCAGTCAGGGCTGTATTTTAGTTTCCCCTTCGGAGAGTTTTTCAAAGCATCTAAAGTCTCCCATCTCAGGTTTTCTGTCGGCATTTTGAGGCATTAGAGTGAATTGTTGCACCTCGCGTTTATCTTAACCCCCAGACTCAAAATAAGTCGCCGGTCCTCACTTCCGCTTCCGCCTAAAGCAAAATAAACGTCTGACGAGCAAATTAAGTAATACTATTATTATTATTATTATTATTTTACTTTTATTGACCAGTAAGAAAGGTACATTACAAACATAAATGACCCGGTATAATAGCAAACATTTCTTATCCAGACAACAGACATTAATGAATCTACTCTTTATGTAAAAATAATTTCCCAAGAATAATAATTATGTGTGTTCTCTCTTTAGCAAATAAACCAAATATCACATTTTATTTTGTTAATTCAGAGAAATTGTCAAATTTAGGAAATAATCAATAATGTAAATTTCCCCAGAAGACATTAACAAATGTACATTCATTAAATAAGTGTTCTGTCGTTTCAATTTGTTCATCACAAAATGAGCAACTGTTCTGATCGAGACCAAATCTGCATCTTAAAAACTCTCCAGAAGGAAATATCCCATTAAGAGTTTTAAAGTGACTTCCTTTGCTTTTGGTACGACTGCAAATGTCAAATATTTTGTTCTCAATTTCTGAACTTCATCATTAGAAAAATATTAGATTTCTTTTTTCTTTTTTTTTTATTAAGAAAATGGATATTATTCATTAACAAAAGCTTTCCGGATTGTGATGTTTGGCAATTTCAGGTTAGTAAGAGCTAGTCCATTCAGCAAGAGTTTAGGAAGATAAGGAGTTACATTACTTTGACATAAACTATAAGACATTTGAATTATAGATTGTGGGATTGCTTTGATGACAATATCATACTGTTTTCAGTCATTTATCTTCAATTTTAACCAGAAAGTCTCAAAAGGTATAATGATTCCTGTATTCTCCAACAGGTGCATCACAGACCATATTCCTCTCTGTTGTAGAATAAATATAGTTGTGTCGTCTGCCAGTTGGATGATTGGCAGCTGTTTGCCTAACACAGTTAATTTTTCAAAGAGTTTTTTATAAGAATAGAGAGCATTTCCGCAGCAGTAATACATAGTAAAGGAGAGATTGGACACCCTTGTTTAATTCCTTTGTCAATTGAAAATCTTGGAGATGTTCCATGTGGTAATAATACTGTATATATACACTCACCTAAAGGATTATTAGGAACACCTGTTCAATTTCTCATTAATGCAATTATCTAATCAACCAATCACATGGCAGTTGCTTCAATGCATTTAGGGGTGTGGTCCTGGTCAAGACAATCTCCTGAACTCCAAACCGAATGTCAGAATGGGAAAGAAAGGTGATTTAAGCAATTTTGAGCGTGGCATGGTTGTTGGTGCCAGACGGGCCGGTCTGAGTATTTCACAATCTGCTCAGTTACTGGGATTTTCACGCACAACCATTTCTAGGGTTTACAAAGAATGGTGTGAAAAGGGAAAAACATCCAGTATGCGGCAGTCCTGTGGGCGAAAATGCCTTGTTGATGCTAGAGGTCAGAGGAGAATGGGCCGACTGATTCAAGCTGATAGAAGAGCAACTTTGACTGAAATAACCACTCGTTACAACCGAGGTATGCAGCAAAGCATTTGTGAAGCCACAACACGCACAACCTTGAGGCGGATGGGCTACAACAGCAGAAGACCCCACCGGGTACCACTCATCTCCATTACAAATAGGAAAAAGAGGCTACAATTTGCAAGAGCTCACCAAAATTGGACAGTTGAAGACTGGAAAAATGTTGCCTGGTCTGATGAGTCTCGATTTCTGTTGAGACATTCAGATGGTAGAGTCAGAATTTGGCGTAAACAGAATGAGAACATGGATCCATCATGCCTTGTTACCACTGTGCAGGCTGGTGGTGGTGGTGTAATGATGTGGGGGATGTTTTCTTGGCACACTTTAGGCCCCTTAGTGCCAATCGGGCATTGTTTAAATGCCACGGCCTACCTGAGCATTGTTTCTGACCATGTCCATCCCTTTATGGCCACCATGTACCCATCCTCTGATGGCTACTTCCAGCAGGATAATGCACCATGTCACAAAGCTCGAATCATTTCAAATTGGTTTCTTGAACATGACAATGAGTTCACTGTACTAAAATGGCCCCCACAGTCACCAGATCTCAACCCAATAGAGCATCTTTGGGATGTGGTGGAACGGGAGCTTCGTGCCCTGGATGTGCATCCCACAAATCTCCATCAACTGCAAGATGCTATCCTATCAATATGGGCCAACATTTCTAAAGACTGCTTTCAGCACCTTGTTGAATCAATGCCACGTAGAATTAAGGCAGTTCTGAAGGCGAAAGGGGGTCAAACACAGTATTAGTATGGTGTTCCTAATAATCCTTTAGGTGAGTGTATATATATATATATACAGTATATAAGTAAGCGCTGTCCTTGCGCATCGTAGTTCTACACTCCAGTTCCGCTGGGGGCGGTAATGCGCCAAAAGCGGCTTTGCCAACCGCCAATAAACAAGAGAAGAAGAAGAAAAAGAAGAGCTTATCTGGGTGAAAGTTCAGTCCTGTAGCGCGTCAATCCGGAGCTCAAACCGTCCATATCAAAATCACTATCATGTCTCTCTTAAGAGGTATATAAACTTTACATCTTTTAAATGCAAATGAATGATATTTAAATGATTCTCATGTTCAGGACTCGGGAGAGAGTTTTGTTTTAGCTGCCTGCACTTGAACTTCAGTGTCACTTTAATTGTGTCTGTTTATTTACTGTTTTTATTTTGTATTGTTTAAAATCCAGCTCTAAAATCTTGTTTATTGATGCACGATCCTGATGCTCTTTACTAAGTAGAATATGTTGTTGTCTCTGCCTACCGAATCATCTCGAATCTTCATTGTGAATTAAAATATGAACTAAACAAATAAAAACAGAGATTAACTTTACTGTAAGAAACTCCTGCATCAAGATCACACAGTTCAGATTAATGTCACGATGACTGACAGAAGTAGGTCAAAGGTGATTTCATTGACACGCATTATACACTCTTGTTTTCAGTTCTTTCTCATTTCTTGTCATTGTTTTAATGTATACCGAGAATAATGTGTAAACTGTGTATATTTGTTTCGTAATGCAATCTTTTAACAAGTTTCTGTATATATCGTAACATGTGGGTATCTGTCTGTCTTTCTACCTGTCTATCTATCTGTCTGTCTTTCCGTTTGTTTTACTGTCTATCCTTCTGTCTGTCTGAAAACTAAAAATATCTGTCTGTCTGTCTGTCTGTCTGAAAACGAAAAATGTCTGTCTGTCTGAAAACTAAAAATATGTCTGTCTGTCTGAAAACGAAAAATATCTGTCTGTCTGAAAACGAAAAATATGTCTGTCTGTCTGTCTGAAAACTAAAAATATGTCTGTCTGTCTGTCTGTCTGAAAACGAAAAATATGTCTGTCTGTCTGTCTGTCTGTCTGAAAACGAAAAATATGTCTGTCTGTCTGAAAACGAAAAATATGTCTGTCTGTCTGTCTGTCTGTCTGTCTGAAAACGAAAAATATCTGTCTGTCTGAAAACGAAAAATATGTCTGTCTGTCTGTCTGAAAACGAAAAATATGTCTGTCTGTCTGTCTGTCTGTCTGTCTGAAAACTAAAAATGTCTGTCTGTCTGAAAACTAAAAATGTCTGTCTGTCTGAAAACGAAAAATATGTCTGTCTGTCTGTCTGAAAACTAAAAATGTCTGTCTGTCTGAAAACTAAAAATGTCTGTCTGTCTGTCTGTCTGTCTGAAAACTAAAAATGTCTGTCTGTCTGTCTGTCTGTCTGAAAACGAAAAATGTCTGTCTGTCTGAAAACTAAAAATGTCTGTCTGTCTGTCTGAAAACGAAAAATGTCTGTCTGTCTGAAAACGAAAAATATGTCTGTCTGTCTGAAAACGAAAAATATGTCTGTCTGTCTGTCTGAAAACGAAAAATGTCTGTATGTCTGTCTGTCTGTCTGAAAACGAAAAATGTCTGTCTGTCTGAAAACTAAAAATGTCTGTCTGTCTGTCTGAAAACTAATAATATCTGTCTGTCTGAAAACTAAAAATATCCATCTTTCTGTCTGTCTGTCGCTGGAGTCTAACCAGGTGTCTCTCTCCTGCTCTTGTTCAGGTGTGTTTATTGTCTCGGCTAAGAGGACACCGTTTGGCACATATGGAGGTGTTCTGAAGGATCACAGTGCTACAGATCTGGCTGAGCATGCAGCTAAAGCTGCTCTCGCTGCTGGTAATGTGGCACCTGAGATAGTCAACAGTGTCATCATGGGTAATGTCATGCAGGTGAGAGACTAACTGACCACTCTGACCACTCTTCTATTTCATGTTATGAAGATAACAAATATGGCCAATCTGACAAATCTGTACTGTTCTTTACGTGTTCAGACAAAACAGAATTCACAATAGTAGAATTTAAAGATGGACACCCATTTATAACATATCTTTCTATTTGTATAGAAATATCACGATATTATGATACCACTGACCCATGCCAAAATGAACCTCACTAGTTTACTGATATTATATTGGAGAAAGCCTGGTCTTCTCAAATTATTTTTGTGAATGCGGTCTCTCTGTCATCCAGAGCTCTGCGGATGCTCCTTACATCGCACGACACGTGGGTCTCCGGTGCGGTGTTCCCATACCCGTACCAGCACTGACTGTAAACCGCCTCTGTGGGTCAGGATTCCAGTCTGTAATCAACGGAGCACACGTAAGAGTCCAGATTAAACCAAACGTATATCTGTGGCTAACACATCTCTACAAACGAGTTGTTTATGAGTATTGCGTGTTTATTGTGTAGGAGATCTGTCTTAAAGAATCTGAGGTTGTTCTGTGCGGTGGCTCCGAGAGCATGAGTCAAGCTCCTTACGCTGTCCGGAACATTCGCTTCGGGACCAAGTTTGGAGTTGATTTAAAGGTAAGATTGAAGACGCTGATTTACAATGCAGTTTTGAGACTACAAAAAAGACTGGTAAAGTCCTGGAAAGGCATTTGTCAAATGGTTTGGGAATCCGGAATAACATTTGAACATGTTTGTGTATAAAATCAGCTGGAAGACACACTGTGGGCAGGACTGACTGATCTGCACATAAAGCTGCCCATGGGCATCACAGCAGAAAACCTGGCAGAGAAATACCAGATCACACGAGACGACTGTGACCAGTACGCTTATCAGACACAGCAGAGGTGGAAAGCAGGTGAATATTTGGGCGACAGCAACAGACCAAAACTGCATCCGGTTCAAACGCACTCACACACGGTCTCTCTCTGTCTCTTTTGCAGCTCATGAGGCTGGCTTTTACAACGCTGAGATCGCACCCGTTGAAGTCAAAGCGAAGAAGGGCAAAGTGCCAATGACGCACGACGAGCACCCGCGTCCACAGACCACACTGGAGCAGATGGCAAAACTGCCACCTGTCTTCAAGAAAGGTGGCACGGTCACTGCTGCCAATGCTTCGGTGGGTATATCTATTCCAAATCAATGGTAGCTTTTGATGATTTATTTTGTTGACTCCTCCCACAGTCTTGTTGTTGACCTCCACACTTTGTTGTTGGCTCCTCCCATAGTCTATTGTTGGCTCCTCCCATAGTCTTTTATTTTGTTGACTACTCCCACAGTACTTTATGCTGTTGACTCCTCCCATAGTCTGTTATATTTTTGACTCCTCCCACAGTGTTTTATGTTGTTGGATGCTCCCACAGTCTTTTGATGTTGACTCCTCCCACAGTCTGTTATATTGTTGACTCCTTCCACAGCCTTGTTGTTGACCTCCACACTTTATGTTGTTGGCTCCTCCCATAGTCTTTTATATTGTTGGCTCCTCCCATAGTCTTTTATATTGTTGGCTCCTCCCATAGTCTTTTATATTGTTGGCTCCTCCCTCAGTATTTTATGCTGTTGACTCCTCCCACAGTCTGTTATATTGTTGACTCCTCCCACAGTATTTTATGATGTTGGCTCCTCCCACAGTCTTGTTGTTGACCTCCACACTTTATGTTGTTGACTCCTCCCCAGTCTTTTATTTTGTTGACTCCTCCCACAGTACTTTATGCTGTTGACTCCTCCTATAGTCTGTTATAGTTTTGACTCCTCCCACAGTGTTTTATGTTGTTGGCTCCTCCCACAGTCTTTTGATGTTGACTCCTCCCACAGTGTGTTATATTGTTGACTCCTCCCACAGTGTATGTTGTTGGCTCCTCCCACAGTCTTGTTGTTGACCTCCACACTTTATGTTGTTGGCTCCTCCAATAGTCTTTTATATTGTTGGCTTCTACCCAGTCTTTTATTTTGTTGACTCCTCCCACAGTCTGTTATGCCGTTGACTCCTCCCACAGTCTGTTATGCCGTTGACTCCTCCCACAGTCTTTTACGTTGTTTACTCCTCCCACAGTCTCTTATGATGTTGACTACTCCCACAGGGCGTGTCTGATGGTGCTGCTGCTGTAATCATAGCCAGTGAGGATGCTCTTAAAGAGCACAAACTCACCCCGTTGGCTAGAATTGTGGCCTATCACATCTCCGGCTGTGACCCCAGCATCATGGGAATTGGTGAGTGTAACATGCACCTACAGTAAATATTCATACAGCTCTATAGCTATGAATAAAATTATTAATAACTATAACAATTATCCATTCGGCATCTTCTCTAGGGCCTGTTCCTGCCATCACAGAAGCCCTGAAGAAGGCTGGTCTTTCCCTCAAAGACATGGACCTGGTGGAGGTACAGTACAGTTCTTCATGATATTTGTAACTGTGAGAAGATGTGATAAGTCAGTCTGTTATGTAATTGATCTGTTACTCTGTCTGTCAGGTGAATGAAGCGTTTGCTTCTCAGTATCTGGCTGTGGCTAAAGCTTTAGGTCTGGACCCGGCGAAGAGTAACGTTAATGGAGGAGCCATTGCCCTTGGACACCCGCTTGGAGCCTCCGGTGCTAGAATCACAGCACACCTTGTACACGAGCTTAGGTAAGGACACGCATAGTTACATCCACACGGTTATTTTTAGGATCTGGCATCCCATGAGAAGTACCATGCATTGTGAAGTCATGTGACGTATTCTATTTCCTGTTCTCAGGAGGCGGGGTGGAAAGTATGCAGTGGGCTCTGCGTGCATTGGTGGTGGTCAGGGCATTGCCATTATTCTGGAAAACACACAATGAGAAGAAATCAAGGATAAATTCACACCATACAAATTATTACAATATAGCCTTGTCTTCAGATGTGGCTTAAAAGGATGCATCTATTTTGCACATGAATAATTGTTCCTCTTATCGTACGATCCTCTAGCCATTTTATGTGGCACACATGAGAGCATGATGGAAAGTTTTAAACAGTCTGGGTCAGATGTTGTTTGGTTACAGGCAGTAATAATGTAATGTGCCTTGCTGTACTTTTGCCTCTGTGCCTAATCTAACAGCTCTCTGGATTAACCTTTTCTCTTTGTGTCTCTCTCTCACACTCCTTGCATTTTTCAGGTCTGTAATATATTCACTCCACTGTGTTACAACAGAACGTAGTAGAAAAACTCCAATCTTCATTGTGGACTTCTAAAAGTTGTTTTGTTTAGAATCATGTCTCAATAAAATGTAGAGTTGAGATCCTGTTCAGTTTACTCCCCTGAGTCTTGACTCTTCATATCAATAATGAGAAGAGCTGTGCTATTTTACATGCGCATATGTAGCCAGTCCTACCCAACCTGCTCCTGGCGGGATTCCGACCGGGGTCTCCGGCATGGGAAGGCAGGAGGTTACAGGCTACAGCCCCTCGATCAGTCGCTAGTGCACATCTTGTGGACAGGGGTGTGAAGTTTACATACAGCACAGCTATATATCAGCTGGCTACCATTACACATACAGGTAGAGGTACACCTGGATTTAAGCAGTGCTGACCACTAAGGTGAAAGGTCACAGCACTGCACCACAAAGGCAAAGACCTAAATTCAAATTCTGGTTGTAGTATGTACTTTGAGCTCTGCTGTCATTTAAATAAGTGACTTTTAGAACATCCTTAATTTAGTCTTCTTGTTCTAGAGCAGTCTCCTGATTTTCTCGAGGGCATTTCACACTTGTAATAGTTTATTTTGGGCTCAAACAACAACAACAACAATATATATATATAGACCATTTCAACAGCTATTTGCAGATGAAAGGAAGTGACGTGTTTGGCCCTTAGACGTTTCCGGTTAGTTATCGCGCATATTCAAAACAACAGACGGGAGGCGGTTTTTTATGGCAATTGTTCGATTATTTTCTTATTCATTTGATAAAACATGTCCAAATTTAAATTAGGAGCGTGCTGTTCGGTTGTTGGCTGTTCTCTCAGGCCCGGAACTAACTTGCTTTCGGAAATCAAAGCGTTTAGATTTCCGAAAACCAAAAAACACCGTGACGCCTGGATTGCGGCAGTGAAGAGAGAAGGCTGGATACCAACTAGCAACTCTAGAATATGCAGCACACATTTTATCTCTGGTAAGTAAACGACATTTTTGTCACTAAATAATTTGTATTTCTATACGTTAACTAGTTAAGTATGATGAATCATTATTTGAGCTAGCAGTTTGGCTCCGTCATTGTTTTCATATAGCATGTAAGTTAATGTTAAATAGCTAACGTTAGCGTTTTGATACGTTTACAGTGAAAAATCCATATTTTTATTTCCGTTTCATTTCTAAATATTCTGTGGGCTGTAATTGGGAAAGTAGCCATACATTAGTTGTCTAGCTAAGTTATCCATTCAGCTGACAGCAGTGTATAACACTTTACAGTAATGTTTTATTGTGTAATATTAGCTGCATTATTTCACAAAATATAACGATAAACAATTTTTTTCAGGACTTGTTTCATGTTAATTCCAACATGCACTAATGCATTAAACAATAACAGTATGGTTATTTTCTCATTGCTCATTAACCTGATTAATTTAAACATTTAATCATTTAGCAGACGCTTTTATCCAAAGCGACTTCCAAATGAAGAGAGCAATAAAAGCAGTCAAATCATCGTATATTAAATATTAAAGTAATATATTTTTTATTACAAATTTTTTTTTAAATTATTGTGTGTTTTAAAGTTAACCCGATTTTGCCATAGGCCACTAACAAGCTGTACATTATGAACTTGTGAACAATTGTAAATGTATTAGACTTGCTGTAAAATGTTAATTGTTTGTTCATTATACCTAAAATATTACGAATACAATACCCTTTTTAAAGTGTTACAGTGCAGTATGCAGTGGTCATACTGATAGCTAGCTAACCAGTTTATTGATGATTACATTTAAAATGCTCTTGGTCTTTGTCATCTATCTTCAACCAGTGATGTCTAAAATATATAACCTATCCCAATAATGTTTTTCTACTTGTGTCTTTAGGAAAGCCATCAGATGATCCCCTAAATCCAGATTACATACCATCAGAGCTTCCTCACAGACCTGACACCTCCAGAAAAATGGACCGATATCAGAGGTCTCTGAGACGAGCATCAGAGGTCTCTGAGACGAGCATCAGAGGTCTCTGAGACGAGAATTGCAGTTCAGTCTACTGAGGAAGTAGAGGACACTGCCATTTGCCCCTGAACTTGTGCATAGTATGCATGGTTCTGTTTAAGCTTAAAGTTTTTCCCTAGACAGAAATCTTTGTGCTTGATAGCATCAGTTATGGACATATTTGCATACTTTAAGGGGCATTTTATTTCAAGTGTTGCACGTGGGCAGCACTTGCAATGGACTATTCCATCTGGGCTGGCTCCTAAATGAGGAAACTTTGGATTTACTACTAACCCTATTTCTTCCACTATCAAGCTGTCATGACAAGTCATCTGCTTTGAAGTAAATGCTTCTCTAGCTAGTTTTTCATTATTCTTTCCCCAAGCTAAGGATGGTACATTTCTGCTGGATGTGTAGCCCATGATTTTAGATGTCACGCTAGCTTGACTTGTCTTGCTTTTTAACACTTCATTAAAGTGGCTAGCGGTGATTCTGCCCCGTCTCTGCTCAAACCACTGTTCACAAGAGGACTGATCCAGTGTACTTTCTTGGAGGTGCTTACAATTCAGTTCATTAAAGTAAGTAGGGATGGTTTGCATGATTTTATCTAGCTCATTTTGTAGTTCATCTTGTGACAATAAACTGTGCTTCTCATCAAAAAGCTGTGTAAGGGGCTTTGGCAAGCTTGTTGCATCTACAATGCTGTCAGTACAAGGTGTGTCACTAGGAACTGCTACGTGCGATTCCTCACTAGAATCTGCCTAAACTGTAGTCAGAACATCAACCCTGTCTGTGTTCTCCTTCTCTCCCTCAGATGCAGTGTCTGTATCACTACCTACAGTGATAGTGGTAAACAGTGCACAGTCTGGGATCTCATTCTGAAATCAGAATCACATTAAGTCATAGTCAAATTTATTTGTGTTGTACATCTCACAATACAGATCATTTCCAAAAAAACATGTTAAGAGTGAATGTATATGCTTATGATGGTAAGTTACATATCTTTATTGCATTTGGTTTACATTATTTGGTAACACTTTAGAATATGGTTCTTTTGTTAATGAGTAACTACACTGGAACACATGAGTAACACAATATTAACAATCTAGTAACTAGTCAAAATCATAAATACTTTTCTATGACCTGCTTTGTCCTTAAAAATTTCCTATTTGACGATTCAGTCCATACAAATGCACACACATATACTGTATGTGTATGGAAAAACATGAAATGTGTTGTTATGGTTATTTATTTATTTCACAGATATAGTTAGATACATGAATACATATATGGATATAGTCACCATATATACATGCAATATATGTATATATATATCCATGCAAACCATATAGGAACATGTGTTTTGTCATCAGGTTTCTGCAAATTCATTACCTTCAATGACTTAAAAAGCATGCTTGGTGAGACCGGTGTGACTACAGTGGGTAAGACGGGCTCCCTACTCTGAACTGCTCTTTGTCTGACAGGCTTGGAAAAGTCTATGTCTGCTACTGGTTTTGGATCAGTCTAAAACAAAGTGGGATTTGCGAGTATCTACTTTTATATAAATGCAGCAACACACCCCTTATGAAAATTAACTATGGTTATTAACCAAGTAAAATCTAGTAACCATGTTTTTGTTTCGTTTTTTGATACTCATTTGTATAACCATAATTTATTATAAGTGCCATGGTTAAACTATGGTTAGTGTTGCAAAACTATGGTTAATTTTGTGGTTACCATGGTTTAACCATGTTTTCTATTTGCATTAAAACCATAGTTCATTTTCATAAGGGACGTGATTAGAATTAGATTTTTAATTTAATATGAATTAGAACAACAACAACAAAAAATACACGTTAGCCAGAATTGAATTGCATGCACCTTCTTGTTTATTCGTGACCACATGCAGGGCTCAGATGTCACAGAAGGAGCATTCAAACCTTCTCTAACACACTGTTCCACAGCAACCAGGATCGCAGCAACATGGCTACACACTTCACCTAACCTAACCACAAATATTTCCAAACGTATGAAATAATAAATTATGCAATGGGTAATAATAGAACACAACAATTCGTTTACTAGAGGATTATCAATGTGATTTATTATTTGAATAGACATATTTACCCAGCCATGCAAGTGCAATGCCCACTAATAACCTCCCCGGTCACCTTAGCAACGAACCAGGCAGAGTACGTTTTTGACAATGTCTGACTTGCTCCAACTTCACAAAATACAAGACAGACATCGTCCACATTGTAGGAACAAATGTTTCCAACTTTTCCACTAAGGAAGTAGTTGTAAGCATCTAGGCTACGATATGCCTTGACCGCTTCTCTCGTGTAGACACACTCGGTCTCAACCTGATAATAGCACACGTCTGGATACGACACTTCAGGTAAATGTTTTACGTTCTGAGTGAATAGTTGTCGCCTCAGCGTCTGATTTAAAGGGTCCGGTAATTCCACGCTATCGCCTATTTTATTTTTTTTTAAATATCTTAACTGTTCTGTTTTAGCTAGACTTAAAAAGTACGTGCTAGTCATTTTGTTTTTGACAGCTCTGCGTTTTAAAAATGGCGCCACCGGAGGTGCTTCAGGGCCAGACATGCGCAGTAGCATTCCAACGCGTTTGTTATTGTTTACGCTGTTGAAATGGTCTATATATATATATATATATATATATATATATATATATATATATATATATATATTCATGAAATAATATTATTTGTATTACAACATGGACACAAATTACATTTCAATAAACTTGATGCTTAAGCAAGTTTTAAAAAGATTTCTAATTTGTTTCACCTCGGACACCCTTATTTGTCAATTCCTCATAACCCAGTCTTGTTCCGTGTTTCACATTGCACCAACTTTACCCCTGATAAGTTATTCACACTGTATACTTTGGCACCAAAATTCAAAGTTGGCACCACAAAAGCAGTGTTACAAGCTTAATGTTTTAACCCAGTTTTAAAATGGCGCTAAAACACTTTCAAAATTACAAGTGTGAAATATCTGACCCTAGATTAAAAGTGATGCTAAAAGAGCGCAACAGTCGGGTTCCGGAAGTAAATATCCCATCCATTCTTCCTTAGACTAATTGATTTCTATCAATAACTTATACACTTTTACAGACAGACCAGCTGTGAGCTCCCAGGTTGTTAGTATACCAGTCTGTGGTATATGCTACTTTAGAAGCTATCCGTCTGCGTTATTTCAACTACATTTAATAGCAGAATGAATGGTCAACAACTACAGTACCCATAGTACAGCAGTGAAAGATCCACCAATCAGAGAACCGTAGCCAAGAATGCCCGCGACATCAGACCGGAAGTGACCGCCCACTTCAGTGACGCCCTCTGAATGACGCAAACGAGTCGGTTTCCCTGCACTTACATATTTGTGTATATCGGAATATTTTGCAATAAACAAACTATATTGTATCTATGCTTATAATCAACAATATAAAATTAGTATTTTTACATATTTCCATTGTTTAATATTCGATCATGTCGTTCGCAATGCTTCATGGGATTGTAGTTCGTTCCCTCGTGCATGACGGTTAAATCACAGTCTTGTACCTTTGAATTTCTGTGGGATTTTCAAATACTTTTTTGCCTTAAAATAAAGTCTGTAATGTCACCATTTACATCGGAGATGTTTGGTTCATGCTTTATGGCTCTTTAATATTTTTTTTTTATTTTTTTTGGAAAGTCTGGTATAGATTAATGGGGAAAATACTTCCGGAACCCAGACGCTGAATAAATTGGCGGGGAACTGTTGCGCTCTATATGGGTTTAAAGGTGCTAAAAGCGATTGTTATGGGTAGCGTAACGCTTCAAACACACGCCATCTCTCCAACACCCCCAAAATTGTAAGCAATTTTGAACGTGCGCAATGATTGACAGGAGGATAGCTTTGTCTGATTGGCTAGGTCGCTCCTGCTTTATTCTCACACCGATTTTAGAGGTATAGTAATAGGGGCTTTCTATTTGTGGTATTTGTGTGCACAAAATAGTTACACTCAGGGCCTTCAGGACAAAAATTTTCTTTCATTTCGGAGCACTAACTTCAAAATTGACATTTTTTATATTTACCACCAGATGGCGCAATTTTTCTCATGTTTAGCTTATGGAGTAAATACAAGCTTTTTTCCTATTTTCTGTTTGCTGTATTATAGAGCACTGCAGGCCAATTTAATAAATTATGCAGCTAAACTTGAGTGGGTGTGTTTGTATGAGTGTATTGAGAGATGTGTGTAAAAAACAACAACAGTTTTATGTAAACAAAATTGCATTTAAAGGGTTAAAATCCTGAAAATTAATGAATATTTGGTAGTTATGACCAGGACTGATGTTGGTTCAAAAAATCGAAGTCAAAGTGAAAGTGGAAATAATATTAATATATAATATGTTTATGGCAGTTTTTTGACATGGACATTTTTGTCCTCCGAGTTCCTGAGTGTGAGGGTTTTTTTTTTTTTTTTTTTTTTTTTTTTAAATCTGACACTGCACAAAAAATAATAATGTATCAAAATAAATGTTGTTGCTAATCATTGACATATCCCAGACTGTGATGATAATAATAATAATAATAATAATAATAATAAAATCCCCTTAGCATTTAGTAAGTGGAAAATAATATTAATATATAATATTATTATGGCAGTTTTTTGAACCTGACATTTTTGTCCTCTTAGGACCTCTGAGTAATCTTTTTTAAATTGATGCACAAGTGTTAAAATGACAGAAAAAAAACATCAACATTTCATTACAATCTTTCAACGACATGTGCACATTTCAATAAAACTGCAGGCAAAACATATAACTTCACATTAAAAAAAAAATACATTTAAAAATGTTTTTTGAAAGCACTGGCCTTCAGTTTCTGAAGAAAATATATTTTTGTCTAAATGTATGTTTCTAGGCCATACAAATGTACAACTAAAGCCACAACGTTACAGAAGTTTTGAAGTATTTACATAACTCGGCCAGTTAGCGGCGCTCTTGATCCACGTGGCAATAAAATAAGCGCATGTTCCTTTAACACCAGAAGAAAATGACGGAAGGAGAAACGTGAGGTCATACGTCACGACTATATATACGTCAAATGCCCGGATGTTGGTCTTTTTTTTTTCTAACTGAAGGTAATTGTGGCGTCCATGTCTGTTCCTCCAAACACAATCTACATTCATCTGATTAATCTGCACTTTATATCGCACTCTAGATTGTTTAAGAACACATTATTACAGATAAATCGCTAGGATCAGCGAATATTTGTGACTGTTGTGCGTGTTTAAGCCCGTTCAGTACGCGGTAAGGCCCGACACCGGGTTTACGTGATGAAACGGGCATCTGTGTGTTTTGTTTGCATATTAAAGTCCTGAAAATGATATACGATGGTTTGTCACGCGAAAACAAGTGTTGGATTGTGCTTTAAAAGGACGTCTGTTATTGTGTGAGCTTTAGCATGTTAGCTGTGCTACAGGAGGTCAGCCTCATGCTGAACATTTCATGCTAGTTTTATTATGAATATATGTTGGATATAATAATAGGTTGAGTTATTGTGTACCCTACTGTGATCTATGTCCTATCATTTGATAAGTGTTGATGTGTACTGCATGCGTTATAAACAGTCTATAAGCAACGGTTATAAACGTTAATTACTACCTGATTGAAATAACTTCTGGACTATTCTTAAAGGTGTTTGACTAGATTTAAATATATTGTCCATGTTGAGAAATGATACCCTGCCTTACTAGTTGGCTTTAGTAAATAATGCATATTTGTTCCCGAGTGCATGTTTTAACAACTCATTTGTTTTATTTCTCAGATGGCCGAGGGCGATAAGAAAAAGAGGGTCCGTAAGCATCATCATGGAAGCCGTAACCCGGTCTTGGCCAGGGGTATCGGCCGCTACTCTCGTTCTACCATGTTCGCTCGCCGGGCCTTGTACAAGAGGAAGACTCAAGCCTCCGTAACGAAGGTGAGTGTTTGGATCATCTGAACCAAATGAGAATGGTTGAAGGAAATCTCAGTCCAAGTGTTTAAAAGATGTGTGTTGATTTTTCAGATAGAGAAGAAACTTGTGGAGAAGAAGCCAAAAGAGAGAGCCCCCACCACCATCACCAAAACCGTCGGTGGAGACAAAAATGGAGGCACTCGTGTGGTCAAACTGCGAAAGTTGGTGAGTCAAACACAGACTACTGCAGATGTTTTACTGCACTTATACGGTCAGATGATTGTATTGGTATACTCGACTGTTTTTCTCCTGATAATTTCACATGTTTCTGTTTCCTGTGTTCTGTGTCCAGCCCCGTTATTACCCCACAGACGATGTGCCCCGCAAGCTGCTGAGTCACGGTATCAAGCCCTTCGCTCATCACAGGAGGAAGCTCCGCAAATCCATCACCCCTGGAACCGTGCTGATCCTGTTGACCGGACGCCACCGCGGAAAGGTACTCAAGATGCACACACTGACGAAATATCGCCAATCATAATACGGGGCACAAAAAAGGAACCGGTGTGAGAACAGATATTGGGAATGTGAATTGAAGGAATAGTTCACCCCAAAAATGTAAATTCTCTCTTCCACTTACCCTGATGCCGCCCCAGATATGTATGACTGTGTTCAACAGAACACAAATTAAGATTTTAAGAAGATTGAGGTCTGTCAGGTCCTTATAATGCAATTCATTCACTTTTAAAAAGCACTCCCTGCCATCGGCTAACAGGAAGTGTGACGTTAGCGCATCAGCGAGTGCACATGAGAATTATAAAGAGGCACTTAATTACGACAGAAGAACAAACGTCACGTGAAAGTTCGGCCATTTCCCACAGCAGAGTCAGGGTGAGTGAATGAGAGATTTTTTTTGGGTGAACTGTGCCTTTAAGAGTAAACAAAGGCATCTCATTTATGCAAAAAAAAAGTAATAAAATCTGTTTCTGAACATTAAAATGTGGAAAAACATTGGCGAAAATGGCAATAAATCAACAATGAATGCAGTCACAGTAATTTAATGTTCATTTGACTCGTGACTTGTTGCGTGCGGAGCGAGATGTTAAACTTATTTTGGATACCAACACGCTTCTGTTTTCAATCCTCAGAGCATTTTGTAGCCAAAATGTCTTAAAGTGGCACGATTTTCACAGGTGTGGGAAACCTGCAAATATCAAGGCCAGGAAAAGTCGTGGGAAAGTTTTTATATTGAATATATATTTTACCAGTTGTCATAATATTTACATTTCTGCATTTGGCAGACACTTTTATCCACAGTGCACTTATTACAGGGACAATCACTCCGGAGCAACCTGGAGTTAAGTGTCTTACTCAAGTACACAATGGTGGTGGCTGTGGGGATTAAACCAGCAACCTTTTGATTACCAGTTCTGTGCTTTAGCCCACTACGCCGCCACCACCACTGAATATATTGGCATTTACATTTAATGGGGTCATGAGACACCTTTTATACATACACCAATCAGCCACAACATTAAAACCACCTGCTAATATTGTGTAGGTCCCCCTCGTGCTGCCAAAACAGCATTCAGAGATGATATTCTTCTCAACACAATTGTACAGAGCGGTTATCCGAGTTACCGTAGACTTTGTCAGTTCAAACAAGTGTGACCATTCTCTGTTGACCCCTCTCATCAACAAGACATTTCTGTATGTCTGTATGTTTTATGTTTTTGGTATCATTTGGAGTAAATTCTAGAGACTGTTGTGTGTGAAAATCCCAGAAATACTCAAACCAACCCGTCTGGAACCAACAATCATCCATGTGATTATCTAACCAGCCAATCGTGTGGCAGCATTGCATTGCATAAAATCATGCAGAAACGGTTCAGGAGCTTCAGTTAATGTTCACATCCACCATCACTGTTGTGTGATTGTTGGTGCCAGAAGGACTGGTTTGAGTATTTCTGGGATTTTGCATGATTCTACTCAAAATAGTGCAGATGGGATCCCCTTTGGTGTTCAGGAATAGTTAGGGCACACTAGGTCTGTCTCTCTCTACGATACGAACTAAGTGCTAGTAGATGGGTGGAAGCTTAGTTTGTAACTCTCTCATTGAATTAATGGGCCCGAAAATGACACAAGGTTGTGGCGGAAGTAGAGAACCAGATGTTTTTGCAGCTTGGTTTCAATAAATACTTTTATTTCATTGGGGATTAAGTTTTAAGTTCTGACATTTACAGTATGTTTTTATAGTAGAAAGATCTCTTATGTCAAAATATCAAGGAACATTCTCTAATATACTTTGAAGATTCTTCAGGTTTCCAGTCAGGTCTCCTGCAACCAAATAAGCAACCAAATTGGCCGGTTGCTAGGGAGGGTAGAGTCACATGGGGTAACCAAATTGTCCCGGTTGCTAGGGAGGGTAGAGTCACATGGGGTAACCAAATTGTCCCGGTTGCTAGGGAGGGTAGAGTCACATGGGGTAACCAAATTGTCCCAGTTGCTAGGGAGGGTAGAGTCACATGGGGTAACCAAATTGTCCCGGTTGCTAGGGAGGGTAGAGTCACATGGGGTAACCAAATTGTCCCGGTTGCAAGGGAGGGTAGAGTCACATGGGGTAACCAAATTGTCCCGGTTGCTAGGGAGGGTAGAGTCACATGGGGTAACCAAATTGTGAAGGTTGCTAGGGAGGGTAGAGTCACATGGGGTAACCAAATTGTCCCGGTTGCTAGGGAGGGTAGAGTTACATGGGGTAACCAAATTGTGAAGGTTGCTAGGGAGGGTAGAGTCACATGGGGTAACCAAATTGTCCCGGTTGCTAGGGAGGGTAGAGTTACATGGGGTAACCAAATTGTGAAGGTTGCTAGGGAGGGTAGAGTCACATGGGGTAACCAAATTGGCCCGGTTGCTAGGGAGGGTAGAGTCACATGGGGTAACCAAATTGGCCCGGTTGCTAGGGAGGGTAGAGTCACATGGGGTAACCAAATTGTGAAGGTTGCTAGGGAGGGTAGAGTCACATGGGGTAACCAAATTGGCCCGGTTGCTAGGGAGGGTAGAGTTACATGGGGTAACCAAATTGTGAAGGTTGCTAGGGAGGGTAGAGTCACATGGGGTAACCAAATTGGCCCGGTTGCTAGGGAGGGTAGAGTCACATGGGGTAACCTCCTGGTGGTGGTGATTAGTGGTTCTCTCAATGGGGCATGTGGTGAGTTGTGTGTGGATCGTGGAGAGTAGCATGAGCCTCCACATGCTGTGAGTCTCCGGTGTCATGCACAACGAGTCACGTGATCAGATGCACGGATTGACGGTCTCAGAAGCGGATATTGTTACATCATGTGGCTATACTTTTAAAACAGTGAGTATATTAATGTTTACAGATTGGCCCCATTGACTTCCATTGTGTCTCATTGTAACCCAGGTTTTTTTTTTTAATTATTTAAAGAAGCTTCTTGTATTGAACCCAGAATATTTCTTTAGTTGTGTGCTGGTCTAAAATATATTATTGACTGAATATCGCTTCAATAATTTGAAGTCATCTGCTTGATAACGACTGCTGTAAAATAGTTATGCACATTTACACCAACACACCCTTGAGTAAAAAGCTCCTACATGCTAAACTGACCTGTAAAACAATGGCGACCCGTTCGCATTCTCTTCTCCCACACAAACACTTCTGATAGCTGAACATCTGAACTCTTCTGCAGAACTCAGGTGCACTTGATATTCACAATGCCGGAGGTTCAGCATTCATCTACGATAACATTAATAGTGAATCTCTTCCTCTCTGCAGCGTGTGGTCTTCCTCAAGCAGCTGGACACCGGTCTCCTCCTCGTTACTGGTAAGCCGGATCTTGTGTGAAGCTCCAGGCGGTGTTTGTCGTCGTTTGAGGGAGTGATTAATGAACCGCCATCTCTGTCTTCCCTTAGGTCCACTAGCCCTGAACAGAGTGCCTCTGCGTAGAGCGCACCAGAAGTTCTGCATTGCCACCGCCACCAAGGTGGACATCTCTGGCATGAAGATCCCCAAAACACTGACTGATGCTTACTTCAAGAAGAAGAAGCTGAGGAAGCCCAAGCACCAGGAGGGAGAGATCTTTGACACAGAGAAGGAGGTAAACCACTTGATTTACTTTTGTACCAATTTCTAGAAGTTAAGTATCGTATCTAATGCACTTTATTTTGCGGTGTGCAGAAGTACCAGTTGACGGAGCAGCGCAAGGAGGATCAGAAGGCCGTGGACTCTCAGCTGCTTCCTCTGATTAAGAAGGTCCCTCAGCTGAAGGGATACCTGCGCTCCACATTCTCCCTCTCTAACGGAGTATATCCACACAAACTGGTTTTCTAAAGATCCAAATAAAATCCGTGTGAACCCAATCCACTCTGGCTCATTTTTGTACATGGTCTGGGTGAAAAATGGCCAAATTGTCCTCCTAGATATTTATGGGTGTTGCTGTTAATGGGGTCAGGTCTATGACTTGGAACAATTCTGCTCTAGTTTGGGATTGTTGGCTCTCATGACCATGGAAAACTTGGAAATTTTAACAGTGGTGTTTTCCAGGCCTGGGAAAGTAATGGTAACTAATAAAGTCAAGTCAAGTAAATCTTTTTCTCTTTAATTACAATTCAGTTCTCAGCATTGGACAGCTCTAGTTTCAACTAATTCAAATGAATGCATTAACTCAGATGTTTAATGTGTTAATTTTTCCATTGCATGTTTATATTGTGTAATACTTTATGGATGGTTTTACCAATGAATCGGTGCCGATAGCTGCTTTTGGAACTATCGGTTATCGGCAAAAATCTATTTTGATTAGATAATCAAGTAATTTTAACTGAAGTGCGGATATGCGAAGAAATATGTGACTATATGGAAGCGTGTCCTTTCAGCACATTTATTGTCTTTGTATTTTTTTAATAAAAAACCTTATTCCTCATTAAACCTCATCTGGAGAAATGTATAGAAATATATACAAACTGTACATCTGGTGAATATATATATATATATATATATATGTAGGCCATTAAAAGCGTAATTTGTTAAGTACTTGTTGAATGTAGAGCATTTTAACTGAGCAAAGTCTGTCATTTCAAAATAAGAGTCCCTTGTGTGTTTTGGGCTTGTTCAAAGCTAAAAGTCCCACATTATGCATCAAATATTAATTTATTGAATTTTAGGTTATTATTGGTATTTTTGGGTTGAATCTGTGATTTTATTCATGGCATACACTTTATATTCTAATTTGATTTTAAAAACTATCAGCCGATTAATCCGTTTTCTGCATTTTTCACCACATTCGTTATCGGCAAAATCCACTATCATGTGCACAATACATCAGCGGCCAAATTGTTATCGGATGATAAATTTGAATGTAAAAGCTATCAGTCAGAAAAGAAAATTAGGCCGATATATTAAAGCCATTTAAAGCCACAATAGCAGTCTTAAATACAATCATGCCATCATAACTAATACAGAGAACGCCGTTATTGTGGATGTAATCAGTTGATTTGTGCTGAGTCTAGATGAACCTTGCAGCCCCCCCCCCCCCCCCCCCAGTGATAACACACTTTACCCAAATAGCCAAATCATTTCGCTTTAATTAAAAAAACTGAGGTGAGACAAAACTGTGTATAGAAAACAAAAATAAATACAATTGTTTCTTTATAGGAGAAGGCGTCGAAAGAAGGCAGGTCCCAATACAAGAATGATCAGCCTCGTCAATACAGTCTGTTTTTAATTAAATAAAGCTTGATGGGGTTTGCTCAGCCAGACTTGAAGAGCAGGATGGCCACCTGGCCCAGGTAGAAGTAGATGAAATGTTTGGTCTCATGAGTCACGTAGCTGCCGAAGTTCCTCCCCACGATGCAATGCCAGGTGGGGTTGTACTTTTTGTCAAACTCCTGTAAGGACAGACAGAATCAACATGAAATGGCGTTCTTCCATAATGTGACGATTCTGAATGAAACTACATTTAATGGGAAAACGTGGGGTGGGACAAATCACATGCAGGACTTATATTAGATATATACAATTCAATTTTCACTAGTAAAAATGCTAATATTTGATCTCAGGAATGCAATTACTACCAGTAAAATTCTGATTTTTGATACCAGTACTAAAATTGATAATTCAACATAAAAATGTTTTTAATTACTTCTAAGAATACTCATTCTTGATATCAAAAATGGACTTTCAACTCGTACAAAACTATTTTTGATATCGGTAACTGCTTTTTCACTAGTCAAATTTCACAATGATTTGTTGCCCACTACAGATATCTATAATTTCTAACTCATCTCACAATGCAGCTATGCACTTCTTACTTGTAAAAATTATTATTTTTTTATCAAATAACATTTTTACTAGTGCAAATGTGCATTTCGGATATCAACAGTTGAATTACAACTAGTACATTTTTTTTGTTTTGATATCCGGAATGGAAATACTACCAGTGAAAATGCTATTTTTTTATATCAGTACTAGTAAAATTGTTAATTCGACATCAAACATCTAAGAATACACATTCTTGATACTAGTAAACTAGTAAATAACAAATTTTTATATCTGTACCTGCATTTTCCCTAGTTAAATTTTCACAATGATTTGTCGTTCAAAACAGATATCTATAATTTCTAACTTCATCTAAAATTTCAGCTAAACACTTCTTACTAATAAAATTATATATATTTTATATCAATAATTACATTTTTTTGTGCAAATGTCCAATCCTGATATCAACTGAATTACATCTAGTAAAGATGTTATTTGAACTAATAAAAAAAGCCTTTTCAGAAATCTTTAATTACTCTTCAACTGATTTGCCACTAGTAAAAAAACAAAAACAAATAACACATCAAAAGTTAGCAGTTTAACTAGTTGTTGCTTTCATGCTTGTGTATTTGTACCATAACAATTTTTTTAAAAATTATAATTTTTCTAGGAAGAAGTAAATAGCTGAGAAGTGCATTTGAAATTTTAACTAGTACGAAATTAATTACAGATGTCTGTAATTGAGAATGTAAATGTCGAAAAGGACTTTATTTTATCCATAGGGATGTTATGTTGAAAAGTGTCTCTATATGAAAATAAAAGGACTTGACATCATCCGAAAAGGAACATTATTTTACGAGTTGAGGCAAGTTATTTTGATATAAGATTAGGACCACAAAATATTATATTGTTTAGAATAATGTGCACAGATGAATGATGCACAAGACCAGGAATGTGTATTAAAGGGTAGTTCACCCAAACATTAACATTCTGTCATCATATACACACCCTCATGTTGTTCCAATCCCATATAACACAAATTAGTCTTCTTTCCATTCAATGTAAGTACATGGAGACTGAGCTGGCCAGTCACTAACATCTCATTTTAAGTCCCAAACCCAGTCTGTCACATGGGTTTGGAATGACTTGAGGGATAAGGGATGCACCGTTATTAACATTTTTTGGCCAAAACAGATATTTTGGAGCTTACCTTATTTTGTCATAAGATCACTTTTTTTGCTCAGGAATTATGTATTAAAAATGTACAAAAGCTTTTGTTCTAATAAGTAATTTCCATTGAACATTGATTGGATCTGTTGAACACACGACAGTCCAAATTTAAAGAGAGCCCATGAAAGATATTGTCGTTCAGACCGCTAGAGGGCGCCGCTTGCTTACACAATGCTGATGGAAGTCTATTTTTAAACGCAGCCTTTCAAGCTTTTGTAATCGCGCAAGACCAAACTGCAAACTTTATCAATTGTGCAGCCTTAATGGATACATACAAACGTCTCGGAAGTCAAATTTAGCTGTTTTCAAAGCGTTTAAATGGTTTTACCACATCATGTAAAAGTGGTGCTTTCACAAGTGTCATGTAACAATGGTTTTTCCTCATTAATGTGAGCAGGAGAAAGAATAAAAATTCTATATTACATGTTCTTTGGCGTGCCAACCCTTCTACATTCTGTGGCAATCACCATTTCGGGATTGTGCATTTGAATTAGAGGTCGACCGATAGTGGATCTTGTCAATATGATAACTAAGGTGTTGGGAAAGGCCACTAATGAATTAATTGGCTTATAGTTTTTAAAATCGATTTATAAAATTTTAAAAAATATATATTTTACTCTTTTCTATGTCGGGCAAAGAGAAAGAGTAAAAAATTTATAAATTCACAGATGCAGTTTGTTCAACCAAAATACCAATAATAACCAGAAAAAATGAGTAAATAAAGATTTGGTGCATAACGCAGACTTGTAAGTATAAACAAGCCCGAAATACACCGGGAACCCTTATTTTGAAATTATAAAAAACTAGCGGCAACTATCGCATAGATATTTGCTGATAACTGATGGCTCCAAACAGCAACTATCGGCAACAATTAAAATCCTAGTGTGACTATTAAACCACGAAATGCTGCAATCTTAATCTTTATGAGCTGCATGAGCTTTAAATGAATGCGTGAAGCGGACCGCTCATACACTGGAAACTCCACAGACTATGGGAAACATTTGTGTTGTATGAGATGACAGAGCAGAGCACTAATCCACTCTGAAGCGTTATTTTTATATCATTTATTTAAATCAAAGCATTTGCACTTTAACGATCATATTGGACCATATAATGAACAGTTAAAATAAAAGTATGATTCATAATAAAAGCAAAACACCTGAAATTAAAGAACTTGCAACAGAAATATATTATAACTGTATAGTAAAATGTAATCCTCACTGTAGAAATAATAATAATAATTATTATAATAATAGTAAAAATTAAGCAATATATCACAAGAGTGCATTGAATAAACGTTTGTTAAAAAATGCAATACGTTTAGAAGTAATTGGTCTATTTTTATGTTTTTTAAATTTTAAGGGAATTTTTTTTGACTAAACACCATTTTGATAATGAAATGAAACTTTAAAATATGGAATTCTGGGAAAATATAATAAATAAATAAATACAAATTAAAAAATAAAACAGATCTCAGTAGGGCACTGCATAAAAACAAACAAGAGTTAGAAACACTCGAAGGAAATATGCATATCTTTTAATTTATTATTTACTTTTAAATGTAACTTGAGGCTAAAGGAGTGTGTTCAATAGCACATTACTATATTTGCAATTTTTTTGTGGCATCGACAACCGTGAAATTTCCCAAGGCATCAGTAGCAAACCGATAACGAGTGAAATTTTGGTACTGTGACAACACTATTGGTGCATCCCTATATTTCCATCTTCCGCTAAAACTCGCTTCTATGTAATTGACCTTTTAAAGGACCTTAAATGATGAGACGTGACTTTAAGGCTTTTCAAAGATCCACTAAGCATTTCCACCAACACCGTATTCAAAAGCACATCTACACTGCTAAAAATAACCTCAGGCGCACAAAGATTGATGTACGTGTATAGAGCATTCAGCCCAACAAACACAGGCGTTTACCTTCTTGATGTAAGCAGCGATGTCCTTCTCAATGTTGTATTTCTCCAGCGCCTGTGTGGCACATTCCACAGCGTCCTGCTGCATCTCCTCAGACATGTCTGCATTCTTGATCACTGCCTTTCTGTCCGACATGGTCACTAAAAAAGCTGTCAACACAGATAGATTCATTTGATGATGATTTTTATTGACATAAACAGGACAACGCCTGACCAACACCTGCAGTTACTCACCCTCCTGGCATCCCAAACAAGTATGACTTCTTATGTGGAACACTAAAAGGAGATGTTTTGCAGAATGTTTGGAAGCGGCAGCTTCAGTCACCAGTCACTTTCAGTGGTGACTGGAGCAGTCATGAAATAACATTCTGCCCAACGTCTACTGGTCATATGGGTTTGGAATGACATGAGGGTGTGTAAATGCCAGAATTCTCCTTTTTGGGTGTACTGTCCCTTTAAGTGAACGTCCCAAACAAATATCTTCTGTGATGGTTTGACTGGTCAAAGATGCTGACAGCTCACCAGCCAGCCTGATTGTGGTTATGTAATATAGAGCTTTTATACCATCTTTATTGCATAACATCACGTGGCATATTTCACCAGGTTACTGTTGCCATGGACACCTGAACTAAAGACTGTCCTCAGCACCAACATTATTACATCAAACTTACCATACGTATACTGAAATGGCGTTAATGTAACTTTACATTAATTAAACACAGTAAATTATATTAATTTAATAAACATAAAATAAAATAGCTGTTTTGCCCTGGTGTGTTTTTAGTGGTAAAAGACACAAATAACTGGCGCCATGGTCATTTTTATAAATGTTTGAAATTAATTGTTGTTTTATGAGCAGCCCAGGAAAGCTTTGGAACATTTCAATTATGAATGAACAGACATTTGCATTATTATTTTTTCATATAATTTATTTATTTTTATTACTTTGCAAAATACGCAACTAACTGCACGAAATGTAATATAAGTAAATGTTTTTACCTTTTTTTGTGTGTAGATTTTCCTTACACTGCGGGCGATGGTTCGTCTGTGATCCTCACGCTGTGTGTTTGACAAAAAACTAGTACGTGTGTAACTGCCGTTGACTCCTCCCACTCTCGACTCCCATTGGCTCCCGCTGGCAAGCCCGGCTCTGCAATTGGTCAGCTCTGCACGATTACCGCTGCAATGTGTGCCCGCATTTTATTTCAGACCATCATGCATTGCTCTACAGACGCTTCATCGTCTCATGGCAACAAACAAAATGGACGCAAAGGGGAAAAGGGCGGGCGCGAGAGAGCATGTCGGACACCGAGTCTTTAACAACTGGGTACTTAAATCTACAACAAATTTACCTACAAAATGGACAAATAGTGTAACATTATCAAAGCATTTTATTTGACATTTCCGTTTTATTTTTCATACATCAAAAATACATAATACAACAAATGATAGAACGGGATTCATTACTTCCATGCTGAAATTTTATAAGACTCAACTGGCAAGCGCATATTAAAATCTACACATTAGCTACACATAAGTATTTTCACATGCACTTATTGAGTCTTAATAGATGCTCAAACTCCATTTCAGCAGTACACCCAAATGTTAATAGCTAAATCATACTGTTCATGTGTTACGCTTGCTATAGTTTACTTCCACATTGCTTGTTTGTCTAATCACTGAAACATAAGAGCCGCCTTGAGTAATAAATAACACGTATAATGCACACGCATATGGAATACTGATAATTCCCCACCATTGCACAGAAAATCAACATGATATAGTAGTAATTTGTATGAATATAGTATTTATTTGTCTTCTAATAAACAAAGAAACAGATATCCCAAGCAGTAAATTGAAATAGATATGAGATAATATACTGTATTACATATCTTGGGTCACTAAAGACCTTATAAACTTTTGGTACTCAAACAATTAGAATTTAGCCATTTTTGCTTTTTTTAATTATAAAAGAAGTGGAGGCATAAATACAAAAATGTAATGAAGGAGGATTGAATTACTGGGTCACCAAACACCCGAGGTATGCATGTAAGGGTTAACGGTGCTGTAAGAAACTAGCAACAACTTTTACTACTCCCTGAAAGATATTAATGAAATTAGTGTCATGAGATATTTCACCAGTCTCTGTGACGGCTCTAGATGATGTAATCAAAGTTTTGACAATTTCTGCCTGTCAATAATTTTGCACATTCTTATATTATTGTAGTTGCAGCAAATTATTTTGGCACAATGCCATGTTGTTCATAACGGTTGTCAGATGAGGGTGCTATTTTCCTACTGTTGTTTTTGCAACCGTTTCTGCTCAGTATCGTCTCAACACAGCTCATGTGTTAACGTTGGAGTGCGGGGTTTTGGGAAAGGGGCGTGGCTAATCCAACGGCTCATTTTGGTAATTTGTGGATCAACTCTTTTACAGCACCTTTAAAGTGAGATTTAAAATGAATGTGGGTAACTGTGAATCAATCAGCCCTTTGAACTGCAGGAATTCACACGCCCAAGTGTGGTATGAGACAGATCGGTTCACCTGTTTGTCCTTTAACAAAATGTTGTTAAAAGAATCTTGTAATTTTAACACGGATACACGTCTAGTGGATTTAATGTTTCTCACTCTTTCTGGTACCTCTAAGCAACAGTGTTTTCAACCATATGCTGCACTTAATCATAGTTTGGCAGCAACATTACACTGGTATGGCAGAGGGCGCCCTAGGCGACAGCCTACAGTAGAAACGGACCTGTATGTAGCTAATGCGCATGCGCATTAGCGTGGTGATTGACAGGCGATGTCTGAATCTAAAAGGTGATTGGCTCATTTAACTGTAAGGCTATTAGACTGTTGGGCATTCCAATCTCTCTCGATCAAGTTAAATACAATTTCACACTTTTCAAACCTTTTACTAACAAATGGAAGCAATGCAGATTTCGATTAGAAATCTTAATAAAATGTATACATGTTTATTGATAAAAGCACCTTCAACTACTTCTAAGTAGCTGATTTCTCATCTCTAAAACACTTTAAACACACACATTTCTCCTGGACTCGCTAAATATATCTTCTACTATTAAAACACACATTTTCAAATTCTATAGAGGGATTATTGAGAGCATCCTGAGCAGCTGCATCACTGCCTGGTTTGGGACATGCACCGTTTGGACCGCAAAGCCCTGCAGAGGATAGGGAGGACAGCTGAGAAGATCATCGGGGTCTCTCTTCCCTCCATCAAAGACATTTACATAAAACACTGCATCTGTAAGGCCACCAGCATTGTGGACGACCCCACACACAAACTCTTCACCTTGCATTCGGGCCCTCACAGCCAGACTGTGTAACAGCTTCTTACCCCAAGTATCAGACTCCTCAATACTCAGAGACTGATTTGACACACACACACACACACACTGTCTCTCTCTCTCACACACACACACTCTCTCTCACTCACTCAAACACACTCTCTCTCACTCACACACACACACACACACACACACACTCACTCAAACACACACTCACTCACTCTCTCTCTCTCTCTCTCTCTCTCTCTCTCTCGCACTCACTCACTCACTCACACATACATGTTGGTGCAGCTATCACATTTATAGCTTAATACCCTTATAATTACCAGTTTGTAACCTAAAAAAAATGTCCTGAACCCCCCCATCCCTTTCTCATAGTCTCTGCTAGTTTCACTCGCTGCGTTCTTTCGGTTCTCTGTACTTATACTGGATGTAGTCAAAGATGTCCTTCTCACTGTCCACCAGCAGCGGCTCTCCGGCCACACCTGTATAAAACAAGAGAGTCTCAGCTATGTACTTCCATGGGACGTCAGCCATAATGTGATGTGATCATGCGTTTTTTCACCCGTGACCCCCAGTGGACGGATGGTGTACTCATTAAGAGTAAAGCCTTTCTCCAGTGCATGAGTCCTCATGTTCTTGTTGAATATGTCACTGCCGGTGAAGTACAGCACTCCACAGTAATACTGATCCTTTGGAATAAGCCTATAGAAACAGAGAGAGATATATATGAAGAACATTATAAACATCTATCAGTGTTGTTCCTAGTCAAACAAACCATCAAATTAATGATGACGATGACCGCCATGGATCAATGCTTAACCAGTAATCCATTATTTTGCAGAGGGGGGTCAAAATGGCAAATTTCACCTATGATTTTGGAGCCAAACTAACCTTAGAAAGGTGTCAGCGTCATTATTTTATTTGTACACAGAGATTGGTAGGTCTATTACTAAAATCAGTTGACTTCAGCACCTCTTGTTGCATTATTTGCCAATGGTGTGAGTCCAAAAATGGTAAAAAAGCGAGTTTTTGTGTTGTTTTTCCAAAGTTGGAGTGCCTATAACTCCAGAAGTATTTAAGATATCTTAATATCCATTTAGACTCTGGTTCTGAACAAACTTTACTTGTTGTATCTTAATTTATAAGGCCCTATGTGTTTAAATCCCAGCGATATGGGGCTCTCAATGTGGCTCCACCTTTACATTTTTTAACATTTTATTCCATTTTCAATGGTCGAAAACCAAATATGGGTCACATGGTATGAAGCTAGGTTTTGTTATCCAACAAAACAAAGGTCTGAAGTACAAATAATGCTGAAACTAGAAATGTACCTGTATTTCGAGAGCCCAAACTTACATTACTATTGTTAAGAATAAGTGACACATGGCTTTACAGTTAGTGCAATACCTATAAGACCGATGATAGAACAGGAAGCTAACATAATGATCTCAGTTACATAAAATTACTGTGACGATAGCACGTTACAGTGATGCATCAGATAGCAATACCATGGTACTTTGATATATTATGTTCTATTGAATGATACACACTCATGTATCAAGGTGTTTAAATGGTACTCCAAAATAATACCAAGGTATTACTATGGTGCAATGTCCAAAAACATGGTAATAACATGGTCATATTTCATTTTCTTCGAAGGAAGAGGGCTTTAAGCAAACAACGAAAATGCCAATAATCAGTACGGACCTGATATCAATCCGGCGGTGAATATAATCTTCCTCCTCATCCTCTTTCTGAAGTTGACACACACCCTGAGAAAGTAGCATTTATTAGGATTTATTATTATTTGTACCTACGTTGAGAAAGTGAGCGAGATAAAGACCCACCATAAACTTAGTGTCTCCTTTAGACAGTGTGTCAGTGATGAAGCCGATGGACTCCAGATGATCCACAACTGCATGAAGAAGTTTCGGCTACACGAGGAGAGAAATCATGCAAGAAATATTGTGAGAAGGAAAACGATAACCTGCTTGTATTTTATTGGGATTGTAAAATCATCTAATGGTCTGTGAGTTTACCTGTTTCTCAGACTGAGAGGTGAAGTCTGGGTGAGTCAACAATATATCAATATCACCACTCGACTCTGCTCCTGAAGAGTATAAAAGACATTTTTGTATGTTTTTTTTCTCCCCAATTTGGATCAATGCGCTCTATGTCCTTGTGGTGGCGTAGTGACTCTCCTCGATCTGGGTGGCGGAGGAGGAATCTCAGTTGCCTCCACATCGGAGACCGTCAATCTGCGCATCTTATCACGTGACTTGTTGAGGCTTCACGCTATTATCCGCGGCATCCACACAACTCACCACGCGCCCCACCGAGAGCGAGAACCACATTATAGCGACCACGAGGAGGTTACCCCATGTGACTCTACCCTCCCAAGCAACCGGGCCAATTTGGTTGCTAAGGAGACCCAGCTGGAGTCACTCAGCACACCTTGATTCAAACTCACGACTCCAGGTGTGATAGTCAACATCAATACTCTCTGAGCTACCCAGACCCCTATAAAAGACATGTTTATGTATACTAACAAATAAAATGTGATGATTACAAGTAATAAGTGACCTCTAAATCAGTTGTCAATCTTTTGTTTGGTCCTGTAATTGATTCACCACACCAATATGCCCATTGTTCAGCTCCACAGCGCTCACAATCACTACAGCCGTTCAAAAACAAACCCTCCCTTTGTCTTTCCATGCATGTGCCATGGAAGGAAACCACTTAAGTTGAGTAAATGGGACACAAAAACATGCAGTTATGCCAGTTACCTCTCCTATAGCTGCCACAGATGGTGCCGATGTACTCAGGATCCACTATATCAAGTTCTTTTAAAATCAGAGCCTGCCAACATCAATTAAACACATTAATATACAGTCGGACATGAAAAATGGGTCAAACAATTGATTAAGATCACTGAAAACACCAACCTCCATTTTCTGCATTTCTGAACGAGGAATTCTCTTCTCAAACACTTCAAAGTACCTCGAAATAGATCAAGACAAAACAATGTAAACACGGACGTCATAAACATTCATTAGAATGCATTTATTAGAAATAAATGATTCAAAATACAAAAATGTGTTTTGTATCTAAGCTATTAAACCAGACTTACTTTAGCCCGATCTGCTGATGATGGTTGAGTTTGTGTTCGATTTTCTTCAGATCTAGAGAGTCCCAGATGAGAATTAAAATGCATGCATTTGGAGTTAAAGAATAAAACAGAAACCTTTATGTAAATGACAGTATACAAACCTTCTAATGTCCGGACACCCTCGTCGTAAAACTTCCTCGCCGCAGCAGGGCTACAATGAGAACATATTGTGAACATGACAAATGTATTAGCCAACAATATTGTTGCTGTGATCGTTTACTCAACATAAAGAGTGTCATACCCGATTCCAGTCACTCTGGTTAAGAAGTTAATGGAGGAGCTTGTGTCATCACTGCGAATCTAAAGACCAAACATACAGATCACATGATCAGGTTAGTATCTATACTGCATATATAAAAGACTATACAATATATATAACACGCCCCTGTTAGGGTCTGTACAGGATATACAGTATAACATACATCCCTGGTAAAATCTATACATTATATATAACTTACATCTCTGTTATCATGTATACAATATATATAACATGCCCCTGTTAGAATCTATACAGTATATTTAACATATGTGCCTGTAATAATATATAGGAAAGGCATTAAACTTTAAAGTATATAGAATATATATGGCATCATGGTATGTCAGTTTGAGTTTCGTGGTTGGTAGCTATATTTTGTTTTGCATTAAGTGGAAAACAGTGCATACATACATTATAGAGGTATACATACTGTATATAGTCATATATATGATGGTTTTTTACTTATACGCTTTTACGCCTATTTACAGCATTACTCTATCTGCTTCCATAATGAATGATTATATAAAAACACAGGTATACAGTTAAATAATATATATCAAAGCATGTTTTTCCAATACATTTAAATACCTTTTCCAATTTACGCAGTTTTCCTGTAGTTAAAAACTCATCAATTTTCTCAGCTATCTTTGCACCAACTCCATCCTGAGAGAGACAGTGGAAAACATTAACACTGCGTTTCAGGACTCGCAAAACTACTAGAAGTAAAACTAAAGATTGTGTACCAGTTTCTTTGCTTCTGTTCCACTTTTGATCTTCTGTGGGTATTTGGCGATCACAGATGCTGCTTTTCTGAACAGAAAGTGTCATATGGGACAAATATAAGTTATACACTTATACATTTCTAGTTATGACATTATATCGTATGCAGGGCCGTAGCTTGAGGGGTGAAAGGTGGTAATGATTCTAGGGCCCCACAGGTCCAGGTGGGGCCCACAACAACTTCTAAACTGTATTTTTTAATAGGAAAAGGCCCCAAAGCAATATACAGCCAGGGGCCCCAGAATACCCAGCTACAGCCCTGAGCTTATGCTACTAGACATATCACATATGACTTATCTTACCTGTAAGCATTGTATTTATGGATGGCTCTGTTGACATTTCTCTCATAATTGGCCAACTCTGAAAAGAGAATAACCATAAAAATAGTGTATTTGAATCTACTTTAATAAACCAGCTGCAAAATTTAGCATTAAAATGCCATATATAGGCATTTATTTTAAATAAACAAACAAAAAAGGCTTGGGATATATATATATGAATATGAGCGGTGTTTGAGTTTAGCTTTGTTTTGTTTAGTGGACATCACATTTTGAAACTGTCCCTTTAATAGTAGTTTAATATTTGCTCTTTTCTATCCATGTATGCATTTAAAAATGTCTAAGGTCCAATTAAAGTGACTTTTCTTATAACAACAGACGTTATATCTCATCCATCTTTTTGTCTTCATTCATTCTGTATTTAAAGGTCCAGTTAGCTTAGCCACATGCTAACCTGAGCTGTCACAAGAAACACTCACCTATCAGAAAGTCTGTGATTCCTTCGTTTAAAGTTTCTTGTGGCGCTTTTCGTTTGCTCATAGTTTAAAATAATTGTGGATTTAAAATAAGGATGGATGTTTACGTGTACTTTATAACAGCAAAGAGAAGCTCTGGCTCAGTGAGACAACTAGACAACGCCGTAGCATTATCATTGTAGCCAAGCAATACGTTTGGGGGCGGGGCTTCATTGTGCCACTCCCATAGCGCATTCGTTGACTAATCGGATAGCTCATTAAATATTTATATTTAAACCGACACGCCCAGTGATTATAAATACAGGAGTAGCAAAAGAGAATTTGCACACTTAAAAATGCATGAATGTCATCGTATTGGATAAGAAAATATTAAAGCAAGTGTAATTTATTTTAAAATAACAATTACAATGTTGTTTGTGAGTTATACTACAATTGTGGTCCCACATTCATCTGAAACATTTTCAAAAATGCAACTCATACAGTACAATTATACAATTATGAAACTCATAATCAATAATCCAGTAAACATACAATGCAATAACATTTTATTTTATTTCTACAATTGAAATTAATTAAAACAAATGTGTTTTTTTGCCATTGACTGGCATGCTCTTTTGTCAGTGGTATTCCTCCTACTGTAACTAAAAATAATGGGAACCAGAAACACCACTGACAAATTTTATGGGTAAACTGATTTTTAAGACACAAAAACAAAAATGCTACTTTTGATCTTAATATAACTTAATTATCAATATATATATATAAAAAAAAAAAAAAAAAAAAAAAAAACTGTCCCTTTAAAATAAAATAAAAAATCTGATATATTTAATGTAAAGACACACTGTTTGGTCAGTGGCTTCCCTCTCACAACCTAAGGAAGTTCAAAAAGAGGTTTTCACAAGTCTTTTTAAAAAATTATGTTTTTCTTAAAATCATGTAGGTGTTTTTACTTTGCATAAACAAAACTGACATTAAAATAAGAAACAACTGTTTTTATGTAAATTATTAACACTTTAAGCTCTGAGTGTGTTTTAAATATTTCCTGTTGTAGTGGCATACACAAAAGGCTTATAACTCTACAAAAAAAAAAAAAAAAAACTAATTAAAACTGCATTAGGTTTGTTCCCAATCATGTCAACTGTATCTGAGAATTATTATTTTTTTGTGTTGATACGACAAAGAGTAAAAATAATTGATCATAGTGCCCAAAAGCCTCTCCAAACAAATAAAAGATAATAATTGTACATAAGAACTAATTACACATGCAAACACAACAATGACTAAAGGTTTGCACAGCATACAGACATGATTTTAGTCATGAGATTTCACAGAATGAGTTTCATTCTGTGTCATTTGAGTCATCATTGAGTCTGTGTCATGTATTTGGCGCCATCTCCTGGTGGTCATATGTAACATTGTGCTTCATGTGGATTATCTAATGATCTATACATCTGATTATCTTGTGTGTGGACTCGTTTGAAAGATAATCATCTCATTCAGTTTCATTCTGTGTCATTTGAGTCATCATTGAGTCTGTGTCATGTATTTGGTGCCATCTCCTGGTGGTCATATGTAACATTGTGCTTCATGTGGATTATCTAATGATCTATACATCTGATTATCTTGTGTGTGGACTCGATTGAAAGATAATCATGTCAGTGATTAAGTAATGTTATGTGATATTTTGTTCTGTTTATTTTTCATGAAGTTATAAGCGAAAATGTGGCACATAATAAACACCAACTAAATTGTCAAAGACATACACTTAGCTATTACTCGCTATATTTTTGTCTGGGAGTAAAATAAATAGCCTGGTTGTATTTTACTCTTTGAGAGCTGCTCAACAACATATGACACATGGATAATTGATGAGATTGATGTTTTTACTGATTGCAAAAATATGTACAGTACAATTTTTATTTTTTTTAAATATAAATGATCAAAACGAAACACTTTTGATTTATCTGCAAATTTCAAAGCACTTGTTCAGTTTTGGTCATAATGATCGCATGTACAGCAAAGTAGAGCTGCTAAACGTTCAAACAATACTTATTTTGTGTTGGTTAAAACTGAAGTTATTAACATACTGTCCTGAAGAAGAAACAATTCTCGCCGGGCCCATCCGAGCATAAAGGGTTAATTTACATAGAAATATATATATATAAAAAAGATTCATTTTAACGTAATTTTTTTTTTTTTTTTGATAAACTACTGTGGAAAATCTCCAAAAGTACAAACATCAAACGATCCAAGATGATAATAAAAAATAAATAAGTAATTTCTGCCATTAATGTGTTATATTTACAGTGTCCATGACAAGAAAACAATAAGAGCAGTTTGTGATAAAGCACTTCAAATGAAACAAAGCTAACGCAAAAGCAACTACCACTAACTGAGCAATATACAGTAGAAGAAACTGATAGGAGTGATCTAAGAGTTGATCTTCACGTAGACTTTGTCACGAGAGAAGATTTTTATGGCCTCCTCGACTTCTGAGAGACGCTGATCAAGTTCTGCCCGTCGCGAGCGAATACTTAGTGTGTCTGATTTCACCGAGAGAGAGAGCAGCTCATTCACCAGAGACCTGTGAGCTACGGAGACAAAGACCTTTCAGAATGCAATGCTAGCTTAACTTTATACTAATTTCTATTCCACATTAGTAAATGAAAACGCATGCATTGTTCCACAGTAAACATCTGTTGTTTAATGCACATTTGGACAAATGTATTAGTCAGTATATGTACTATACATTGCAGAAATATTAAAGTAGCATGCTAGCTTGCTATTCCGATCATCATAAAAATGAAAGACTCTTCAACGACTAAAGGAACCCTGACAGTGTGAGTGGACACATACTCTCTTTGAGCGATTGCAGTGTTTCCTGTCTCTCTCTTTCAGACATCTGTGTGTGTCCATCAGGGATGGAGGGATCAGGCGTGTTTTTCCGTCTCTCTTCCGCCTCTTTCTTCCAATGTTCCTTCCTCTGCTCCAGACTTACAAAAACAGAGACACAGAATACAGGAAAAAGGGGTTTAACCGACAATAATGCATCCGAGAAATAGCATATGAAGCAATATGCAAATTATTGTATATATATTGTCTGAAGAGACTTTCATGATTTGTTCTAGAACATAAAATACACTGTCTTTGCTCAGCTGTGGATTTTGAAGGCGTTGTGTCTTGTGTCTAACCCGTCGCTAAATAAGAACTACAACAATCCTCCATTTTGTAAAGCAAGTAGCTATAATACTGATGGTAGTTGTAGTCCTTAATCAGCACTGCGATAGAAACAAAATCTTGAGGTATGACTGTGTGTAATTGATGTTCTAGAACAAAATGTGAAAGTTTAAGTAATTTCAACCAAAGGTCTTGTTTTACTCAAAAATCTAAAGCTGCTATTATAAAACCCCTTTGCTAACTTCTGAGGAAACCCATTTATCGAAAATGTCTTTTTATGCAATAGATGTGTAAATCTCTTGAAACCTGTCTTGAACATGTCCAGGTTACCTGTATTTAACCCCACAATCAAAAGAAAGAAAGAAAATATATTTTGTATCAAGAAATTTTTTTTGGGATAAAATTATTTTATTTATTTATTTTTATATTTTAGGAGCAAACTATTTTATATATTTATTTTTCGTTTTTAGAAAAAAATATTTTATGTGTTAATGTTTTGTTTTAGGTTTAAATTATTTTATTTTAAAAAAATGTTTAGGATCAAATAATTGTATTTATTTATTTTTTATTTTAGGATCAAATTATTTTATAAATGTATTTTTATTTTACGATCAAAATATTTTATTTATAATATTTTAAAATGTAAGAATCAAATAATTGTATTAGCTTATATTTGTTTTAGGTTTAAATTGCTTCATTTATTTATATATATATTTTTAGGATCAAATCATTGTATTTATTTATTTTTTATTTTAGGTTTAAATTATTTTATTTATTTATTTATTTTTTGCTTTAGTTTTAAATTGTTTTATTTATTTATATACTTAGGATCAAATCATTTTATGTATTTATTTATTTTTTATTTTAGGTTTAAATTGTTTTATTTATTTAATTGTATTTGTTTATTTCTATTTTTAATTTTGTATTTTTGTATGTTTTGTTTTACTTTTTTTAAAAATTAATTTTATTTTAACAATCATTTTTCATCACATGACATTTCCCTGCACAATTCTAAAATTCTCTAATTCTAAAATAATGCTACATTTAATATATAAATTGTCTTTATACATCACGTTAACTAAAAGTGTGTATTCATTCATAGTCTTTATTGTACTGCTTTAAATTTATGCTGATATTAATTTGAAAATCATTATCTCTGGACAGGCTGATTTTCGTTGCTGTATTATAATACTGAAAATCTAATGACAATATTCACTGAGAACAATGAGAATTATAACCAAACTAAAACCATCAGAAATTATATGTGAATTACTCACTATTGTGGTACTTTGCCCTTCACAGCGCTGGGTGGCGTTTTCTCCCGGAGGTTCTGTAAGGACTGAGATCGCCGTAGGGTCGTCTTTTTCACTGCACGAGCGTTATGACTCACAAAGTCCACCGTGCGGCCTCTCACCTCCATCTACACAGAAAAATCGACAATCACTGTGCCATTACGTATAAAAGGAAAAACGAAATGTGTCTCTGTCTGTGTGCTTTAACTTTGATTTGAGACCGATTGAACAGAGGGTGTATGAAAGTATATTACACACTTCAGAATCAGAGTCAGCAGCACTGCCTGGTGCCTGTCCAATATCTGAGCGGGAAAGCTGCGGCCGACCACATAAAGAATGAGCTTTCAGAAATTTCTGACATTCAGCTTTCTTAGGGGGACTCGTCTCCTGTACAAACACAGAGACAAACAGACATTATGAGGATGAGCTGGTGGCTTGAGCTAAGACCAATGATTTAAGAACAAAAACCTGGGTTACAGTGGCACATACAACGGCCTCCGAAAATTGTCCTCATTCACTTCCATTGTAAGTGTCTCACTGTGACACAGATTTGAGATATTTGCCACAAATGCTGTCGATTGAGTCTAGCTTGTATTGAACCCAGAATATTCCTTTAAGAAAAGATGATATAAAGGACACTATATTGCCTGACATCAAACCTCTAGTGTAACGTAAAACACATCTGAACTGAACTCATTTGTTGAAGAATGTGTGATATGAGTCTGAGCTTGCTCACCTGCAACTGGGCCATCACCCTGGAGGGGACGTCTTGGTATTTTGGAGAGATCCAAAGAGCTTTGACTGGCACGGGCTTGGCATGCTCTCTCTGTGCCTCCAGCTCTCGAAAGCGTCTTTGGATTTCACGTAACTTGCGCACATTCTCTTTACCAAAGTCACGTGCAGCAGGCTCTGTCGAAGATAATTTGAAGGAGATGGAAATAACTAAAAAGAGAAAAACTCTTCACACGTGGTCATTGTTAAGCTAGTCACACTGTTCTACTATTTGAACTTATTATTATTATTCAAATTAGGAACTCGTAGAGCTTTCAAGCTACATACACCAAACTCGGGACAGACCTTCAGAGTATTCTGGCATGGGTTGCTTTAGCTTTTCAAACTGATCAGACTTATGATTTCCACACAGCAGGTGATCAAAAACCAGTAAAATCCCATAGACAGAATGTTAAGATGGGCCAAGACTATTCAAACTCCAACTTTCAAAAGTTCAAATGCAAACAAACCCACACAACTCTCTTTCTGACACTCACTCTCTCTCTCTCTCTCTCTCTCTCTCTCTCTCTCTCTCTCTCTCTCTCTCTCTCTCTCTCTCTCTTATTCCAGAAAGACCTAACAACTAGCCGGACCACCCTAGCAACTAGCAAAAATGTGCTAGCAATGCCTAACAACATGCTACCATTGCCTAGCAACCAGCTAAAATACACTAGCAATGCCTAGCAACATGCTAGCAACCACATACCTTTCATGCTAAAACATGCTAGAAATGCCTATCAACATGCTAGCAACCCCATAGCAACATGCTAAAACATGCTAGCAATGCCTATCAACATGCTAGCAACCCAATAGCAACATGCTAAAACATGCTAGCAATGCCTATCAACATGCTAGCAACCCCATAGCAACATGCTAAAACATGCTAGCAATGCCTATCAACATGCTAGCAACCCAATAGCAACATGCTAAAACATGCTAGCAATGCCTATCAACATGCTAGCAACCACATAGCAACATGCTAAAACATGCTAGCAATGCCTATCAACATGCTAGCAATGCCAATCAACATGCTAGCAACCCATAGCAACATGCTATAACATGCTAGCAATGCATAGCAACATGCTAGCAACCCCATAGCAACAAAACATGCTAGGAATACTTCACTACATGCTTAAACAGGGGTCAGCAACCTATGGCACACAGAGGGGTAATCACTGGCATGCCAGCAACGACGAGAGTGAAGTAGACTATTTTATTTCAATAAATTCCACACCTGCATTCCAATCTACATATTGATGTAATCCATCCTCATGATCACGCAGAATATTTTCATCAGCTGAAAACAAAAAGTTAAAATGTGACGAGACTGCAGTGTACCCAACAGACACGTGCAGCATGTGCAAGCCATTCATGCATCATGAGCCGGCAGTTCTTCACTTACAGTTAATTACGCAAGTAAACGCTCCCGCTTTGCTTCAAACAGGCTGCGCGGATGACAGCCTACACTGTGTTTCATTTGTTTCTTTTTGCTTTCAGAACAACACGTAATATAATAAGGAAAACACCACTATTAAAACCCAGAACACAAACCCTCACAACTCTCTTTCGTTCTGTCTCTCTATCTTTATCTCTCTCTCTCATTCTAGAAACACCTAACAACTAGCTGGACCACCCTAGCAACTAGCAAAAATGTGCTAGCAATGCCTAGCAACATGATAGCAATGCCTAACAACATGATAACATTACCTATCAACCAGATAAAATACACTAGCAATGCCTAGCAACATGCTAGCAACCACATAGCAGCATGCTAAACATGCTAGCAATGCATAGCAACATGCTAGCAACCCCATAGCAACATGCTAAAACATGCTAGGAATACTTCGCTACATGCTTAAACAGGGGTCAGCAACCTATGGCACATGGAGGGGTAATCACTGGCATGCCAGCAACGACGAGAGTGCAATGATTAAAAGAGATTGCCGTTGACCAGGAAAATAAAAAATGGCACTGCATGTCAAAAAGGTTGCCTGACCCTGTGCTAACACATGCTAGCAATGCCTAAAACATACACTCAATGCCCATCAGCATGACAGTAACACCTAACTACATGATAATCATGCTAGCAATGCCTAGCAACATGTTAGCATTGGATAGCAACCAGCTAAAATATACTAGCAATGCCTAGATACATGCTAGCAAACCTATAGATACATGTTAAAACATCCTAGGAGCATTTTTATACATGCTAAAATGCTAGCAATGCCTAGAAACATACTAGCAATGCCTAGAAACATGCTAGTAACCCTATAGCTACATGATAAATCATGCTAGGAACATTTTTCTACATACTAAAATGCTAGTAATGCCTAGAAACATATTAGCACTGCCTAGCAACCAGCTACAACATTCTAGTAATGCCAATGCACATGCTAGCAACACTTAGCAACATGCCAGCAGCACTTAGAAACATGATAGGAACACTTAGCTACATGCTAAAACATGCTAGCAATACCTGGCAACATGCTAGATCATGCTAGCAATGCATAGGTCTGAGGGTTTATCTAGCTACCTCGTTGTTTGTCTTATTTTTATGTCTGTATAAACTTCACATTTTTAAAAGTATTTTCCTTAATAAAATTGGGAGTTCATGGCAAATTTACTGCAAACTTGCTACTAATTCGCCACTGATAATTTTCACACGCAAATGAGCGTTGCGGTAAACTTGTGGCAAATTGTCCATTGTTGCCAAAGGTTTGCCAAAAGTCAAAATATAATTAAAAGTTGTAAGAAAACAAAACAAAACAGTTATGATGTATGATTCTGCACTGTTTCTATGTCACTAATCAAATGTAAGTAAATCAGTGACACGGACCGTGTTAACTCCTTTTGTACAGACAGAGAGATTTCCTTTGCTTTCATTGAAGCACACAAGATGCTCTTTCATCCTCAAATCATGCTGGATACCACAATGATTATTCATGACCATTCCAGTGCAGGGGGGGGGACATGCCAAATACTAAGTAATTTTATTGTACCTTTTAACTCAACTTTCACTCAAATCGTTACACTGATAACAGAATTTGTAATGAACCAAAAAAACTGTAATAATATAGAATGTGATACAGAATGAACTTTTGAGCCCAACTGTATATAACAACAAAATACGTTCTGTTATTACTTGATTTGGTTGGATTTGGGTTTAGCGATACTCCCTCCAATTTCAGCAGGTTTCCCACAACCCCCCTCTGGCTTCTCTCTAGGATGTGAGCAGCGTTGGGACCAATCCGGGGTCGAGGAGTCGACCGAGCACTGTAGCACCCAGGAAACAGAACTGGATCTGGAGCTAATGGACCCTTTAGAAGAGTTGACGACCAATTCTCAGTGTTTCCCTCCAGTCGACCACGAGCTGAGAGACAAGAGGAGATATATAAGAGATTAACTATTATACATGCAAAACAAGAGCTCATGGTTTGGTCTTACCGGAGGACGGGCGTTTGTAGTATTCAGGAAACAGTGTGGGATCCGGTGGAATGGGGCCAGAGATCATTGAGGGTCCTTCACACATGCTGGTGCTACTGGAGAAATTAAGATCATCCTTATTCATCTAGAATGTGAAACTATAAATATCTAGTGGAGTAAATACAGTAGACAACAAACAAACAAACAAACAGGACAATTTTGTGGTCAGAGCAGTAGTTTATTCGTTTTAATCATCTAAGAATAACTGGCACGTTTAATAGTTTTTAGTAGCTTGTTGTTTTTAGTTTTCCACGTGTTTGTAAGGATATTTATATGCATTTTAAATGAAAGGTAATCTGCGAATTAAACGGACCAGTCTGTGATATTGATTATAACCACAAAGTAATTATACATACATTTCTATAAGGTTCTAGTAAGGACTAACGTATGTGGTGTGCATATGCATTTTGGTTTATTTAATAATGAACTATCTCTCACACACACAGTTAACAAACACCTGCTGATTCAAGATAATACACGATTATCAATAATCAATCGCCATATTTAATCTACCTAAGAACTTTAACGGCAATGCAAACAGCCTTGAATTAAAATTAGTTTCTAACAAATACCTACCTTTAATAAAAACCTCAATTATTTGACAATTGTGCCGTTTTCGTTGCTCTGTTCTCCGGTTACACAAAGACTGATGACGCATTAACAACAAGCGCAAAGCTTCACCATGGCAACGTCTTAAAGAGACAGTAGCAGCTTTTGTCATACGGTTATTTTATTGCTGCAGAGATTAGAGGATAAATTGGCAGAATTGGTGTTTTTTTGTTTTTGTTTTTTTTTTACATATTTTTTTTTTAGATCATTATTATTTTTAAAATAAACAAAGATTTTACTACATTTTTTAATTCTGTATTACGTAATAACATAATTTATAATATAATACATTTATATAGACCTATAATATTTTAAATAATATAATATATATCATGATAAAATATTATTGTAAATTATTTAGGCGTATATATAGTGATATTGCTGCATACTAGAATAATAAAAAAGAGAGATGTTGATTCAAATTCACATTTAATCATTTACATGTTTTCAATTGTGCAAGACATAAAAAAACAAAAAGATAATCAATAAATGTATAAATAAACAGATGGAAAACTGTACTGCGGTCATTTAGATATTACAGTTGCCAGATTAAATGAAATTATAAACAGATTTGCATAATCTGGGAGAGGAGCAAACGCTAGAGAATGCGCATGCGCGGTTCCTGCCCCTCCGCTGCTGTCTCCTTCAGTGTGCCCTCTCGCGCTGCACAGTCCTGAAACACGCACATCGACACGGTAAGACACTCAATGATTTACTCTCAGAGCATGCTGCATTGAAAAACTGCTCATCATCATCATCAACAACATATAGGTTAAATTATTCTAATTGGGGGTCTTATTCTGGTCATGCATGCCATGCACACAGGAGCAGAGACAGCGTGTGTCCTGGGCCGCACATAGACGTCAGTGACACCGTAATAATGGTTTTTATGAAATCACTGTTACACACAAATATGTTTCATTTTTAAAAAACGTGCATTTTTAACACTCGCACTGAAGAATTGCATGTCTAATCTGCGTTTTTACATCAAACGGTGTTAGATCAGTGATTCAGCAAGGACACTGTGTTTCTTTACATAACGTTTAACTGATATTAGAGGAAAAGTAAACTTTGCATTAACCCCGGTCCTTCGACCTGCGTGTTAATGCTACAATGTTGCAGATTATTGCAACAATGTATCAGAAGTATAACGGAATAACGGAATCGCGCGCCGCCTCTGACGTAATTACAGAGATAAATAAATAAACTCGCGAGCGCGCGGTGTCTTATCGATTGATTTGTTCCGATGACAGATCTTTATCCCGATCGGTTGAATCGGCGAAAGGCTGTACGGAATTAAACTGTTGTTGAGTGAAAGGCTAAAACTCGTTATTCGGGCGTAGCGCGTGCGTGTATCGCGTCAGTCACGCGCGGTTGTCGCGGAGCGACTTGCCTTGTTGTGCTCTTTAGTGTCTCTATGTTATCTAAAAGATACAAAGAACATGATTTAATCACTAAAGCAGATTTAGATGTACGTTTCACCTTGGGAACAGAGTGTACAATCACAAATAATGAACTGTGACGTCTGCTATTGTTCTCTCTGGCCTGTCATTGTGTTCCACTGTTAATACTTTTCCTCATTGCTTAAGAGTTATTTATATTTTTCAGGATTTATTCCAAAGATCCTAACAAGCATAACCTACAACTATAGATTAGATTAGCTATACATTAATATGGAGCCAATGGTAGATTTAGTGTATAGACAGGTCATTGTAGACAGGCCAGTTTAAACAAAGAGGGTGCCACCTTGCAGACGCATTAGTTAATGAGTAAATCTTTAGTCTGATGAAGCCGAATTGAATGTGAAGCAGAACTGAAATCTCAGAATGTGGTTTAAAGCTGCCAAACTGAAAGTAAGGAAGATCTAGTGTTTATGCTATAAACTCCAATGTGTCATTCAGGTTCATATAGAAACACATAGATTGATTAGTATTGATCTGACCACACAATTCATCAATTAAAAACAGTGCATAGTGGACATATCATGGTTGCATGTGTGTGTGTATGATTGGGAGTGTTTGTGCATGTATATGGGTTTATATGAGAAGTCTGCCACATGATGTTACGGAAGGGTGTCTGGTGATACAGGTCAGTGCCTTAACCTTTGCCCTTTGACCTATTCTTACTTCTCACATGCTGGAAAGTTTGCATGCTTTACTTCATCTAAAACTATTTTATTCAGCATTTTGCTAATTCTTTTATAATTATTATGCATGCAGCATAGCATAATCTAATGAACTGAGAAACTACGTTGAATCTTTGTCGTTTTAAAAATGGATTTGTGAAGAGAAAAATCGTGAAAGCTGAAATGGTGGCTAGTTACAGCACCTAAAATACACACTTTTCATTAGACGTACATTCATATACATTTTAACACGCAGTCTTGATGTTGATTAAAATGCGGATGGACATGTTATGCGTCATCTGCTCATATAGATACACGTTCACAGCAGTCATGTAAACACATAGAGACCTGATCTCACACCTTCTGTGGTGCGGTTATATGGTCCTAAACAACACAGAAGAGGGCTGCATTAGACGTCGACCCAAAGTGGATTTTGCCGATATGATAAATAAGGTGGTGGAAAAGTCTGATAACCGACTTGGGTCCATTGCAATGCTCTATGTGTAATTATTTAACAAATTAAATACGTTTTGCATCCTATAATTTCAACAGGTGTGGTTTATTTAGGAGGAATAAAAAAAATAGGATTAAAAAGCTATCGGCATAGATTTTTGCAGATAACCGATAGTTCCACAAAGCAACTATCGGCACCGATTAATCGGCAAAACCGATATATCGGTCTACTTCTAGATTGCATTACCATCAAATTAAACTTAAACAGTAAATGTAGCCTGATTATGATTACATAAAGACAATAAGCTCTTACCCCATCTGTTTTGCAACATGTTTTAAGTTTAGTCCTATATACACTGTGAGAAGAGGATGCAAGAAGCTATATCAATCTGGGGTTGGGGATTGGGAGGGGAAATAATGGGGATAACGGTTGAATCACGTTACTTTATCTGTATTTTAGCAAAGCTATTTCTACATGGCTCATTGTACGTATCGCCGCAGTTTCCTGATGAAATGAACACTAGAGGCGCTACAACAACAATGACTTTTTATCACAAGTAAAATGGCAGATTATCAGTTCATAAACACGTAATTCTCGCCCTGTTCCTCACACAGCGCTGATATAAATATATAGTCTGCATGTGCTACGCACTTCAAAGTGAATGCAGTAATCTGCTCTTTGACATAAATACACACACAGAGCGCATGTGATGTTAAAAATATGTCAAATTCTGTGACATTCCACGTTTTATAGTTAATTCCATTTTTAAGACTGGATTCTGCGATTCCGTCTGAATTTTCGGAAATCACAGGGCCCTATTTAGCTTGTTCGAGTGTAATTAAATTGCGAGGTAGCTCAACCGATAGAGCGTTGCACTTGTGATGTAAAGGACAGGGGTACGAGTCCTGAAGAGCACGAGTCGACACAAAAGTGAGCACAAAGTGTCATAGAAGCACCACAAAATGACGTGGTCGTGTTTTTCATCTCACATTTGCCTTTTCTGACACTATCGGTTAGGTTTAGGGTGGGGAGGACAGTTTTGTTGATTTAAAATGCGATAGAGCATTAACTTTAAAAACCTTACAAACCCACCATTTAACTGGCACCACAAAGCGGACGTGCATAATGAATCATTTTTATTAGATCAGGCTGTAATGTTCAGGGTGAACACAATTTGTTGCACACTTCCTTTTGTCTGGATCTGTTGGCAAACAGTCTTGCTCTATCAAAGCCTTCTTGCCTTCTCTCACCCTGTTTACTCTTTATCATAGAGCGCTTTATTCATCAAGGTTGCGTGCTTTTCCAATAAGCTGCTCTCACTAATGGCCTCTGTGCATTAGGATGAGTTCTGAAGGACATTTATTTCTCATGTGATATTGATCACTCTTAGCCACTGTGTTTTGGGTAGATGGTTCATTAATGGCAGGTACAGCAGGTGTAGCTTACATAAATAGTTCATACAAGAAAGAAGGTCATACGGGTTTGTTTATTTTAGGTGTACTGTTTCTTTAAGGAAGGGTGTGCTTGGCAAAGGTGGGTGTTGAGGTAAACATTTCTCATTTCATAACACCTCACATGGAATAGCGGTGTCCGTTTTAGTGTCGCTATTTTTAAAGTGTGTGTCTGGGGAACTGGGGGAGGGGATACACAGTGTGTGTGTGTGTGTGTGTGTGTGTGTGTGTGTGTGTGTGTGTGTGTGTTTGTGTAGTTGTAAATATGGTGCCTCAGCTATCTTCT
>JAVLUX010000018.1:3352500-3412500 GCA_032164185.1 Moxostoma hubbsi
AATAAATGATGAGAGAATTTTCCATTTTGGTGAACTATTCCTTTAAACTGCAGAATGTCTTGCCCCATAGACATCCATTATAAGTGTGTAACGGTAAACACAATGCTTGCTTGTTTTTTATTGTCGTGGTAACTTACAGCATTGTCACAGATGCTGTACATAGAGCAAAACTTTCAATGAACCAAAAATATTCCCTTAAAGATTTCTGTGTGTGTGTCTATAGAGCTGAACCTCACTCCTGTTGTTGTATGAAGTTACACTGGAGGAATATTGACGAATTGCATAACTCGGTAGCACAGTTTCAGTCTGCTGATTAACTTATGATTTTGTGTCTCATATTGACTAAAGTTTCTCTTTCTCTCTCTGTGTTCAGCAAACATGGCCGTTCCTCCTGCATACGCTGACCTCGGCAAAGCCGCCAAAGATATTTTCAGCAAAGGCTATGGTGAGTGACGTTACAGAAACGACATGAAAGCCCCATGTGCTAGTCAACCAGGGCAGCATGTATATAGCTAGTCCGGAAGCCCAATACTTCAAAGTAGATACATGAGAGCAGCTGGTCATTGTAATGGTGATTTTACCACAATATAAATCAATACTGACCTGCTGTCCAATGACAGATGGGTAAGTGGGAGGAAGTCAGGAGGAGCTCTTGAGGGGACACATTTCCTCCAGGAGACTTATGGGAGTCGATGCATTCTTGAAACAATCACACACACACACACACACACACACACACACACACACACACACACACACACACACACACACACACGTTATGTTATATATTCAGGATTTATAACTATATATTCAGGATTTATAACCATATATTCAGGATTTATAACTATATATTCAGGATTTATAACTGTATATTCAGGATTTATAACCATATATTCAGGATTTATAAGTATATATTCAGGATTTATAACTATATATTCAGGATTTATAACCATATATTCAGGATTTATAACTATATATTCAGGATTTATAACTATATATTCAGGATTTATAACCATATATTCAGATTTATAACTGTATATTCAGGATTTATAACCATATATTCAGGATTTATAACTATATATTCAGGATTTATAACCATATATTCAGGATTTATAACCATATATTCAGGATTTATAACTATATATTCAGGATTTATAACCATATATTCAGGATTTAATAACCATATATTCAGAATTTATAACTATATATTCAGGATTTATAAGTGTATATTCAGGATTTATAACCATATATTCAGGATTTATAACTATATATTCAGGATTTATAACCATATATTCAGGATTTATAAGTATATATTCAGGATTTATAACTATATATTCAGGATTTATAACCATATATTCAGGATTTATAAGTGTATATTCAGATTTATAACTATATATTCAGGATTTATAACTATATATTCAGGATTTATAACCATATATTCAGGATTTATAACCGTATATTCAGGATTTATAACTGTATATTCAAGATTTATAACCGTATTTTCAGGATTCATAACCATATATTCAGGATTTATAACTGTATATTCAGATTTATAACTATATATTCAGGATTTATAAGTGTATATTCAGGATTTATAACCATATATTCAGGATTTATAACTATATATTCAGGATTTATAACCATATATTCAGGATTTATAAGTGTATATTCAGATTTATAACTATATATTCAGGATTTATAACTATATATTCAGGATTTATAACCATATATTCAGGATTTATAACCATATATTCAGGATTTATAACCATATATTCAGGATTTATAAGTGTATATTCAGATTTATAACCATATATTCAGGATTTATAACTATATATTCAGGATTTATAACCATATATTCAGGATTTATAACTATATATTCAGGATTTATAACCATATATTCAGGATTTATAACTGTATATTCAGATTTATAACTATATATTCAGGATTTATAAGTGTATATTCAGGATTTATAACCATATATTCAGGATTTATAACTATATATTCAGGATTTATAAGTATATATTCAGGATTTATAACTGTATATTCAGGATTTATAACTATATATTCAGGATTTATAAGTACATATTCAGGATTTATAAGTACATATTCAGGATTTATAACTATATATTCAGGATTTATAACTATATATTCAGGATTTATAACCATTTATTCAGGATTTATAACCATATATTCAGGATTTATAACCATATATTCAGGATTTATAACTGTATATTCAGGATTTATAAGTATATATTCAGGATTTATAACTATATATTCAGGATTTATAAGTATATATTCAGGATTTATAACCATATATTCAGGATTTATAACCATATATTCAGGATTTATAACTATATATTCAGGATTTTTAACTATATATTCAGGATTTATAACTATATATTCAGGATTTATAAGTATATATTCAGGATTTATAACTATATATTCAGGATTTATAAGTATATATTCAGGATTTATAAGTATATATTCTGGATTTATAACCATATATTCAGGATTTATAACCATATATTCAGGATTTATAACTATATATTCAGGATTTTTAACTATATATTCAGGATTTATAACTATATATTCAGGATTTATAAGTATATATTCAGGATTTATAACCATATATTCAGGATTTATAACTATATATTCAGGATTTATAACTGTATATTCAGGATTTATAACCATTTATTCAGGATTTATAACCATATATTCAGGATTTATAACCATATATTCAGGATTTATAACTGTATATTCAGGATTTATAACCGTATATTCAGGATTTATAACTGTATATTCAGGATTTATAACCATATATTCAGGATTTATAACTGTAAATTCAGGATTTATAACCATATATTCAGGATTTATAACTGTATATTCAGGATTTATAACTGTATATTCAGGATTTATAACTGTATATTCAGGATTTATAACCATATATTCAGGATTTATAACCATATATTCAGGATTTATAACCATATATTCAGGATTTATAACTGTATATTCAGGATTTATAACCATATATTCAGGATTTATAACTGTATATTCAGGATTTATAACCATATATTCAGGATTTATAACCATATATTCAAGATTTATAAGTATATATTCAGGATTTATAACTATATATTCAGGATTTATAACTATATATTCAGGATTTATAACCATATATTCAGGATTTATAACTGTAAATTCAGGATTTATAACTATATATTCAGGATTTATAACCGTATATTCAGGATTTATAACTGTATATTCAGGATTTATAACTGTATATTCAGGATTTATAACCATATATTCAGGATTTATAACCATATATTCAGGATTTATAACTGTATATTCAGGATTTATAACTATATATTCAGGATTTATAACCATATATTCAGGATTTATAACCATATATTCAGGATTTATAACTATATATTCAGGATTTTTAACTATATATTCAGGATTTATAACTATATATTCAGGATTTATAAGTATATATTCAGGATTTATAACCATATATTCAGGATTTATAACTATATATTCAGGATTTATAACTGTATATTCAGGATTTATAAGTATATATTCAGGATTTATAAGTATATATTCAGGATTTATAACTATATATTCAGGATTTATAACCATATATTCAGGATTTATAACTGTAAATTCAGGATTTATAACTATATATTCAGGATTTATAACTGTATATTCAGGATTTATAACTATATATTCAGATTCATAAGTATATTTCCTAATTTACAATTATACTTTAATATGAACAACTATATATTCTGATTTGAAACTATATATGCCCCCATAATATGTATATTAAATAAGTAAATGTAATTTATTTTATAGAACCATTTATTTCTGCATGTTGACAAGTAATAACTTTATTTATATAGCACCATTAGCAATATAGCACAGAGTGCTTCACAAATTACAAAATCGAAACACACTCAGTAAAACATATATATATATATAAAAATCAAAGTTTATAAAAAAATGTTTTTAAACATGACTTAAACAGTCACAGATTCAGCAGATCTAATATCCCAGGATTGTTCCACAACCGTGGGGCCGTCACTACAAACGTCACTCTATCACCTTTTGTTTTTCCATCTGGATGTTGGAGCAACCAACAGTTCAAGACTAAGAACTAAGAGGTCTAACTGTGTCGTAAGGTCTTAAAAGTTCAGCCAAATATTCTGGTGCCAAACCATGTAATGCTTTATGAGTAGTTCCTTAAATCTTAAAATCAACCCTAAAATGAACTGGTAAACAATGCAAAGAAGCTTACACTGCAGTAATATGATTAAAAAACCTAGTTTGTGTCAAAAGTGTAGCTGCAGCATTTTACACTGATTGTAGTCATGCTAAAGTGCGTTGATTTAAAGTTGAAAAGAGTGCATTACAATACTCTAGGTGAGACAAATAAAAGCATGTATGAGCTTCTCTTTGTCCCTAAAACTCAGAACCTGTTTCACCTTGGAAATGTTTCTTACTTATAAAAACAAGACTGAACTAAGTTCCTGACGTGATATTTGTTTTTTTTATTTGAGTCAAAATAGACGCCCAAATTTCTCACCACCTGCTAATTATTCAGGACCATTTGATTAAGTGCAGACTCAATCTCAAATTAATGTTGTGTTTTCGAATCACAGAACCAAGAGGTAGCATATATAGTGAAAGTAAGTTGGCCCTAACAGGGATCCTTGCGGAACACCACAATACATTGTTGAAGAGGAGGGCTCCTAATCTCCAGCAAACACTATAAATTTCCTATTTGACAAATAGGACACAAACCAGTCTAACCCCCCCCCCCAGATATTCCCACCCATCTCTTCAATGTATCAATTAAAACTGAATGATACACTGTATCAAACACTGAAGTTAAATCAAGCACCACTAAAATGGAGCACTCTCCATCGCCCTCCACCATCAATAAATCATTGGTCACTCTAAGAAGGGCAGTTTCTATACTGTGATTTTCTCTAAAACCTGAGTGAAATTTCTCAAAAATATTGTTATCCTTCACAGTTGCTTCACTAATGCTTTCTCTATACATTTTTAAATGAAAGGTAATTTTGAGATTGGTCTATATTTATTAGCAACCGAAGGATCTAATGAGGGTTTCTTCAGACGCGGTTGGACTATCTCAGTCTTTAACTCCTCTGGAACACATCCTGACACATGCAAGCTATTTACTATAGACAACAAAGAAGGTCCTAAAGTCCCAGTTACTTCCTTGAAAAGTCTTAAAGGAACAACATCTGTATGACAGCTAGATGGTATCCACTGTTGTACAATTGTATAAAGATCCTGATCTGAAATAGCAGAGAAAGAATCCAACAAACTCTACCTGCAAACCGATTTTTACACACATGGTAGCGGAGCAATAATTGATGCCCTTATGTTAGATACCTTATTTATTTATTTATTTATTTATTTCCCCCCTCCCCCTTTCTCCTCAATTTGGAACGCCCAATTCCCAATGCACTCTTTAAGTCCTCGTGGTGGCGTAGTGACTTGCCTCAATCCGGGTGGCGGAGGATGAATCTCAGTTGCCTCCGCGTCTGAGACGTCAATCCGTGCATCTTATCACGTGACTTGTTGAGCGCGTAATCTGTGCTTATGGAGGCCTCACGCTATTCTCCGCAGCATCCAAGCACAACTCACCATGTGCCCCACCGAGAGCAAGAACCACTTTATAGCGACCACGAGGAGGTTACCCTATGTGACTCTACCCTCCCTAGCAACCAGGCCGATTTGGTTGCTTAGGAGACCTGACTGGAGTCACACAGCTCGCCCTGGATTTGACCTTGTGACTCCAGGGGTGATAGTCAGCGTCAATACCCGCTGAGGTACTCAGGCCCCCATGTTAGAGACCTTATTAACAAAAAAAGATAGAAATGTGTTACAATCTATCGTACAAAATGTAGCACTAGACACAGGGTTAATCAGATTATGAATTGTATTGAATAAAAACCTAGCATTATGGCAGTTATCAGTTATCAGTTCTGAAAAATACACAGTTATAGCATCTTTAACTGTCTTATTGCACCATGAGATCCTTCATGTGCGCAAAGTGAACAATAAGTGTCGTTGATTTGTGGAGTGGTGGTGATGTAGTGGGCTAAAGCACATAACTGGTAATCAGAAGGATGCTGGTTCGACCCCCACAGTCACCACCATTGTGCCCTTGAGTAAGGCACTTAACTCCAGGTTGCTCCGGGGGGATTGTCCCTGTAATAAGTGCACTGTAAGTCACTTTGGATAAAAGCGTATGCCAAATGCATAAATGTAAATGTGATTTCCAAGCACGTTCGGCCTTCCTGCACTTTCTCCTTAAAATGTGTATATCATCGTTTATCCAAGGGGATTTAATTACTTCTAAACTAGTTCTTGTTTTGACTGGCAATTGAGTCTTTTGAGTCTATTGAAATCTTATAACTGATCTATGGCATCTAACATAATGTTGTCGCTCTGAATAGGAACGTCAATGTTTCACATTCAGCAAAAAGTACTTAATCGTAATTATCTCTCTGTGTCTCTTTCAGGATTTGGAGTAGTTAAACTGGACCTGAAGACCAAGTCACAGAGTGGAGTTGTGAGTCTCACTCTGCTTCATATTTCACTTTGAAAAAGTACTGTGGTTGTACCATGATCCAGTGATGGTTTTACATGATAAATGTACCCATAGTAATACCAAGGTACTTTTTTAATACGTATTTGTTTGTGTTAACTTGTCCCTTCTTGCTGTTTTTCATGTTTACGTGTGTCCATCTTCCTTTTGTTTTGATTACTCACGTGTGTGTTTGTGTGATTGTGGTGTTCATTCATGTCCTCCACCGCTGCTCTCGTCTGTATCTGGGTCAGAACTGTTCTTCTGGAGCGGGTCTTGATTATGTGATTTGACATGAATCTGAATGAGTGTGTTTGTGTCTGTGTATCTGTTTCCTAACTTCCTGTTTTTATTCTCTGTCCTTCTTGCTTTCTGTATTGGACGTCGCTGTCAGATGGTAAGACTTGAGATTACAGACGATGAAGAAGAAAAGTCTCTCTATCTTTATAGGCTACTGCTCGACCTCCTCTGCTGACTTTCCGTTTTTTATCAAGTTTTTGCACTAATATTGATAAAGGTTTGAGGTCTGATTGTATTTTGGCAATGGAGTGTTAGAATGGCTTTAATTTAAACACAGATTATTGACAAGGACACTCGTATAATTCAGTTAAACCCATATCATATCTTGAGTTCATGTTTTATCCCGGTTCCAGTTCAGTTCCTTCAGTTCGTCGGAGGCCGGTTGGACCCAGTACCTTTTTTCCACATTCTCTGTCTCTCGTTTGTTGGTCAGGAGTTCTCCACGGGCGGCTCCAGTAACACAGACTCTGGGAAGGCAGCTGGAAACCTGGAGACTAAGTATAAAGTGAAGGAGTTGGGCTTGAGCTTAAACCAGAAGTGGAACACCGACAACGTTCTGACCGCTGAAGTGACTCTGGAAGACCAGGTGAGTCCAGGTCACATATTGATAATGAACAGAGTTCATAAAAAGTATTTGGACACATGTCATTGCACTAGATAATAAAACAACAAAGCAAAGCAAGTGTCATTTATTATTAAGACTGCTCAAATAGCACATGTGTAAAACCTCAAGCATCATTTGTCCACAGATGACACTTGCTTTGATATTTTAATCTTTAATGCAATGAAATTCATTAGCTGCTACTGTATATATAAACCTGGCAACGAGTTATTGATATAACGGGTGGAATATGTTACTGTGTGGCCTGGTTCTTTCTTTCTCTGTAAAGCTGGCTAAAGGTCTGAAGTTGGGATTGGATACTTCTTTTGTGCCCAACACTGGGTAAGTCAACTCTCATGCTTAATAACTATATTTATAACCGTATATTCAGGATTTATAACTATATATTCAGGATTTATAAACATATATTCAGGATTTATAACTGTATATTCAGGATTTATAACTGGTATATTCAGGATTTATAAACATATATTCAGGATTTATAACTATATATTCAGGATTTATAAACATATATTCAGGATTTATAACTATATATTCAGGATTTATGACCATATATTCAGGATTTATAACCATATATTCAGGATTTATAACTATATATTCAGGATTTATAAACATATATTCAGGATTTATAACCATATATTCAGGATTTATAACTGGTATATTCAGGATTTATAACTGGTATATTCAGGATTTATAACTGTATATTCAGGATTTATAACTGGTATATTCAGGATTTATAACCATATATTCAGGATTTATAACCATATATTCAGGAATTATAACTATATATTCAGGATTTATAACTGGTATATTCAGGATTTATAACTGTATATTCAGGATTTATAACTGGTATATTCAGGATTTATAACCATATATTCAGGATTTATAACCATATATTCAGGATTTATAACTGGTATATTCAGGATTTATAACTGTATATTCAGGATTTATAACTGTATATTCAGGATTTATAACCATATATTCAGGATTTATAAGTGTATATTCAGGATTTATAACCATATATTCAGGATTTATAACCATATATTCAGGATTTATAACTATATATTCAGGATTTATAACTGGTATATTCAGGATTTATAACCATATATTCAGGATTTATAACCATATATTCAGGATTTATAACCGTATATTCAGGATTTATAACTATATATTCAGGATTTATAACCATATATTCAGGATTTATAACCATATATTCAGGATTTATAACTGTATATTCAGGATTTATAATAACTGTATATTCAGGATTTATAACTGTATATTCAGGATTTATAACTGTATATTCAGGATTTATTACTATATATTCAGGATTTATAACTGTATATTCAGGATTTATAACCATATATTCAGGATTTATAATAACTGTATATTCAGGATTTATTACTATATATTCAGGATTTATAAACATATATTCAGGATTTATAACTGTATATTCAGGATTTATAACTGGTATATTCAGGATTTATAAACATATATTCAGGATTTATAACTGGTATATTCAGGATTTATAACTATATATTCAGGATTTATAAACATATATTCAGGATTTATAACTGTATATTCAGGATTTATAACTGGTATATTCAGGATTTATAACCATATATTCAGGATTTATAACTATATATTCAGGATTTATAAACATATATTCAGGATTTATAACTGTATATTCAGGATTTATAACTGGTATATTCAGGATTTATAACCATATATTCAGGATTTATAACCATATATTCAGGATTTATAACTATATATTCAGGATTTATAACTGGTATATTCAGGATTTATAACCATATATTCAGGATTTATAACCATATATTCAGGATTTATAACCGTATATTCAGGATTTATAACTATATATTCAGGATTTATAACCATATATTCAGGATTTATAACTGTATATTCAGGATTTATAATAACTGTATATTCAGGATTTATAACCATATATTCAGGATTTATAACCATATATTCAGGATTTATAACTGTATATTCAGGATTTATAATAACTGTATATTCAGGATTTATAACTGTATATTCAGGATTTATTACTATATATTCAGGATTTATAACTGTATATTCAGGATTTATAACCATATATTCAGGATTTATAATAACTGTATATTCAGGATTTATTACTATATATTCAGGATTTATAACTATATATTCAGGGTTTATAACCATATCTTCAGGATTTATAACTGTATATTCAGGAATTATAACTGTATATTCAGGATTTATTACTATATATTCAGGATTTATAACTGTATATTCAGGATTTATAACCATATATTCAGGATTTATAACCATATATTCAGGATTTATAACTGTATATTCAGGATTTATAATAACTGTATATTCAGGATTTATAACTGTATATTCAGGATTTATTACTATATATTCAGGATTTATAACTGTATATTCAGGATTTATAACCATATATTCAGGATTTATAATAACTGTATATTCAGGATTTATAACTATATATTCAGGATTTATAACCATATCTTCAGGATTTATAACTATATATTCAGGATTTATAACTGTATATTCAGGATTTATAACTGTATATTCAGGATTTATAACTATATATTCAGGATTTATAACTGTATATTCAGGATTTATAACTGTATATTCAGGATTTATAACTGTATATTCAGGATTTATTACTATATATTCAGGATTTATAAACATATATTCAGGATTTATAACTGTATATTCAGGATTTATAACCGTATATTCAGGATTTATAACTGTATATTCAGGATTTATAACCGTATCTTCAGGATTTATAACCGTATATTCAGGATTTATAACTATATATTCAGGATTTATAACCGTATATTCAGGATTTATAACTGTATATTCAGGATTTATAACCATATATTCAGGATTTATAACTATATATTCAGGATTTATAACTGTATATTCAGGATTTATAACCATATCTTCAGGATTTATAACCATATATTCAGGATTTATAACCATATCTTCAGGATTTATAACCGTATATTCAGGATTTATAACCATATATTCAGGATTTATAACCGTATCTTCAGGATTTATAACCGTATATTCAGGATTTATAACCGTATATTCAGGATTTATAACCGTATATTCAGGATTTATAACCATATCTTCAGGATTTATAACCGTATATTCAGGATTTATAACCATATCTTCAGGATTTATAAACATATATTCAGGATTTATAACTGTATATTCAGGATTTATAACTGGTATATTCAGGATTTATAAACATATATTCAGGATTTATAACTGGTATATTCAGGATTTATAACTGGTATATTCAGGATTTATAACCATATATTCAGGATTTATAACTATATATTCAGGATTTATAAACATATATTCAGGATTTATAACTGTATATTCAGGATTTATAACTGGTATATTCAGGATTTATAACCATATATTCAGGATTTATAACCATATATTCAGGATTTATAACTATATATTCAGGATTTATAACTGGTATATTCAGGATTTATAACCATATATTCAGGATTTATAACCATATATTCAGGATTTATAACCGTATATTCAGGATTTATAACTATATATTCAGGATTTATAACCATATATTCAGGATTTATAACCATATATTCAGGATTTATAACTGTATATTCAGGATTTATAATAACTGTATATTCAGGATTTATAACCATATATTCAGGATTTATAACCGTATATTCAGGATTTATAACTGTATATTCAGGATTTATAATAACTGTATATTCAGGATTTATAACTGTATATTCAGGATTTATTACTATATATTCAGGATTTATAACTGTATATTCAGGATTTATTACTATATATTCAGGATTTATAACTATATATTCAGGATTTATAACCATATCTTCAGGATTTATAACTGTATATTCAGGAATTATAACTGTATATTCAGGATTTATTACTATATATTCAGGATTTATAACTGTATATTCAGGATTTATAACCATATATTCAGGATTTATAACCATTTATTCAGGATTTATAACTGTATATTCAGGATTTATAATAACTGTATATTCAGGATTTATAACTGTATATTCAGGATTTATTACTATATATTCAGGATTTATAACTGTATATTCAGGATTTATAACCATATATTCAGGATTTATAATAACTGTATATTCAGGATTTATTACTATATATTCAGGATTTATAACTATATATTCAGGATTTATAACCATATCTTCAGGATTTATAACTGTATATTCAGGATTTATAACTGTATATTCAGGATTTATTACTATATTCAGGATTTATAACTGTATATTCAGGATTTATAACCATATATTCAGGATTTATAATAACTGTATATTCAGGATTTATAACTGTATATTCAGGATTTATAACTGTATATTCAGGATTTATAACCATATCTTCAGGATTTATAACTATATATTCAGGATTTATAACTATATATTCAGGATTTATAACTATATATTCAGGATTTATAACTATATATTCAGGATTTATAAGTGTATATTCAGGATTTATAACCATATCTTCAGGATTTATAACCATATATTCAGGATTTATAACCATATCTTCAGGATTTATAACCATATATTCAGGATTTATAACTATATATTCAGGATTTATAACCGTATCTTCAGGATTTATAACCATATATTCAGGATTTATAACTGTATATTCAGGATTTATAACCGTATCTTCAGGATTTATAACCGTATCTTCAGGATTTATAACCGTATCTTCAGGATTTATAACTGTATATTCAGGATTTATAACTGGTATATTCAGGATTTATAACCATATATTCAGGATTTATAACTGTATATTCAGGATTTATAATAACTGTATATTCAAGATTTATAGCCATATATTCAGGATTTATAACTGTATATTCAGGATTTATAACTATATATTCAGGATTTATAACCATATATTCAGGATTTATAACTATATCTTCAGGATTTATAACCGTATCTTCAGGATTTATAACCGTATATTCAGGATTTATAACCGTATCTTCAGGATTTATAACCATATATTCAGGATTTATAACTGTATATTCAGGATTTATAACCGTATCTTCAGGATTTATAACCGTATCTTCAGGATTTATAACTGTATATTCAGGATTTATAACTGGTATATTCAGGATTTATAACCATATATTCAGGATTTATAACTGTATATTCAGGATTTATAACTATATATTCAGGATTTATAACCATATCTTCAGGATTTATAACTATATATTCAGGATTTATAACTATATCTTCAGGATTTATAACCATATCTTCAGGATTTATAACCATATCTTCAGGATTTATAACTATATATTCAGGATTTATAACCGTATCTTCAGGATTTATAACCATATATTCAGGATTTATAACTATATATTCAGGATTTATAACCATATATTCAGGATTTATAACCGTATCTTCAGGATTTATAACCGTATATTCAGGATTTATAACCGTATCTTCAGGATTTATAACTATATATTCAGGATTTATAACTATATATTCAGGATTTATAACCATATATTCAGGATTTATAACTATATCTTCAGGATTTATAACTATATCTTCAGGATTTATAACCATATATTCAGGATTTATAACCGTATATTCAGGATTTATAAGTATATATTCAGGATTTATAACTATATATTCAGGATTTATAACCATATATTCAGGATTTATAACCATATATTCAGGATTTATAACCATATATTCAGATTTATAACCATATATTCAGGATTTATAACTATATATTTAGGATTTATAACCATATATTCAGGATTTATAACTGTATATTCAGGATTTATAACTATATCTTCAGGATTTATAAACATATATTCAGGATTTATAACTGTATATTCAGGATTTATAACTGGTATATTCAGGATTTATAAACATATATTCAGGATTTATAACTGGTATATTCAGGATTTATAACTATATATTCAGGATTTATAAACATATATTCAGGATTTATAACTGTATATTCAGGATTTATAACTGGTATATTCAGGATTTATAACCATATATTCAGGATTTATAACTATATATTCAGGATTTATAAACATATATTCAGGATTTATAACTGTATATTCAGGATTTATAACTGGTATATTCAGGATTTATAACCATATATTCAGGATTTATAACCATATATTCAGGATTTATAACTATATATTCAGGATTTATAACTGGTATATTCAGGATTTATAACCATATATTCAGGATTTATAACCATATATTCAGGATTTATAACCGTATATTCAGGATTTATAACTATATATTCAGGATTTATAACCATATATTCAGGATTTATAACTGTATATTCAGGATTTATAATAACTGTATATTCAGGATTTATAACCATATATTCAGGATTTATAACCATATATTCAGGATTTATAACTGTATATTCAGGATTTATAATAACTGTATATTCAGGATTTATAACTGTATATTCAGGATTTATTACTATATATTCAGGATTTATAACTGTATATTCAGGATTTATAACCATATATTCAGGATTTATAATAACTGTATATTCAGGATTTATTACTATATATTCAGGATTTATAACTATATATTCAGGGTTTATAACCATATCTTCAGGATTTATAACTGTATATTCAGGAATTATAACTGTATATTCAGGATTTATTACTATATATTCAGGATTTATAACCGTATATTCAGGATTTATAACCATATATTCAGGATTTATAACCATATATTCAGGATTTATAACTGTATATTCAGGATTTATAATAACTGTATATTCAGGATTTATAACTGTATATTCAGGATTTATTACTATATATTCAGGATTTATAACTGTATATTCAGGATTTATAACCATATATTCAGGATTTATAATAACTGTATATTCAGGATTTATAACTATATATTCAGGATTTATAACCATATCTTCAGGATTTATAACTATATATTCAGGATTTATAACTGTATATTCAGGATTTATAACTGTATATTCAGGATTTATAACTATATATTCAGGATTTATAACTGTATATTCAGGATTTATAACTGTATATTCAGGATTTATTACTATATATTCAGGATTTATAAACATATATTCAGGATTTATAACTGTATATTCAGGATTTATAACTGTATATTCAGGATTTATAACTGTATCTTCAGGATTTATAACTGTATATTCAGGATTTATAACTGTATATTCAGGATTTATAACCATATATTCAGGATTTATAATAACTGTATATTCAGGATTTATAACTATATATTCAGGATTTATAACCATATCTTCAGGATTTATAACTATATATTCAGGATTTATAACCGTATATTCAGGATTTATAACCATATCTTCAGGATTTATAACCATATATTCAGGATTTATAACCATATCTTCAGGATTTATAACCGTATATTCAGGATTTATAACCATATATTCAGGATTTATAACCGTATCTTCAGGATTTATAACCGTATATTCAGGATTTATAACTATATATTCAGGATTTATAACTATATATTCAGGATTTATAACCGTATATTCAGGATTTATAACCGTATATTCAGGATTTATAACTGTATATTCAGGATTTATAAACATATATTCAGGATTTATAACTGTATATTCAGGATTTATAACCATATCTTCAGGATTTATAACCATATCTTCAGGATTTATAACCATATCTTCAGGATTTATAACCATATATTCAGGATTTATAACCATATCTTCAGGATTTATAACCGTATATTCAGGATTTATAACCGTATATTCAGGATTTATAACCATATATTCAGGATTTATAACCGTATCTTCAGGATTTATAACCGTATATTCAGGATTTATAACTATATATTCAGGATTTATAACTATATATTCAGGATTTATAACTGTATATTCAGGATTTATAACCGTATATTCAGGATTTATAACTGTATATTCAGGATTTATAACCGTATATTCAGGATTTATAACCGTATATTCAGGATTTATAACCGTATATTCAGGATTTATAACTGTATATTCAGGATTTATAACCGTATCTTCAGGATTTATAACCGTATATTCAGGATTTATAACTATATATTCAGGATTTATAACCGTATATTCAGGATTTATAACTGTATATTCAGGATTTATAACCATATATTCAGGATTTATAACTATATATTCAGGATTTATAACTGTATATTCAGGATTTATAACCATATCTTCAGGATTTATAACCATATATTCAGGATTTATAACCATATCTTCAGGATTTATAACCGTATATTCAGGATTTATAACCATATATTCAGGATTTATAACCGTATCTTCAGGATTTATAACCGTATATTCAGGATTTATAACCGTATATTCAGGATTTATAACCGTATATTCAGGATTTATAACCATATCTTCAGGATTTATAACCGTATATTCAGGATTTATAACCATATCTTCAGGATTTATAAACATATATTCAGGATTTATAACTGTATATTCAGGATTTATAACTGGTATATTCAGGATTTATAAACATATATTCAGGATTTATAACTGGTATATTCAGGATTTATAACTGGTATATTCAGGATTTATAACCATATATTCAGGATTTATAACTATATATTCAGGATTTATAAACATATATTCAGGATTTATAACCATATATTCAGGATTTATAATAACTGTATATTCAGGATTTATTACTATATATTCAGGATTTATAACTATATATTCAGGATTTATAACCATATCTTCAGGATTTATAACTGTATATTCAGGATTTATAACTGTATATTCAGGATTTATTACTATATTCAGGATTTATAACTGTATATTCAGGATTTATAACCATATATTCAGGATTTATAATAACTGTATATTCAGGATTTATAACTGTATATTCAGGATTTATAACTGTATATTCAGGATTTATAACCATATCTTCAGGATTTATAACTATATATTCAGGATTTATAACTATATATTCAGGATTTATAACTATATATTCAGGATTTATAAATATATTTATATTTAAATATATAGTTAGAAATCTATATAAATTATACATATTTTTATAAATATTTAAGAAATAATATTTATTTTTGTAAAGATTTGGAACTTTTTATTCAGATTTCAATTGAAATATTCAGATTTGTAACTATATATTCATATTAATAACTATATATTTAGGATTTATTACTATATTGAAAAGTTGTTATAAATCAATAGAAATGTATCAAAATTATTTATAAATTATTTGAAAAGAATATTTATTTTTATTTTCTTACTTGTAAAGACCTTGGAGTAATATGAGAGACAGCATGCAAGCAAAGCTATGTAGGTAACATAGATTCCCCAAATAAGTGTTCAGTTAAACAGGGTTGCTATGGACAAAAGACATTATTCTGAAATATTTGACCACTGAATGCTATGACTGACCAATCAGAATCGTGTATAGCTGTGTAATACATCCCGGTAATTATCCTGCCTTGTGTTTTTTGTCTCCTCCTGCTCTGATATCTTCAGGAAGAAGAGCGCTAAGCTAAAGACCGGTTACAAGCGTGACTACATGAATGCGGGCTGTGATATAGACTTTGACCTGGCCGGACCGACGGTTCATGCTGCAGCGGTTCTGGGTTATGAGGGATGGCTGGCCGGTTATCAGATGGCCTTTGACACGGCCAAGTCCAAACTTGCCCAAAACAACTTTGCTTTGGGCTACAAGGCAGGAGACTTCCAGCTACACACTAATGTGTAAGAAAACAAACAAGATTATTTGCTTTTAAATTAAAAGTACCACATTTAGGGGGTCTGGGTATCTCAGCGAGTATTGACGCTGACTATCGCACCTGGAGTCGTGAGTTCGAATCCAGGGCGTGTTGAGTGTCTCCAGCCAGGTCTCCTTACCAACCAAATTGGTCCGGTTGCTAGGGAGGGTAGAGTCACATGGGGTAACCTCCTCGTGGTGGTGATTAGTGGTTCTCTCAATGGGGCGTGTGGTGAGTTGTGCGTGGATGCGATAAAATAAATAAATAAATAAAAAAGTACCACATTTAAAGTAATATTTCAACTAAAAAAGAAAATTCGGCCTTCATTTACTCAAAGCCATATTTTTTATTTTTTTTACTTTTTCTCCCAATTTGTAACGCCCAATTCCCAATGTGCTTTTAAGTCCTCGTGGTCACGTAGTGATTCGCCTAATTCCGGGTGGTGGAGGACGAATCCCAGTTGCCTCCGCGTCTGAGACCATCAACCCGCGCATCTTATAATGTGACTTGTTGAGCACGTTGCCACGGAGATATAGCGCATGTGGAGGCTTCACACCATCAACACGCCCCACCAAGAACGAAACACATTATAGCGACCAAGAGGAGGTTACCTCATGTGACTCTACCCTCCCTAGCAACCGGGCCAATTTGGTTGCTCAGGAGACCTGGCTGGAGTCACTCAGCACACCCTGGATTCAAACTAGCGAATTAGGGAACCACAGGGGTGGTAGCCAGCGTCTTGGAGCTGCCCAGACCCCCTCAAATCCATCTTCCTTTGCCAATGACATCTAATTAACAAACAGTATTCAGTCTGTTGAAGATAACCGTGCTGTTGTGTGTGTGTGTGTGTGTGTTTGTGTGTATTGTAGCAATGATGGTACAGAGTTCGGCGGCTCCATCTACCAGAAGGTAAATGGTCAGTTGGAGACGGCGGTGAATCTGGCGTGGACCGCCGGCAGTAATAACACACGCTTCGGCATCGCTGCCAAATATCAGCTGGATAAAGATTCATCCATCTCTGTGAGTCTTCAAAATACAATCACACATCATACGATAATAATTCGGTTCTTCAAGATCTGACCATGGGTGTAGATTCCAGGGAGGATGGGGGGGGGGGGGGGGGGTGACCCCCTCAATAATCAAAACAAGCAAGTACAACCCCCCATTATTTATACCATGACCACCCCCCCCTCCCCCCCAATGTTCAAGCCAAATCTACACCCTTGCATCTGACACAAAAGCTCCACCTCTAAACCGTGTCTGTGTATTCACAGACTCTCGTTAACGAAAGCTTTATGACTGTTTATGTTAATTGTTTGTGTGTCTCTCTACAGGCCAAAGTGAATAATGCCAGTCTGGTAGGAGTTGGATACACACAGAGCCTCAGGCCCGGTAAACAATCGCTCTATTACACTACATGTCTCTATGAAAAGCTCTGCTGTATATGTGCTTTGGAGACATTACATTATAATGGCATTATTGTGTTTTTGATCAAAACAATTAACCTTTACAATTATGGTGATGCGGTGTCTGTACTCACTTTTATCTATGAACATTTTGTTATTAACAAAATACTTTATAGTTAAATTAATGTATTACACTTTTAATACAATATAGTGTATTTATTTATTTTTTTGGTATTGTACAAATAATACTGATAAATAAAATAAATAATATTACAAATAATTATTTTCATTTTAAAATATAAATAATAAATACTCAAAAATAAATAAATTAAGACATTAGATCACATTAATTTACAATGAACAATACTTTTTCAGCACTTATAAAGTTAATTTCAACATAAACGAATACATTCATTTTTTTAAGTTGTGTATGTTAACAATAGTTAATGCATTATGAGCTAAAATAAATGAAAAATGTTTTTTTTATAAATGTACCTAACATGTTTAAAAATATTGTTGTTCATTGTTCGTTTTATGCATTAACTAAGGTTAAGAAATATAACCTTATTGTAAAGTGTAAAAATATATTTAAAACAATAATACTCAAAATTAAATACATAATGGAAACACTTTACAGTAAGGTTGTATTCATTAACATTAGTTAACTACATTATTTCACATGAACTAACAATTAATAATACTTTAAGAGCATTTATTAATCTTAAAGTTCATTTAAACATAAACAAATACATTTTAAAAAGTTGTACTGAATATGTTAACATCGGTTAATGCATTATGAACTAACACAAACTAACAATAAACAATCGTATTTTTTAATAAATCAATCTTAAAAATATTTTTACATATAAAATAGTTCATTGTTTGTTCAAGATACTTGATGCATTAAAATATGTTAATTAAGTTACCTAAATAATAATAATACTGTACCCTGGTGCACGTTTGGGGCTGCTGTTCCAGGGGTACGTCAGTCCAATTTTTTTTAATTTTTTTTAGCACTTAAATGTTTGTTCAGATGTATTCAGGCCGGGACTCTTATCAAACATGTGAAGTTTGGGGCAGATTGGACATTGTATGGTTGAGTTACAACAACTTCCATGTTGGCAAAACATCGAAATATGCCAGGCTGCCACGGACACGCCGTTCAAAGAAAACTCAAAAGCTTCGCAATGTAGCATCGCCAAGACCTTTAGATTAGACGGACCAAATATGAAGTAGATCTGATTGAATCTCTAGGAGGAGTTTGTTAAAGTACGAGGCCTGGAAATGGCAAAAATGGAGCACAAATTGAAGAGAAAATTCAAAATGGCCGACTTCCTCTTGGGTTTAGGGCATGGATCCAAGAGACTTTTTTGCAGGTATTGGCATGTTACACAAGTGTACCCATTTTCATACATGTAGGTGAAACGTAGCGTAAAGCGCACATCGTTGAATGTTTGTAGGTGGCGCTATTGAGCCGATTTCCCACACCTAATTCTGAAACCCATATCAGAGGCACTTCTGATGCATATGCAAAGTTTAATGAGTTTTTGAGTATGTTTAGGCCCTCAAAAATGCGATTAATTTGGGAAAAAATAATAAACGCCTAGAAGTACAATAGGGTCCTCGCACCATCAGTACTCGGGTCTTAATAAACACCTATACGAATAAACTCAAGTTACTTCTTGATAATGTCCTAATGTCTAAAACATAGTTTCTGCTCTTAAATCTGATTGTATAAGCCATGTTCATGTTCACATATCCTTTGAATTCTCTACTAATGGACCGAACATTTCAGCATCCATAAACGGCCGTCATGTTGGCTAACGAGTTAGATTACTTATGCACGATTACAGTGATCTCACAACAGCTGAGGGCGTTATTATCGCAAACAGCCCTTTATTGTGGTTATACTCACTGCTCAAGTGGCTTATTGCTTCTGTAAGTGTCTCTGCGCGTCATGAAGCATCATGTTTTCTCTCCAGGTGTGAAGCTCACCCTCTCTGCTCTGATCGATGCAAAGAACTTCAATGCTGGCGGACACAAGGTTGGCATGGGCTTTGAGCTGGAGGTGTAAACATGGAAAGACTAAAGACGGGAAGCAGAGATGAAAGAAGAGAAACCACAGTGAGCAGCACAATTGCAGCGCCTGCGAATATACACGTCCCATTTCACCCAGAATTAGTTAGCAAATAGACCGTAACCAATTGGCCTTAAACCCCCTACAGCACCTCATCCAATTTGAAAAAGGTTCACTAGTCCCATGACGCGTGATGTTCCTGTCTACACCATGACATCGGATCTGTGTGACATCTGTCTCTGATCCGATGTGCATCTTGTTAACAGAGTTTGTTATGGGTAATGAATGAAAAGTGACACCTCTCTGAATGTCAAAGCCCTCTCACTTACGTTTGTCCACTTTAATCCTTTATAACGCTCATTGCCAAACATATATTTTATCATTTCATTTGTCTATATTTGTGGGCTAGGGTAAGTCAAGGACAGTGTTTATTTTGTTTAGTTTTTTCCTAAATTATGTTAAAAGTTCATGACTTAAAAAGGAAACTGATGTTGTGTAACTCAATAAAGAGGATTGTTAACGGACTGTTTGTGCCTCAAGTACTTAAAGGTGTTCCAAATGCAATGCAATATATACAGCAACGACTATAAGTAATCCATTGTTTGTTTGAGACCCCCGTCCTGTCCAACACAGCAACAGTAGCTCAAACAATGGCGTTCATTTGGGGCGGGACTTTCTGTTTTATGACCAATGGAACACCCAATGTTGCGGATGTTGAAAAGGAAGTCCCGTCTTACAGGTAAATGAGCCAATCACCTTTTGTATACAGACATGTCAATCAACTTGAGAATGCACATGCGCATTAGCGCTAGTTATTTAGCGTGATTATCTGAGCTAAAGAAGCACAATTTATTTTTCTCCCCAATTTGTAACGCCCAATTCCCAAAGTCCTCGTGGTGGCGTAGTGACTCGCCCCAATCCGGGTGGCGGAGGATGAATCTCAGTTGCCTCCACGTCTGAGACCGTCAATCCGCGCATCTTATCATGTGACTCATTGAGCACGTTACCGCGGAGACATAGCGCGTGTGGAGGCTTCACGCTATTCTCCGCGGCATCCACGCACAACTCACCACACGCTCCACCAAGAGCGAGAACCACATTATAGCGACCACAAGGAGGTTACCCCATGTGACTCTACCCTCCCTAGCAACCGGGCCAATTTGGTTGCTAAGGAGACCTGACTGGAGTCACTCAGCACACCCTGGATTCAAACTCACGACTCCAGGTGTTATAGTCAGTGTCTTGGCTGCCGTTACACATTTTGGAACGCAACTAAACACGAAACCGAGCTTGCATAGCTACAAGCGTTTGTCATTTTTGCACTTGCATATGTGTGATATAAATGTCTTTAAGGGTCAGAGAGGAGGTGGATAAAAATAACCTTATCTAATATTATAATCCAACCTCAGAGAATAATAGAAGTCATTATAATTAACTTTATATAAAAACAATACCTGCATGCTTGTCTCTGTTTCCTGAATGTTTTTTTTTTGTACTAAACTAAACTCAGCTCTCAAATGGCTCTCATCAATCACAAGCTGAGACTCCACTGCACACACACACACACTCACACACACCCACACACTCACACACACCCACTGCACACACACACACTCACACTTCACACACACCCACACACTCACACACACACCCACACACACACACTCACACATACACACACACTCACACACACCCACACACTCACACTGCACACACACACACAGTGCACACTCACACACACACACTCTCACACACACACTCACACACACACACAAACTCACACACACTGCACACACACACACACTCACACACACTGCACACACACTCACACACCCACACACACACTCACACACACTGCACACACACACACTCACTCACACACACACACTGCACACACACACTCACACACACACACTGCACGCTCACACACACACTCACACACACTGCACACACACACACTGCACACACACACACACACTCACACACACACGCACTCTCTCACACACACTCACACACGCCCATGATGGAAACATGCAAATTAATGCAAAGTCATTAACTGCTACTTTGAGTACAGTAACAGCCAGTCACGCATGTCTCACAGACACACTGATGGTTTCATTCTGGTCTTATGTCGGGTGTAAATTAGGCAGGCTGGTGATATTTGGGGGTCTGTGGGGCAGCAGAGGGGGTCCAGGGATCGGTGGTGTTCACCCCCCATCAGGCCTGCCACTCACTGGACTACGAACTTTACTCTGGAAAATCACACACACACACACACACACACACACACACACAATATCAAGACACAATACAGAGCAACACCTAGTTCATAATATAAAAACAATGTTTGTGTACTGTACTGGTCGTTTTCACGCATTTATTTTAGTAATTATTTTTGGTTTTAACCACAATGTCTTTTAAATTTAGTAAAAAAAAAACATTTTTATATGATCATTCATTTTAGACCATTTTATTTTCACGTAAATGACATAATTTTAGTTGACGATGTTGTACAAAATGACAAAAACATGTATCAAACTGTAAGACCAAACTTCAACCAAATATTAAAATATTCTGAAAAATGTATAAACTACTTACAATTATTTAAACATGTATCAAACATATTAAAGATCAACATGTTACGTATGTAAGATTAACCACTTAAACTCTATGGTGCGCTATATCACGAAAATGTTTAATGTCATAGCACATAAATGGGCAATTCATATATCAAATGAAAGCTCTCATTCTCAGGAATGTGTCTGTACATTTTATTTTGTTGCATTAATACCACAGTTCAAAAGAGTTTCAATCTGTAAGTCATCAAATACAAATGTCTCTTTTATGCTCCAGTAACTGCTACCGTAAGACCAAAGTAGCCAAAAACTCATCTGCTTTTACCTTAGGGAGTTTGCAAACATATGAACCATTGTTTACTTGTCTGTGAACTTGCTTGGCTGAATAATCCAATGTTATATCTTAGAAGTCCAGAACAAAATATGCCATCTAGAAGAAAAGAATGCTACACAAATCATCAGAAATATATTTTATAAACTATTGATGATAAAATGTTATATATACCATTGCAGAGGGGATGATCTCATCTTTCTAATGACCCCTAGATTGAGCTTGTAGTCCACTCAGAGGCCGTGATATTCAATGAAATATGAGGGTGTTGCTTGAACTGATCATTAGACTGAATGTCTATGGACGAGCACATCTGTGAGGGGTGAAATGTGTTAGAGCGCCACCTACAGGTCACATCTGTGTATTGTGATGGAATGTGATAGAGACATTTATTTTTTTTTTTTTACTAGCGATTGCTGCCATCTAGTGGAATAAAATGAGACCTTTTAAAGTGAGATACCAGAATTGCATACTGAATACAGTAATAGCATAAAATTAATATACTGAAGTATTAGATACTTTATAGAAGTTACTCTAATGTCAATTTCTTACATTTAGACAGATCAGGATATTGCGTTACGTGTCACATGTTTTTAAGAAAACGGCATATTCACTTTGCAAGTTACACATTCTGACTAGCGTGTAACATATTTCACCTGTTGTGACGAGGAGGAGTGCGTGTCCGGGCTGTGATGATGGATGCCTTGCCCCAATCAGCGGGAGAGAGATAAGGAGGAGCTGGAGACGAAAGACGAAAGAGAGAGAGACGAATGCAGCAATGCTTGTGTCAATATAGACCATCAATCCGCACATCTTATCACGTGGCTGGTTGAGCGTGTTACAGTGGAGACATAGTGCGTGTGGAGGCTTCACACTATTCTCCGTGGCATCCACGCACAACTCACCACATGTCCCATTGAGAGCGAGAACCACTAATCACCACCATGAGGAGGTTACCCCATGTGACTCTACCCTCCCTAGCAACCGGGCCAATTTGGTTGCTAAGGAGACCTGACTGGAGTCACTCAGCACGCCCTGGATTCAAACTCACGACTCCAGGTGTGATAGTCAGCGTCTTTACTTGTTGAGATACCCAGACACCCACAATAAATACTATGTTAAATAAATAAATGTTAGTTCAACCATGCAATATAATTATTTTCTCATTATATTTTCGTCAAGAGCAAGTTTTAATTATAATTGTTTGATTATTGCCTCGTTCTCGTTATCTCGATGTCTTCACATTTAAAAGTCTGATCACATAATGGGTCTTGAAATATATGTTAAAATCACATTTGATATCACTAAAACCAGAATACACTATTCTATTCAGTATTCCACATGTGTGTTCTGTTCTATACTGCACATTTTGGCAAAGGTCCTAGGTAATCTGGGTAGTCTAATTCATTTTTCGGCATCTTGTGCACAGTATACATAGAGCAGAAGTAGTCTGGTAGTATGTGTCTTACACAGGCGACTTCGAGCAGGTTCCACATCTCTTTCTGTCATTTCTCCTGTAGGTGGAGCAGTTGTTTCTTGCTATGAGCTATCAGTTTTATCATGCCCTCCACATGAGGTACCAACTCCAGTACACGCTGATAACACACCATCGTCTTACTGCACACACACACACACACACACACAGACACACACACACACACACACACAGACACACACACACACACACACACACACACACAGACACACACAGACACACACACACACACACAGAGCAACAGACCTCTTCCTCTCGAAAAACTGCCTGGCTTGAACCATTAGTTTGATCACTTCCTGGCAGTCACCCTGACAACGCTGCTCTGAGAACAGTAAAGAGCACAGTAGGAGAGCAGACGGTGATTTTGAGAATGTTGTGACAGAGACACGGGTGTCTTACCTCTGGGTTTCTCTTTCAGCTTACAGAACAGATGCATGGCCTTCACTTCACTAAAAAAATACATTAAATAGTATGTTCTTTTACACAACATGAACATGCATCACAAAAACATCTCTTGTGACAACTTGTGGTCAGATTTAAAGGAAGGGTCTCTGATTTCATCACTGCATACAGTCACACAGTGCTTGTGATATGAGTATACATACAGTATCTCTAAAGCCTCTCCACTCCTCCAAGTTTGTCTCTAGAAGTCCACGATATCAATCTGAATCATCTCAATCACTCTGATGAACAGCTGATTTCTGACTCACAGTGTCAGGAACAATTCCTGTGCAATAACCCGGTAACTCTGTCTCTAATCAGCCACCTATTAACCTATTATTTATTCACCATTCTCTATTTCAGAGCAGATACCAATCCACCTACCTCAAGTCACAACTCCTGCACAAAATTACTTATACTATTTATTCCAGCATCCTTTGCACTATGCTTCATCGCACTGTGTACATGTATGCATGTATGTTTACCTGTATATCACATCCACCTCCGACATGTACATAATAATTATAATTATAATTTTACTCCTGCATCCTTTGCACTCTGATCACTGCACTATTTGTCAATATGTCTATATTGTTTTTCTTCATAGTGTGTATATTTGTGTTGTCTACACTGTAGCCTGTGTCTGATTTTTTTTTATTATTGTGTTATTGTATTTTTGTATGAGTAAGCACATCGTGAGCAATGTACAATCCTGAGTCAAATTCCTCATATGTGTACACATACCTGGCAATAAAGCTGATTCTGATTCCTCTTCACATTCTCTGTCTGACACACATATACTGTAATAAAACATCTATATTCACACTAACACTTAAAAACAAAGTTACACCAACGGGATCCCTTTGACAGCTAACAAATATGGCAACAAATAATAACAAATAATTTTTCAGAATCTGGAAAACACAACATACTACATCACTAATCATAACATCACCAAATCACCTATCATAACATTCCCAATCATAACATCTCGAAATCACCAATCAAAGCATTAATCATAACATCACAAAAATCAAAACACAACCAAATTACCAATCATATCTCCAAATCACCAATTATAGCACCACCAATCAAAACATCTCCAAATTACGAACCATAACATCACCAGTATACCAATCATAACATCATCAAATCACCCATCATTATATCACAATTCATAACTTCTCCAAATCAGCAATCATAACATCACTGAATAATAACATCACCAATCCCAACATAATCAAATCACCAATCATATCTACAAATCAACATTCATAGTATCACCAATTATAACATCACCAAATCACCCATCATTGCATCGCCAACCATAACTTCTCCAAATTACCAATCATAAATCACCAATCATAACTTCATAAATCATAACATCAACAAGTCACCAATTATTACATAACCAAATCATAACATCATTAATCATAACATCGGCAATCATAACATCTCCAAATAACCAACCATAGCGTTATTAATCATAACATCACAAAATCACCAATTATTACATAACCAAATCATAACATCACTAATCATAACATCGGCAATTAGAACATCTCCAAATCACCAACCATAACGTTATTAATCATAACATCACAAAATAAAAAGATCACCAAATGACAAATTATATCTCCAAATCACCAATCAAAATATCTCCACATCATGAATCAAAACATCACCTAATCATCAATCATAGATTTACCAAATCACCCATCATAACTCTGGCAATTATAACTTTCCCCCAAATCACCAATCATGACCACTCAATCATATCATCACCAATACCAGCATGACCAAATCACCAAAGTCACCAAAGGATCACCAATTGTAACATCACCAAATCACCCATCATTGCATCACCAATCATAACTTCTCCACATCACCGATCATAACATCTTTAAATAATATGATAATCATAACATTATCAAATCACCAATCATTAAATCGCCAATCATAACTTCTCCAAATTGCCAATCATAGCATCACAGTATCACTAATAATAACTTCATTAATCGTAACAATTCTAAATCAAATCATCTCCAAATCACCAATTATAATATCACCTAATCACCAATCATAACTTCTCCAAATCACCAAATCATAACATCACTAAATCATAACATCACCAATCATAGAATCACCAACCATAATTTCTCTAAATCACAAACTATAACGTCACCAAATCACCAATCATAACTTCAATCAAAACATCACCATAAAATAACATCACCGATAATGACATCACCAAACCATAATATCACCAATTCACCAATCATAACATCCCAAAATCATTAATCATATCATCGGCAATAACAACATCATTAAATCCTCAATAATAATATCACCACATCATTACATCAGCAAACCATCAATCATTACACCAAATCACTAATTATAACTTCATCAATCATAACATCACCAAATCACCTATCAGTATTCACATTTTGAAAGTAATGCAATACATAGGACTGGGTGTCTGAGTGTGTGTTCCTATCCCTGTATCTCTCTGCTCTTGGTATTTGTCGATGTCCAGACTAGTGCTGAAGAGCTGAAGTGTGGCCTTTAACCTCTGATGCATGGGCACCATCTCATTCTTCTGTTTGGACAATGTACTGTTATGTCTGAGAAGACTCATACTGGAGCAGAAAGAGATATGGCAAAGTATGTTTGGTTGTTTGATTGCAGAGAATCAACACCTGTCATATGAGCTCAACAGCTCAATCTGTCCGGAGCAAGAGCACTAACAGCTAAGCCACAATTCTGACTTACATGGCTACATTCTGCCCCCGCTGCAGTCTCTGCCAGCCCATTTCAGCGACCGTATGGTGTGCCAGGATTGACCCCATCTGTGTCTCTGTGAGCTTTAAACTAGGAAGTGTTTGGGCTCATTCTCTAGAACACAGAAGACATTAGTTTTAAAGAGACACACGAACATCCACTGACTAGAGAGAAGGGATCAGGATGCTCATTATGAAAAGTGAGACAGCTAAACTGCAGTTCATTGCTGCGGCATGAACTGTCAAACAGGAAAACCAGCGGCTCTTCTGCTTTAATTAAATCTGTCTGACTTCTGAATGTTGTGGAAGAAATGAGCCCTTTTGCAGCTAAGTTAAAAAAAAAAGAAAGTTTTGAGTTCTGAAAGTTACAGTATGTTTTCCCTTTGGAGACTCTTTACAGTTCTCCTCTGTCTCTTGGGGTCCGTCCTGACTGTCTTTACCCCTTTGTCTTAATCGCTGCCTCTCTCTTTAACTGACCATCTCAGCATCAGTTGTAGCCAGTGCTGCAGTTGACCAGCTAACAATCTGGAACACAACATGATGTAAACAACTTGCACTGTTTATATATATGCTGACATTATAGATCGATTACATGCGCTCACTTGAGGTTGTTAGGCAGATGTTTGGAGAACCGGACCTCTCCAGTGAGATCTTCATAAACCACGATATCATCTTCATGTTTCTGTAACAGTTTAGTGTTCCTAAGGAGAGAAAAATCTTTATTTTACAACACACCCACAGGCGCCAGTCTTGATTTCTATATTTTAAAAACAGTGGAGCACGGCCAAAAACAGTAAAGCAATCTTTGAAACAGCAAACTGTAGAAGCATAGAATATTATCTTAAAATGTTAAAACAATAGCGAATCATGACTGTTTATGAAAGATTTAGAACAGGTCAAGGGTGTGAACGACTTTATTAACCCCCGCTGTGCTTTGTGTCCGGTCTTGCGGATAGATTTATATACACACAGAATATAACTGAAGAAAGAAATTATCATCAAAGTATTAACAACTAAAGTCTTGACCAACACAAAATAGGTGTTGTTTGAAAGTTTAGAAGCTGTAATTTCTAATGCATGTGGACATTATGAACAAAACTGAACAAGTGCTTTGAAATTTGCAGATAAATCAAAAGTGTTTCATTGATAATTTATTAAAAGAAAATTGCACTGTACATATTATTGCAATCTGTAAACATCAAACTCATCAAATAGTCATGTGTCATATGTTGTTGGAAAGCTCTCAAAGAGTAAGATACAACCAGCCCCAGCATTTGTGTTACTCACAGATGAAAATATTGCAAGTAAAAGCGAAATGTATGTCTTTGACAATTATGCTGGTGTTGCTTATATGCTTATAACTTAATGAAACATAAACAGAACATAAAGTATGTCACATTCCCTGTTGTCTTTTGTTTGTGTGCTTTTATGTTGAAGTTTATTTTACTTCCTGTTTCCTGTTAGCTTTTTGTAGTCCTTTGTAGTTTCATTTTATGATTGGTTCTCATTCCCTGATTGTTTCCCCAGGTGTTCCTTGTTTCTCTTGTGTATTTAAGCCTTTGTTTTCCCCAGTTTATTTGTCAGTTCTTGCATGTTTTGTTATGCTCTGTGCTAAGTTTCCTGTTATTACTTTATTCTGAGTTTTGTTCTTTTTTAATAAAGCTGCACTTTGGTCCTCATTCTTTGCCTGCTTCATCACAGGAACCAATCAGGAGAAAACAATCATAAAATGAAACTACAAAGGACTACAAAAACCTAACAGGAACTAAACTTCAACATAAAAGCAAAAACAAAAGACAACAGGGAATGTGTTGCATCCCAGGTCATAATTATTTTGTGATACATGAGCAGTGATGATTGTATTGCTTCCTCTAAGTGTAGGTGTTGTCTGTATTGTGGCAGTGTTTTGTGGTGTTTTGCTCTTTCTCTTTCCTTCTCTCTCTCTCTCTCTCTCTCTCTCTCTCTCTCTCTCTCATTGCAGAGGTTAAGGTTTGTTGAGAAGGAAATAATATTCTCATTATTACCTTTTGTTACCCCCTCCCAACCCTAGACGGGGAGGGACGTAACAGAATGTGACAAAGTATTACATACATTTACATAGAGGTGATTATCTTTCAAACGAGTCCACACACAAGATAATCAGATATATAGATCATTAGATAATCCACATGAAGCACAATGTTACATATGACCACCAGGAGATGGCGCCAAATACATGACACAGACTCAATGATGACTCAAATGGCACAGAATGAAACTCATTCTGTCAAATCTCATGACTAAAATCATGTCTGCATGCTATGCAAACCTTTAGTCATTGTTGTGTTTGCATGTGTAATTAGTTCTTATGTACAATTATAATCTTTGATTGGAGATGTTTTTGGACACTATGATAAATAATTTTTGCAATGCTTTAACTTTGTCGTATCAACACAAAGTTTTTCTCAGATACAGTTAAAATGATTGGGAATAATAACAACAAAAATAAGTTGTTTTTGAAGCCAATTTATTTACACCCAGAGATTTATAATGCCAAAGAAGAAAATAATCTATGGCCCAATTTTTGTTGTGATTTTTCATAATTTTCTAAGACTACGAGTCTCAGGGCTCTATTTTCATAAGGGTGTAAATCACATCACAATGCGCTATGACCGTGCGCAATGTCTTATCCTATTTTCATGATAGCCCTAATTCTAAGATCAAATTTCGAGCCAGCACAAATGGGCGTGAGATGGAGTGTTTGCGCTACTGTGGGTGTATTGAATGTAAATGAAGTGGCACCAAGCACAATTTGCAATTTGGTCTTTGCGCAAAGACGTTGCAATATCACCTCAACTCTGCAAATTCAGTTCCTGCATTTGTAAAATGGAGATTCCACCAGCAGGTTGTAATAAAGTTAATGTCCAAATTAAAGTAATCTGAAATTACAGAACATCAAATAATGTCCTTGACAATTGCTGTTGAAGCCGTTTGTTGAAACAAAAAATTATGAGATATGTTACATTTTCTAGAGGTCATGGTTTCAATTATTATTATTTTTATTGTTACATTTAAGTCACTACAAAAGGGGCCGATGAAAGGAGAGTGTAAAATATTTGAATTTGGTATGATTTTTAACCACTTTGTTACTTTGATTATATTTTCATTTCGTTTGAAGTGTAATGAGAATTGTAAAATATTTTTGAATTATTTTTAAAAATTAAGTTACAGAATTAAGTTACAGAGACCAGGAAACAATATGGAAATCACTGAGGCCACCTATAGGCTATACTTGTCATTGCTATAAATTTATTATTTTTTTTGTCATGCTTTTCCAGCAGATGGCAGCAGATGCCCCTAATGCATAATACAAAGTAACCTTTTCATAAAAATTCAAGTTTGCTTTCTACTGAAGTGAGAGTAACAGCAAATGCTTGAGGTCTAAATTTATACAGTCCACCAAAATGCAACTAAAAACATTTGGTAATAACTATGCAAGAAGTTAGTTAAGAGGTTGACAAACAAAATGTGTCAAAAAAAATGTGGTATATGTATTGTCAATTATGACCATGAACAGTACAAGTGTTAGCCTAGTACAAACAGAACTTGCAGGTTAAGAGATTTAAGGGTCTATGGACTACGTTTATGGTGCTTTTTGTCCTTTTAAGACCTTGGAAGTATGCAACATCCATTTTCATTCTATTGAAAGCAGAAGTTCAGCCTAAGACCTCTTTTTGTGTTGCATGGAACAAAGAAAATAAAACATGGTTGAAATTTACATTTGGCGTGTGTGTGCGTGTTTGGCAAACAGCCTACATAAGCAAGCATCAAATGAGTCTGACTCAAACTCTCCACTGATTTCATCTACAAATCTGGGTCAAATATATGACTCAGTTTATGCTCTGACCTTTAAAAGACTTGATTTGACACAATTTCAAATTCTACAAGAATTTAAACAGACACAGTCGCCACACACAGATGCTCAGGTGACCTGTGTTTGTTGCTTGTGTATGCTGATGTGTGCATATAATTTGATGGTGATGAAGGTTAATCAGTCTGGCTTACTGTCTGAGGCATGACTGTACATTCTAACTCAAAGAAGATATAATTATAGTAATGAAAAGTGGAGTTTGGCAATTGGATGAGTGATGGAAAAATTGAGTTAAACAGCTTTTACAGTCTTTTAAGGGGCAATTGGCCGGAACAAATGAACTTTGGAACTGAGTTAGTCAGTACACATAGAGGTAGAGAGTGTTTATTGCGGTGTGTGTGTGTGTGTGTGTGTGTGTGTGTGTGTGTGTGTGTAATCACATATCTTCGATGAGTGTCATTACAGCAGCCCCTCTCATCCCACAGCAGTTCTCAAACAGGTTTAGACACTGTACGTAAAGAACACACTGAGATTATTTTGATAAGACAGTGATTGTGTCAGATATTAACATCATGGTACTCTGACATAATGTTTATGCTATACCACATTACATGTACAAATAAACATGATATTACTATACCACATATCCAACTACAATGGCAACACAGTACATGTCCCAAAAAAACAGTATTACATTTCTTAAAACCCATGGCATTATCTTAGCACATATCCAAAAACACTGTATTACCATGCTTTAGTTCCACACACCATTGTGTACACATGCTACATAACCCAAAAAACCTAGTATTACCATGGTAAATGCTAAAAAAAATCATGGTATTACCATGTTACATGTCCAAAAATTTTTATTACCAAGCAACGTGTCCAAACACCTAGTATTTTCACTGTAAATGCAAAAAACATGGTATAACCATGCATCATGTCCAAAAAAAAACCTAGTGTCCACATTGTAAATGTTAAAAAACATTGTATTACCATGCTACATATACAAACACCATGGTATAACCAGAGGTGTCAAGTAACGAAGTACAAATACTTCGTTACCTTACTTAAGTAGACATTTTGGGTATCTATACTTTACTGGAGTAATTATTTTTCAGGCTACTTTTTACTTCTACTCCTTACATTTTCACGCAATTATCTGTACTTTCTACTCCTTACTTTTTAAAAATAGCCTCGTTACTCCTATTTCATTTCGGCTGGTTTTCATTCCGGCTTGTCATCATTCAAAAAAAAAAAAAAAAAAAAAACCTAGATAAATTGCGCCATCTGGATAGACTGAATTTGATTGTGGTTGGATGAGAAGTATAAACATATACCATTCAGGCACCCTATTGGTTTGTACGCGATCCATCGCACATGCACATGACACACACAAATCACTTTATGAACACATAGCAGACGTATGTAGCCAAGTACGAAGATTTCCGTGGCAAAGAATCAAGAAGAGAACTCGAGCGAAATGTCCCAACCAAGCACCAGCGAGGAGGTTGGTAGCCAGGAAGACCAGCCAACCCTTATACATCCCTGGCCGTACATGGAAGAATTTTTCGAAATGGTTGGATGCAAAAACAATTCCTTTCGAATGCGCTGCAAGCTCTGCGCACCCAAATAACACGAGCTAATGGCTTTCAAAAACTCGCCGTCTAATTTGAAAAAGCATATTGAGGTAAGCTGAAAGTTTTTTATCAGTCGATTATTGACAAAATATTGTAGTAACCTAGTAATGTACTAATGGTAAATTTGCAGTGTTTGCTATGGCTAGGTAACGTTACATGCCAAGACATACCATGGTTTGCTTGCTAGCTTTTGCGGCTAAACCAAGCCTATTGGTAACTCTTTGTTGCATGTATTGTGCTTAATTGATGTAGATTACCCTGTTGTTGTACATGCAGGATTGAGTCCACAGTGTTTGTTAAATCTAGTTATTAATATTTTTAGATTTTTTTGGATTAAGCATTAATTTTGACAGCATTGTTTATTGTATATAGACAACCATACAAGGGCAATTGTTACTAAGCCTGCCCGGGGTACACCAGTTTTCTTCTCCGTTGCCCACACAGATTCCTGCAGCTAAGCTTGGATGTACATTTACATTCCAATAAAGGTTATTGATAACATGCCTCTGAAGTTTGACTTTTTTTCACCATTACAATACTTATAGGCAAATAGTCATCATATCTCCATGAAACACATGTTAATGCTCAGTAGTTAATGTATTTGCATTGTACTAAATTGCGTTCATTTTCAATGGGCATATGCATATATGTGGCTGAAACAGGTAGCCTAGTTCATCCCAAAATTTTTTTAATATAATATTATAGTCATTATGGTTTTTAATAACATGTTTTTTTGAGGAGGTGGTAGTGCACTATAGGCCCCTGTGGTGCGGCCTAAGCTTTTGTCATTAATGGAATTTTTTTTCCTTACATTACTTTTACTTTTATACTTTAAGTAGTTTTGAAAGCAGTACTTTTATACTTTTACTTGAGTTAAAAAGCTTGAGTTGATACTTCAACTTCTACAAAAGTCTTTTTAAACCCTAGTATCTATACTTCTACTTGAGTAATGAATGTGAATACTTTTGACACCTCTGGGTATAACCATGCATCGTGTCCAAAAAACCTACTATCCCCATTGTAAATGCTAAAAAACACGGTATTACCATGCTACATATACAAACACAATGGTATAACTATGCTACATATCCAAAAAAAACTAGTATCCCCATTGTAAATGATAAAAAACATGGTATTACCATGCTACATATACAAACACAATGGTATAACCATGCTACATGTCCAAAAAACCTAGTATCCCCATTGTAAATGCTAAAAAACATGGTATTACCATGCTACATATACAAACACAATGGTATAACCATGCTACATGTCCAAAAAACCTAGTATCCCCATTGTAAATGCTAAAAAACATGGTATTACCATGCTACATATACAAACACAATGGTATAACCATGCTATATGTCCAAAAAACCTAGTATCCCCATTGTAAATGCTAAAAAAACATGGTATTACCATGCTACATATACAAACACAATGGAATAACCATGCTATATGTCCAAAAAAAACCTAGTATCCCCATTGTAAATGCTAAAAAACATGCTATTACCATGCTACATATACAAACACAATGGTATAACCATGCTACATGTCCAAAAAACCTAGTATCCCCATTGTAAATGCTAAAAAACATGGTATTACCATGCTACATATACAAACACAATGGTATAACCATGCTACATGTCCAAAAAACCTAGTATCCCCATTGTAAATGCTAAAAAAACATGGTATTACCATGCTACATATACAAACACAATGGTATAACCATGCATCATGTCCAAAAAAACCTAGTATCCCCATTGTAAATGCTAAAAAACATGGTATTACCATGCTACACATACAAACACAATGGTATAACCATGCATCATGTCCAAAAAAACCTAGTATCCCCATTGTAAATGCTAAAAAACATGGTATTACCATGCTACATATACAAACACAATGGTATAACCATGCTACATGTCCAAAAAACCTAGTATCCCCATTGTAAATGCTAAAAAAACATGGTATTACCATGCTACATATACAAACACAATGGTATAACCATGCATCATGTCCAAAAAAACCTAGTATCCCCATTGTAAATGCTAAAAAACATGGTATTACCATGCTACATATACAAACACAATGGTATAACCATGCTACATGTCCAAAAAACCTAGTATCCCCATTGTAAATGCTAAAAAAACATGGTATTACCATGCTACATATACAAACACAATGGTATAACCATGCTGCATGTCTAAAAACATGGTAATATCATGGTATTGTTCTGTAAGAGACACCTTGCGGATGTCTCCTCCCTGGCAGTACATAGCAAGTAATGGCAGGTCATTTGTGTCCAGTTTCTGCCGCATCTGTGAACGTCTCTTGCCGTCACCACATTCATGTTATTCAACCTACAAAAAGAGAGACACTGAACATAACACACAACAATAAAAACACAGCTTATCCAGCTTATAACGCTTTATGTGTGCTCACAAACTCTGGGTTGCATAATGTGTTTGTTAAATGTAATTTTCAATATTCAGACTGCTGGATGGCACTGCCCAAGTTCAACTCCAATAAAACACACAGTCAGAACAAATAGTACTAAAACCAGACAGATTCCAGGCACCATAACAGAATAACAGAATGTCAACACCTAAATCCACATATCATCTGTGAAAATTAACAGCTCGTTTTACTATGCTCAGCCGGTGATTCTGAGATCATTACTGTTACAACTAATCTGAACTCTTGACTAATGATGCTTTACATCTGTTAGCTTTTCTTCATAAAAAGAAAGAATCAGAATATAAAGAGGAGAGCTGGCATAGTGGGCTAAAGCACAGAACTGGTCATCAGGAGGTTGCTGGTTCGACCCCCACAGCCACCACCATTGTGTCATTGAGCAAGGCACTTAACTCCAGGTTGCTCCCTGTTATAAGTTGCTTTGGATAAAAGCATCTGCCAAATGCATAACAGGTAGCTGTTGTAACTGAGCATTATTTCCTGCCACACCTCCACCAGTGCCGTCAGCCCAGCTGCAAGGTCATCACCCTGGAACCACCTACAATGTCTCATCCCACTAATCCCGGAACAACTTCTGGTGGTGGGGCAGCGGTCAGGGTCATCTCTCTGCCACCTCCGCAGCTGGACACCGGATCCCCTCCAACACCTCTCATTCTTGGCTTCACATCCAGACATCCTTCCTTCACAAATGACAAGCAACCACGTTTCTACATGTCATAATACCTCGACACGACCATACGCGCCAGCCCGTATGCCAACTGGCACTGAGATGCATACTCGGTGCCCTACTGGCACTGTATCTCTTGGTACACTGTACCTCAGCACAAGCCCTCACCACAATAGGTTCCCTATTCCTCAGTTTCCTCATTCTAAACCCCCACTTCAGCTTCCTCTGACATCTCCTTCAAAGACTTTTTTAAAGCTGCTCCTACAGAGTCTCTAAAAAGGTGCTGCATTTATGTTCCCATAAATCCTCAGCACCCATCCTGCACAAGGTAGGTGGCAGTCCTCCATCCATTTTCCCTGCACTCTGCAGCCAGATCAGCATATTTGAGCTTCTTCCTCTCATAGGCCGTCTCCAGACCCTCTTCCCATGGAACGGTCAGCTCAATCATTGCTGTTTTCCAAGCTGAAGTCGACCACAACACTACATCCGGCCTCAAGGAGGTAATGGCAACCTCAGAAGGAAATATTCGCCCTGATGGATAAGGTCGACCATCATTGACTAAACACTTCCTGGCGCCAAGTTTTATCTTGCTTCCCTCTGTACTGTGTCTTGTGCAACACCTCTCTTTTAACAAAATTTTAACAGCCTGCCTCTGTGGAAGATTAAGATAAGTGCACTCCAAATCATAGCGTGTTGAAAAGATGCCAAAGGTACCGGGATAGTGTACTATTTCTGGTGGATTTCCAAAGTGTGCTATTGATTAATTGAAATTTTTCCCCAGAAGTCTCTCTGTGGCATCTTTTTTATTTTTGTAGAGAAATTAATATTTAAAAAATACACTTTAGCCCTCTCTCTCTCTCTCTCTCTCTCTCTCTCTCTCTATATATATATATATATATATATATATACATATTCTGGTCTATTTTTTTTAAACATATTTGTGTTGTTGCATAATTATAAAGATATTGGCTATATATTTACAGTAGTTCCGTTAGATTACTTAAGGTCAGTAATGTAATCTAAATACTCTGGATTACTTCTTCAGCACTAGTAGATTAGTTTTACTTGTTTTGACTATAAATAAGCAAATGAAGTAAGAAAATATAAAAACTGTAAACTGTAAAAATACATTATCTGAAAAAAAAGCCTAAATATCTTATGCAGTTTTGCTACTCAAGTAAATGTATCTAGTTTTTAGGATTTTTACAGGGCTGGACTGGTAATCTGGCATACTGGTCATTTTCCCGGTGGGAAGACGCACTTTGGGGCCGATCAGGGGCGGGCTGGCCATCGGGAGAACCCAGCAGGCTGGTGGTTCGGCCGCGAAACGGGCCGAATGGTGCGCCGGGCGGCTAAAATGAGCCGGTGCTTTATGCAGAACAGACCACAAAACGGCACCGCGGTATGCAGAAAAGGACAACTTTTGGGCCAGTTGCTATGTCAAATCCCAGGCCGATTTCTCTTCCCAGACCAGCCCTGGATTTGTAGATATTTTTACAAAAAAACAATATTTATAATATCAAAGGTTTACTAGAGGAAAAAAGTTATGCACTAGCATGAATTTTCTGCATAGAATTCACAATATAATATAATCGCGCTGGCTAATAGATGCATGTAAAGGCAAGAAATAGCATTTTAGCTTAGCATGAAGCTAAATGTTCACATGAAAGTTTACTCTTTTTGCTGCTCCAAACTTCAAAACCCAACAGTGTCAACAACGACATCCTTTTCTGTTCATATGTGGATTCAGTTCATAGAACAAGTCAGAAAATATATTATTTGTAGCTATCTATACGATGTTAAAGGCTACACTGGTTAGCATTTCTTGTAAAAATACACTAACTACATAAAAACATTGACAAGGCAAATAATCGTGTATTTTTTGGGATTTAAGTTTCATCTCTCAAAGCGTTTTGTACTGTTTTGTTAAGATGTAGAAACACATGTAACTCCTCTATTAAACTCCAAAGGGAAAGTTCCTCAATTACATCATAATCAGCTTTTCATCACAACAGTGTGAAAGCGCTCATATGAATGACACGCATCATACTCACATTATTTACACTTATTTAACAGTATATTAAATGAAACAAATGACAATAAAATGCAAAGTAGTCTCTTCACTGTATTCTGACTAACAACTATTTAAATTGTAACTGTAGTGGAATACAGTTACTAATATTTAGTATTTTAAATAAGTAATCCAGTTACATGTATTCCATTACTCATCAACCGTGGTTACAGCTACTTTTTGTTAGTTGCTTGTCATGTAGTTTAACTGTAGTTGAGCTCTTTTAAATGATGAATAGCTTTTATTTTGGTAAAGTCCAGTTTCAGAGTAGCTTTCCAAACACTAACTAGCACTTGATCAATCTTTATTGTAAAATGATGACACAGACTGCAAATACTCATCATTATTGTGTTACTGAATCACAGTATACGTTATAGCAGACATGCTGAGATAATGAAAGTTTATTTATCACGGCTTGTGTATGTAATCGGTTAATCTGCATGCCGCCTTGACGTCAGTGTATTTGTGAGCCACTGCCAGGACTGTCCAATACCATGGAAAATACGTCTAGTTTCCGTACTCTCCCCAAAGAGAGTCAAACAGCTAAAAGTGTTCACAAGGTCATTTGTGAAATCGCTTCATATTTCAGAGCTGAAACACAGAGTGCGTGACGTTGCCCTGGGTGTGTTTTTTGAAAATGTCTGTGGGAGTATGTGTGTGGTTTGGCCATATACAGTGAGTTCTATAAGAGAGTGTAAGTTCAAATTTGTGGCTCAGACCAAGTCTGGGGACAGCCCGCTATAAATTTGAAAAAACCAACATGTCCCCCAACCGCTCTCTGTGGCTCTCCCTCTGCAGCGTCAACACAAATATACTAAATATAACATAAAAATGGTCTAAGGGGGAAAATTGATTTTTGCACTCAAAATTTTTAGGCATTTTAATAAAAAATAAACAAAATACAAACAAATTGAATTGTGTAATTAAAAAAAAAAATACATTACAAATCTTACATTTTATTTTGTTAAAGATTACTCAAATCAATTTGATGGAATTAAGTTATGAAATTGTACGGAGCCCCTTAGAGCTCAACCAGGGTGCCGGGACCCACTAGGGAGCCTCAACACACTTGTCACTGTTTGTCACCTTTCAGTTCCTATGATTTTACGTTTCCCTGTATGTTCCTGTTATCATTGTTCTTTATTGTTCCTTGCTCCAGGCCTTCCATGGCCCCTTACTCCAGGCCTTCCACGGCCCCTTGCTCCAGGCCTTCCACGGCCCCTTTCTCCAGGCCTTTCACTGCCCCTTGCTCCACGCCTCCCACGGCCCCTTGCTCCAGGCCTTCCACGGCCCCTTGCTCCAGGCCTTCCACGGCCCCTTGCTCCACGCCTCCCATGGCCCCTTGCTCCAGGCCTTCCACGGCCCCTTGCTCCAGGCCTTCCACGGCCCCTTGCTCCAGGCCTTCCACGGCCCCTTGCTCCAGGCCTTCCATGGCCCCTTCCTCCAGGCCTTCCACTGCCTCTTGCTACAGGCCTTCACGGCCCCTTCCTCCAGGCCTTCCACGGCCCCTTGCTCCAGGCCTTCCACGGCCCCTTCCTCCAGGCCTTCCACTGCCCCTTGCTCCAGGCCTTCCCCGGCCCCTTCCTCCAGGCCTTCCACGGCCCCTTGCTCCAGGCCTTCCACGGCCCCTTGCTCCAGGCCGTCCATGGCCCCTTGCTCCAGGCCTTCCACGGCCCCTTGCTCCAGGCCTTCCACGGCCCCTTGCTCCAGGCCTTCCACTGCCCCTTGCTCCAGGCCTTCCCCGGCCCCTTCCTCCAGGCCTTCCATGGCCCCTTGCTCCAGGCCTTCCACGGCCCCTTGCTCCAGGCCGTCCATGGTCCCTTGCTCCAGGCCTTCCACGGCCCCTTGCTCCAGGCCTTCCACTGCCCCTTGCTGCAGGCCTTCCACTGCCCCTTGCTCCAGGCCTTCCACGGCCCCTTGCTCCAGGCCTTCCACTGCCCCTTGCTCCATGCCTCCCACGGCCCCTTCCTTCAGGCCTTCCATGGCTCCTTGCTCCAGGCCTTCCACGGCCCCTTCCTTCAGGCCTCCCACGGCCCCTTCCTTCAGGCCTTCCACAGCTCCTTGCTCCAGGCTTTCCACTGCCCCTTGCACCATGCCTTCCACGGCCCCTTCCTTCAGACCTTCCATGGCTCCTTGCTCCAGGCCTTCCACGGCCCCTTGCACCATGCCTTCCACGACCCCTTCCTTCAGGCCTTCCTTGGCTCCTTGCTCAACACCTCCCACGGCCCCTTCCTCCAGGCCTTCCACGGCCCCTTGCACCATGCCTTCCACGGCCCCTTCCTTCAGACCTTCCATGGCTCCTTGCTCCAGGCCTTCCACAGCCCCTTCCACCATGCCTTCCATGGCCCCTTCCTTCAGGCCTTCCATGGCTCCTTGATCCATGCCTCCCATGGCTCCTTGCTACAGGCCTTCCATGGACAACGAACCAATGCCCACAGCTGCCACGGCCAACGAGCCAACGCCCACACCTGCCATGGCCAACGAGCCAACGACCAAACCTGCCATGGCCAACGAGCCAATGCCCACACCTGCCATGGCCAACGAGCCAATGTACACACCTGCCATGGCCAACGAGCCAATGTACACACCTGCCATGGCCAACGAGCCAATGCCCACACCTGTCATGGCCAACGAGCCAATGCCCACACCTGCCATGGCCAACGAGCCAATGTACACACCTGCCATGGCCAACGAGCCAATGTACACACCTGCCATGGCCAACGAGCCAATGTACACACCTGCCATGGCCAACGAGCCAACGACCACACCTGCCATGGCCAACGAGCCAATGTACACACCTGCCATGGCCAACGAGCCAATGTACACACCTGCCATGGCCAACGAGCCAACGACCACACCTGCCATGGCCAACAAGCCAATGTACACACCTGCCATGGCCAACGAGCCAATGTACACACCTGCCATGGCCAACGAGCCAATGTACACACCTGCCATGGCCAACGAGCCAATGTACACACCTGCCATGGCCAACGAGCCAATGCCCACACCTGTCATGGCCAACGAGCCAATGCCCACACCTGCCATGGCCAACGAGCCAATGTACACACCTGCCATGGCCAACGAGCCAATGTACACACCTGCCATGGCCAACGAGCCAATGTACACACCTGCCATGGCCAACGAGCCAATGTACACACCTGCCATGGCCAACGAGCCAACGACCACACCTGCCATGGCCAACGAGCCAATGTACACACCTGCCATGGCCAACGAGCCAATGTACACACCTGCCATGGCCAACGAGCCAATGCCCACACCTGCCATGGCCAACGAGCCAATGTACACACCTGCCATGGCCAACGAGCCAACGACCACATCTGCCACAGCCAACGAGCCAACGCTCACGCCTGCCACGGCCAACGAGTCAACGCTCATGCCTGCCACGTCCAATGAGCAAAAGCCCATGCCTCCATGGCCAACAAACCATCGTTGCAAGCCTCCCATCCCAGAGCCAGTGTTGCAAAAAATCAAAAGTTCTGAAAATTTTTTTCTTTGTAATTGTTTGCATATGTTTATTGCCAAAAAAACTTTACAATACAATAATCCAGCATTCAAATAAACAAGTGGACATGAATATGGCGACAACAAAATCGCCCCTAAACCAGAAATGTGATGGAAAACTCTCTTAAAATACGTAGCCAACCAAAGTTGCATTTGCTGTTAAATTACGATGAGCCTGAAGGTGTTGTGACAGCACAAACAGAAAAACCGACCGATGCTGCAGCCTCTATATTTCATACTGCTGGGTCACTTTTTACTACTGTGGTGTCATAAAGTCAGCCCTCAAAGCTTTTGTGCATAAACACATTTAAAAATAGCCGAATAACAACGGAAGGCTTTGCGTGGTCGCTTAATGGAACTCACATTAAAATGTTAAACACAGAAAAGATTTACTTTCTGGTCTTCAGTGGGCGAAACATGGAAAAATACCATGAAAATAAAGAGTGTTTTTACCAAGATCTCTTTAAAAGGAGCATCTGCTTTGACGTGAAAGCAGGCACTATGTCCAAGAAGGACAAAAAGGCTCCATTTATGTATCATCAAAGTACTTGTGCGCTATATTCCAAGTCTTCTGAAGAAATTCTGAAAAATTGAAGTCACTCATGCACTATTTCTCAAATGTCCTGATAGGTCACGTTGCATGACACATCTGAAGGTGCCATTTTTTAATCGAACTCAAGCGTGAATTAAACATATTATATCTAGGGGAAGATTATCAGTGAATAAAGACTTACAAACCAGTGCAGAATGTTTCTGAAGTATATTTGAGGTACAACGTTGGGTGTACTTTGTTGCAACTTAATATCAATTGTACTGTAACTTTTGTGCACATAAATATGCAATTCTGAGTCTTTCTTGGAGTGTATTTTAATGTTATCTTGAATGTACTTGCATATAAACTCCAGTGCAGCTTGTTTAAAGTTTGAACACACTTAAGCGCTACTAAAGAAATGTTTGATTTCTTTTTAATATTGATAATACCCTTTTCTGCTGTGTGTACTGTATTGCACTACAGGGGGACAAGAAGTGTGAGATATGTGCTGCACACAAACACAACTACATCAACACATGTTAGGAAATGTCAGAGCCAAATTGCAAAAGACGGTTTGTGAAAAAGTACTGTGGATGTACTATAGTAAACTGAAGTTTTCAGAGGGTAATACCATGGTACTTTGATATACAGTGGTCCCAGAATGCATTTGCACACTTAAAACTGTCTGAATATCATTGTAATGAAGTCAGTTTCCCTCATGTTATCACAGATGTCCTAGCAGAGGAACCACAGTTTGAGTCCAGCACATTCAACATCAACATTACATTTACATTTATGCATTTGGCAGATGCTTTTATCCAAAGTGTCTTACAGTGCACTTATTACAGGGACAATCCCCCCGGAGCAACCTGGAGTTAAGTGCCTTGCTCAAGGACACAATGGTGGTGACTGTGGGGTTTGAACCAGCAACCTTCTGATTACCAGTTATGTGCTTTAGACCACTACGCCACCACCACTCTTGTTCTAACATGCTAACGTTTGACAAATGCAAAGTGTCACAATATTGCGACACTTAAACTACTAGAGCAAAAAGAGTCCAAATTGGCCCTGAACACATTTTTATAACTTGTCAATCAAAATAACTGTGAATGCATGAGTGTCGCTGTGAAGAATGACATCATATTCTAGCGAAACTCAGAGAGGAAATCAAAAAGAAGCACTTCAATTCAGTCTTGCCCATTTCCCGTGGCACTTCCTTTAGGTCATTTCTTGTCACAGCAATTATGATGACTGGGGACATAACCAGGAAACTGAGAGTGAGTGAGCAATGACACATTGTATTTAGCAAATTTGTTTTAGAGCTCGTTTTAGTGTCTAGCATTTTTCTATTTAATACAAACATTTTAATACAAATTATATTATTAGCATTACTTTTCATTCAAATTGTAGAATTGAAAAATGAAGTGACTCCAGTCAGGTCTCCTAAGCAACCAAATTGGCCCGGTTGCTAGGGAGGGTAGAGTCACATGGGGTAACCTCCTCGTGGTGGTGATTAGTGGTTCTCTCAATGGGGCGTGTGGTGAGTTGTGTGTGGATCGTGGAGAGTAGCATGAGCCTCCACATGCTGTGAGTCTCCGCGGTGTCATGCACAACGAGTCACGTGATCAGATGCACGGATTGACGGTCTCAGAAGTGGAGGCAACTGAGACTTGTCCTCCGCCACCCGGATTGAGGCGAGTAAAGTATTTCCATGTTTAAATAAAAAATAAATGTAAAAAAAATTCCCAGATTTTCAGGGCGGTCTCAGACTTCTGGACCCCACTGTAGGGCTGCACAATTGGTTTAGTATTTGGTTTGTACCAATATTGCTGTTGTTGTTTGTACAAATAGTTAACACGATCAGTTTCACAAATTAACTTACACATGGTTAGTGACATACAGGGTGGACTATAAAAAAAAAAAAATGCTCATTATGTTTGATTGCTCATTTCTCAAAAATGCATAAAGGCGTTTTTGTAAAAGTATGATTTTTGTCACACTTCTACGACTTTTTTGTAAACAAAAAAATTAAACCACTGTGACATCATCGTGAGCAACAACTTGCTACAGATAAATAGATAAGTAAACTGTTTGGCTAATCTTTTAATGGCAGCAAATTTAGGTGCTTCTCTTTCACCATGTGGCCCTGTTTGTTTTGGGCCACACAATTTAATTATTTATTTATTTGTAGCAAGTTGTTGCTCATGATGACGTCACAGTGATTTAATTTTGTTGTTTACAAAAAGTCGTAGAAGTGTGCCGAAAATCCTTCAACCACATTTATGCACTTGTAAGATATGAGCAATCAAACATAGTTTTTAAAAATTTTTTGGCCCACCCTGTAGTAATAGTGCAGAATGTGAAATTACTTTTTCGTAATTTTACACCATGAACTTTCATTCAAAAATATTCAGCTTATTTCCATGTACAAAAAAACAAAACAAACAAAAAACCAGATTTTAACAGTGGTCTCCCCACTGTAGGGCTGCACAACAGATCAAGTTTAATAATTAAGATTACAATTACAGCTGCAACAATTAAAGGAATATTCAGTGTTCATTACAATTTAAGCTCAATCAACAGCATTTGTGGCATCATTTTGATTTACCACAAAAATGTATTGGGACTCGTCTCTTCTTTAAAAAAAAAGCAAATATCTGGTTACAGTGAGGCACTTGCTATAGAAGTGAATGGGACCAATCCGTAAATGTTCAAATAAAAGTATAGCCACAAGACATACAGTTGAAGTCAGATGTTTACACACATTTAGGTTGAAGTCATTAAAACTCATTTTTTAACCAATTCACAAATTTCAGATTAGCAAACTATAGTTTTGGCAAGTCGTTTAGGACGTCTACTTTGTGCATGACACGAGTAATTTTTTCCAACAATTGTTTATAGACCGATTGTTTCACTTTTAATTGACTATATCACAATTCCAGTGGATCAGAGGTTTACATACATTTAGTTAACTGTGCCTTTAAGCAGCTTGGAAAATTCCAGAAAATGATGTCAAGCTTTTAGACAATTAGCCAATTAGCTTCTGATTGGAGGTGTACTGAATTGGAGGTGTACCTGTGGATGTATTTTAAGGCCTAACTTCAAATGCATCATGGGAAAATCAAAAGAAATCAGCCAAGACCTCAAAAAAAAGTCTCCAGACTTCCACAAGCCTGGTTCAACCTTGGGAGCAATTTCCATCTGTACAAACAATATTACACAAGTATAAACACCATGTGACCACACAGCCATCATACCATTCAGGAAGGAGACTCATTCTGTCTCCTAGAGATGAACGAAGTTTGGTGTGAAAAGTGCAAATCAATCCCAGAACAACAGCAAAGGACCTTGTGAAGATGCTGGAGGAAACAGGTGGACAAGTATCTATATCCACAGCAAAACGAGTCCTATATCGACATAACCTGAAAGGCTCAGCAAGGAAGAAGCCACTGCTCCAAAACCACCATAAAAAAGGTCAGACTACAGTTTGCAAGTGCACATGGGGACAAAGATCTTACTTTTTGGAGAAATGTCTAATGAATTTGGTCTAATGAAAAACATACATTGAACTGTTTGGCCATAAAGACTATCGTTATGTTTGGAGGAAAAAGGGTGAAGCTTGCAAGTCGAGGTACAACACCCCAACCGTGAAGCATGGGGGTGCAGCATCATGTTGTGGGGGTGCTTTGCTGCAGGAGGGACTGGCGCACTTCACAAAATAGATGATGACATCATGAGGAAGGAAAATTATGTGGATATATTGAAGCAACATCTCAAGACATCAGACAGGAAGTTAAAGCTCGGTCACAAATGGGTCTTCCAAATGGACAATGACCCCAAGCATACCTCCAAAGTTGTAGCAAAATGGCTTAAGGAAAACAAAGTCAAGGTATTGGAGCGGGCATCACAAAGCCCTGACCTCAATCCGATTGAACATTTGTGGGCAGAACTGAAAAAGCATGTGTGCGTAATGAGTCCTACAAACCTGACTCAATTACTCCAGTTCTGTCTTGAGGAACGGGACAAAATTCCAGCAACTTATTGTGAGTAGCTTGTGGAAGAATCCCCAAAACATTTGACCCAAGTTAAACAATTTAAAGGCAATGCTACCAAATACTAACAAATGTATGTAAACTTCTGACCCACTGGGAATGTGATGAAAGAAATAAAAGCTGAAATAAATGATTTAAATAAAGTATTGATCCTAACTGACCTAAGGCAGGGAATGTTTTAACATGCATCTATGTGAAGTCGCGCCAATATGAAGTTGACCATTTTTGGACTTGATTTACTGATGTAAAAAACAGCAATAAAGTAATCCAGAAACATTCGGTAGTTCTCAGCTTGTTATGGATGTGTAGCCTAAATCAAAAATATGGCAATCAAAATGATGTGAAATAATGAACAATTATTATTATCATTATTATTATTTTATAACTGTGCATCTCCTAACACACCCAACCACAGCATTTCCACAGTGGTATGAGTGAATGGTCACCAACATCCTCTTGCCAACACCCTAATTAAAGTTCATGCTGCTTACTGACAGGACATGATGTCATGACTGACCATTTGAGGGCGTGCAGGTCTGAATATACCCTGACCTGAACAGAACGTTAAGATGGAGATGACCTAAAAACACTTTAAAACAAAATTTTTAAACGTTTCAGTGCATGTGCAAATCATTTGTTCAAACCACATGAATGAGCAACAGGGGTAGTGATGCTTGCCTTAACAAACACCACTAATTAAACCTATTAATGTTTAATCGTCCAGAATGTCCCTTTAGGAGAACGCACGATTCTCAGTAAAGCTCTGCAGGAATGCATGTCAGTCAATCAGTTTATCTATAGCAGGCAATGAGTGATTATGAGGTCACCCATGACAGGATGTTGATTACAGGCGGGTCAGAATTCATCAGAATGAGAGAGAATGACATATTGGAATATAAAGTGCCTCTATTTTAAGACTCTGTTACACCTTTATCCTGATGTCTGCATCCAGATACGGCAGGATGTGTCGGGGCGACCCAGTGGACGCACCGTTTACCAGAAGACTATCAAAAAAAGGAGGTGTGACCTAATATGAGTGACACGTTGATGAATGTGATGTCCTTAAACTAGGGCTGACAATAAATTAAAAGAATCATATTTTTAATCACATAATTAAAAATTGGCAATATTTAGACTCTTAAAAAAATAAATACCATATACTGTATATATTAATAAACATTATTATTATTATTATTATTATTATTATTATATAATATTTCCTTGTGCATTCAGTATTAATGCATTCAGCTGTTCTGTTAAGGAAAGAAATATAATGTTTTAATGATGTCACAGAAATCACACACAACAGAGTAAAATGGTTTAAATGTCAAATATGGAAAATGCAGGTAAACTTTCCACTAATCTTATTGGTTGAAGGTGATGTATGGAATTTGTTTAAGGATATCTATCGATAAGGTTTACTATCTGACAGATATCACTGCAACAGGTGTCGTGAGAAATCACACCAGTCTCTGTGCGGTCTGCGCCTTCTTAGCCAATCAGAAACTCTCTCTGTCTGTCAATCGGGCGGGGTTTTGTTGGGGGGTACAGGTGTTACAGGTGTTACAGGTGTTCAGGAATCCTGTTTGGAAGCTTTGGTGCACGTTTCATCTTTATAAATGCTAATAAAACTCTCTCTCTCTCACACACGTGTCTATATATTTGTGGTTCCTGAGTGCATACATTTGCATATGTTTTGCTTAAGGAAGACAAGTGTCCTGTGCCTTGTTGTGCCAGAGAGTGACATTCCCAAACCCTCCGGTTCCAAATCGCTCCTTCACTTCCCAGGGGCCACACATCTGCGGCTGCATGGAGGGAGGACGACTCCCATCTCTGCTCATCATTTCTAACAACCATTCTACTATTATCGGTCATCTCTAGAGGGGATTTGTTGTATCTAAATCTTTGAACATCGCATGCTACAATGCATATTTTTCTATTTATATGGGGTGGTTGTGGCTCAGGTGGTAGAGCGGGTCAGCTGCTAATCGCAGTGTTGGCGGTTCGATTCCTGGCCCACATGACTCCACATGCCGAAGTGTCCTTGGGCAAGACACTGAACCCCAAGTTGCTCCCAATGGCAGGCTAGCACCTTGCATGGCAGCTCCGCCGTCATTGGTGTATGAGTGTGTGTGTGAATGGGTGAATGAGACGGAGAGTAAAGCGCTATATAAGTGCAGACCATTTTTACCATTTATTTTGATTAATCTTTTTAAATTGAAGTGAGGTCATGCAAAGAAAAATGTGGTCTCGAGGAAAGTGGGGAAAGCCTGCCAGCAGTCACGGCTGGATGGTGGGAGGGGGTGCATGTCATGCCGGGGGGTTCCCCTGCCTGAGGCACCTGTCCTGTGATGAGGAGGAGGGTGGGGCCGGGCCATGAGTGCGCACACCCGGGACCCAATCAGGATAATCAGCCGAGGAGAGGGATTTAAGATGAGTAGGATACGGGAGTTCAGGAGAGAGCGAAACACACGCAGCTGCTATGTGTGTGTTTATGTTTGTGTCTTTTTGTTTAAGTTTTCATTAAACATTACTTTGATGGTTCATCCGGTTCCCGCCTCCTCCTTTCCCATTTTAACCCCCCCTTTACAGTTTCACTACTTGTTTGTTTCTGAGTGAGATAAAAGAAGCCACTTAAAAAGTTTTAACTCCTGCAGTTTAAGCATTACATCATCCATGTGTGATAGCAGATCAGTCCGGTTATATTTGTGAATCAATGTCACAAAAAAGCACAAAAGCACATTCATGTACATCTTTTAAACCGAGTACAAAAGCAATTTGCAAAACTAAAACTTTACCACATTTATGTGTGCATTACTGCTCCATCTTCAGCGCAATTATGGCTGGTGGCTACTATCAGGTCTTTTAAAAGTATTTGAAAAGAAGAAGAATTAGATGGATCAATAAATTAATTTGCTATTCTACTTTGTTAATATGTAATCAAGTAGTCCATAAAATAGTAACTGTAATCGGATTACAAGTATTTATAATTGAATCTAATTACAAGTACTTGAATTTGCTATCATATTATGTAATCCGAAATTACATGTAATCCATTACTAGCCAGCACTAATTATGATGTAGTGTACTGACTTGTACTACACTACAGGACAGGTCTACACTATATGAACAAATTTAAACTAACGCAACACATTTATTTCACATGATGAAGATGCAGAACTTATAAAGTAACACTTTGTAACACTTTACAAAAAGGTTCCATCTGTTTCCATTAGTTAAGGGAATATTCCGGGTTCAATACAAATGTTGCTCAATCGACAGCATTTGTGGCATAATGTAGAGAACCACAAAAATGACTTTTGACTCGTCCCTCAAAATCGGGGTCACAGTGAGGTACTTACGGGGTCAATCTGTACACATTAAAATACTCAGTGTTTCAAAAGTATAGCCAACAATATTTCACTGTGATAAAATCTCTTACTAACCGCATCTGTGTAAAGTTATAGACCATTTTAGAACTTTGTTACCATGAAGACGTAATGCGGTAACCACTAAAACCCTAAAACAACCATAAAAATGACGATTTAAACGACTTTACAGCTCAAATAATTTCTTCAGAAATTAGCCCCATTGACTTCCATTGTAAGTGCCTCACTGGAACCTCGAGTTTTGCTTTATGAAAGAAAAGGAGGAACGAGTCGAAATTATTTTTTGGTGTCATCAACATTATTCCACATATGCTGTCGATTGTATTGAATACTTGTACTGAACCCATATATTCCTTTAATGCATTAGATATCATGTACTAATAAACAATGATACGACACAGCATTGGTTAATCCAGTGTTTCCCAACCACTGTGCCGTGATAGATTGTCAGGTGTGCCGTGGAAAATGATCAAAGTCCACAAAATAAATAAATGCATGAAAAACCTTTTGGAGAAATTCACCGTTTTGAAAGCATAATCAGTCACTTTTGTGGTTGTAAAGACCAATGATTAATGTGAAAAGTGTTTTTAAAGTGTTTCTGGTCATCACATGACTCGCGTCAGCGCTGCAGAATACACTGAAGACTATGTGGTGACGTCACACCAAAGAGTTTTTCACACACACGTTTTTACTTCACCAATAATGTCTTTGAGAGTACTGAGAAATATTTACAAACTGTCCAAACTTGTGAAGAGACATTGAATATCTCATAATTTTGGTTTTAATTTAATATGATCTTATCGGTTACGAGTATCAGAGACCCCAGTTATTGAATTCATTTAAATTCACCAAGAAAACGCTTCTAAACATAAACGAGTCCTTTTATTACTTTCTGCTTTTCTCTCTTTTCCAAATACATGTTTTCAATGTTTATTGTGAACACCCCCCGACTCGTAAAATCGCCCCTCTGTGACGCTTTCTGCAACTCTTGTCACGTGGAGGGCAAACGCTGGTGTTCATCCTCCAGAACCAAATTAAAACTCTCATGAGAAGTCGTCTGTCCGAGACAAAGACACAAAATCTAATGACAATCACCTCAGCGTCGGTCTCACTTGATGCGTTTGATTACGCACAGGCGAGTGTAAGTCGATGCGGACCAGGAGGAAGGTTTCAGTTGTCCATTGAGTCTGTTCAGCTCATTTTTTATGTGTTTTGTTCATTGTAAAGGAGTTCAAGGGAAAGGAGGAGGCAAGAACCACCTGGACGATATAAATAATATTTTAATGATAAACATGTCCGTAAATGATCTCTCTCTCGTCGCACCACCGTCCGCCATCGGCCTTTATCCCTCTCAGAGGCTTGATTAGCCTGATACGGGACGGGTGTGTATCATCACGACCCGGGCCCGCCCTGCATCTTTCATATTTTAATCCTATTTGTTTTTTGTAATATTGCGTTGTTCATATGTCGTGTTTTAGTGCCTCCGCTGAAACATTCATCTGCGTCGTGTCTCAGTTGTTCATCTGTTCTCCTCATAAATAAATAAATGCATAATCTGGTGTTTGCTCGTCCTGTAAGTTCATGATGTGAAAGAAAATTAATTTTTTGCATAGCCGAATTTCACATATTACATGTAAACACGCTACTAAGATGAACAGAAAACATGGACGAGTTCTTGAAAAGGAAAAACACTGATGATGGTTAGACTATGTGGGATAGTGGTGCGCCATAGAATGTTTTAGCCCTAAAAAGTGTGTGAAACTCTGCTTTACTCTGGGATAATGTCACAGTAATGGATCAAAATAATGTCATTGATTGTTTGTTAATGTTGGTTCATACTGTATAACATACAGTTATAACCATATATAAAACATTTATTACTGCATATGTAGAAATGATCATTAAACAAGATGAATAAACAGTATTGCATTATACACTTACATTCAGGTGCATTCAGTCAAAATGACACAATACTGTATTTCACATATAGCCCATTCATATCTCATCGTAAAATCATTCCTGACTTCCCATTTCCTGTTTCTCTTTTCCCCGAACACTGTTTGAATCACTGCTGTGTACGCGCTGGTGAGCATTTCCTCAAAGTAGTGACACTTCCTGTAGTGCCGCCCACAATGAGACTGGATTTACAGATGTAACAATGAAGTCTCGCAGCCTTGAAAACTAAAGTTTCCTTCGTTTGTAATCATGAAAGAGGTTTTCCATTTAAATCTGCCACAATTTACAGGAAACATATTAATAACGTTAATGCATTCGACTGCATCTGACCTCATATGACGATCTCGGCCAAAGCACGTCAACGCTGTACCTTTATTCTCCAAATAAATGGCCGTTTTTGTGGTTTTGTTTATCTGCGATGACCATTTTCACTGCTGTCTCTCCTAAATAGCCACAGTAACATGCAGCAACATGAGGCCATTAAGCCTGTCGTGCGTCACCATAAATAATCTGCTCACTGAAAGTGAATCAAATGAATCGTTCCAGCCAGTTGAAACAGACACTCTTAGATGTGGCCTGCAGAAATACACTATCACTGAGTAAATAAATGGCCGCAAGATAAACAGTAAATTGTCTTAATCAGATGTACAAGTGTTACGACATCTAAGAAATTCTCCAGCGGTCGGCTGCGTAGGCCTGTGGCTGCTTTGTAACGGTCCACACTGGTCACTAGATAATCTGAAATAGATGTGACGTCCTGAAACACCCCCGCATCTCTCATCGTGTGTTTACCGAAAGGTTTCCTGTTGTTGGGAATAACGCTCGATGATCCATTAAGATTTACAGTGTGCAACATTATGCACATAATAAACATACCTGAGTCACATGTTGCCAAAACACATGCCATCATGAAGAACGTAATACATACACATATCGTTTAAAACACTTTTAAAGAAGGGTACAACTTGGGGTAAAAAGTCCCAAAGGGGGTTTTCTATAGGGTAGATAGGGGCAATAGTTATAGGGCAAGATTGGTCAACTAATGTGAATACTTTTGAGACAGGAAGAACAAAAAGAGCAAAAATAGAACAATAACTACTTCAGAAAAGGGCGCATCATTTCCTGTTCACTTTAATCACATTTGGCATTGTGATAAATATAAATATGATTTATATTAGTGTATATTTAAAGTAACTAATTACTAACTACTAATTACATCCTCTATAGAGTAATTAGACTCTGTCTGAACTGTAATTACATTACATATTACTAATTACTTTCTAAATCATGATCAACCTCGACCAGATGAACAATACAAGGACAGACATGAAACTGTTCTTTTAATTCATTCAAATGAATCATATCAAATCACATTAATTATTCATGAACCGGCCAAAGAATTTAAAGGGGCGGCGTTAAATTAGAAAAACACATAATTTAATATTAGACGTTACATTTCGATTCTATTTAGAATTGTTGCGTATTGAACGCAATGACATCATAAGTAACTGTAATTAAATGACTGAAAAACTAAGAGTAATCCCTTACTTTACTTTTGCCAATGAAAAAGTAATTTAATTACAGTAATGAATGACTTGACACAAAATGTCAATGCATTTTCTCTTCCTTTTGAACATGATATATTTAGTATACCACTTTGAACATTTTTCAAAACAAATGTATTCACCCCCCTTAAAAAGCAGGGTTACTTTTGATGTAATCACCTGGAGTAAAAATGTAACATATACGACAAACATGTATTTAGTCTCAAAATAATTGTGATCACTTCAGTGATTCTCATTAGCTACATTAAGTTTTAAAAGGTATTAAATGTTAAATGAAATGACCGTATAATCAAACAGACACTGAACTGGTCTCATGGATCAGTAAAATGATTCAGTGATATAGTGACAAACAGGTGTTTAGGAAAATACTGTGTTCGTTTAGTGTTTCGGGAGAACGAACAATCAAAAGTGTCTTTAGCCCATTTGTACTACACTTATAACTCGAATGTTAATAACTCAACAGCTGATTTTCCCCATTTTGTCGTTGGTATAGCGTAAAAAAACAACAACTATATTTTGCTTTCAACTTATTAAAAAATCGGTCAAATTTACGGTAAATTACCGGCAGTTGTGCTTACTAAACATCTACTGTAAATAATACGGTGACCATGTTTCAGAATTTACGGGATGTCATTTTGATGCCTGTATATTTTACGGTTCATTACCGTATTATTATTAAATGATATAAGCTGTAATGTAATTGTAGAAATCTGCTTTAATGTATCGTTAATAACTGTAGTAATTACAGAAGGTGCATGATGACATAGAGTTCATCAATAATGTCCATTCCAGAAGTAATAATTAATACACATGTAGAAACACAAACATTATCACGGTAACACATGAGAAATTAAATAATACAATAAACATGAACTAAACTACAGAAAATACACAGAAAACCCCAAACTGATATTAAAAATAAGAAAAAACATCTATTCCCATACAATGTAATGAAATATAAACACCTGATGATTCGTTTTATTTACCGTAATTGTAACAATAATTTACAGCAAAATGTACATTTACTCTCTTGTTAAAAATAATGTCAATATTTACCGTTAATTCTACTGTAAAATTATACTTTACATCTAAAATTGTTTATTTATTTTAAAATGACATGTTTTGTCTGGTTTACTGTATTTTTACGCCAAACTGAGTTACCGTTAAACTATTAAAGTTTTTTTTAATTGGTGCATTTTTCCATTAAAATTACAGACTTTTTTTAATTTTTTTTTTACAATGTATAAATATCTATAATGTATAAAAACAGCCACGATTCCGTTAACTTTTTAAAAAAAAAAAAAAAAAATCAATTAAAATAATGATTAAAAAAGCATTTTAAATAACGAAAAATACTATTTCAAATAAAATTACTTTAAGACGTTTTTTTCTTGGTGCGTCAGAATTTCAGCCCCCAGTGAGAAATTGCGAGCGATTGTGTGACCCGTGAATAATTGAGCAAGTACTGGAATGGCCCTTGATGGGAAAAAGGTTCCCCATCCCTGGATTAAAGGACTATTCCGGGTTCAATACAAGTTAAGCTCAATGGACAGATTTTGACACCAAAAAACACCAAAAAATAATGACGACTCGTCCCTCCTTTTCTTTAAAAATGCAAAACTCGAGGTTACAGTGAGACACTCACAATGGAAGTGAATGGGGACAATGTTTGGCAGGTTAAAAGACAGAAATGTGAAGTTTATAATTTTATAAAAGCACTTCTGTTAAAACTGGTGTATTACTTGAGCTGTAAAGCTTTTAAACGAAGATGTACAATTGGATATAACTTTTTACAGAAAGTGTTATGATGGTAAAATCATGTTAACACACATACGAAACAGCAAGTATTTACGGATTGGCCCCATTGACTTCCATTGTAAGTGTCTCACTGTAACGCACATTTGTGCTTATTTTTAAAGAACTGGAGGGACAAGTCGAAATCAATTTGTGTGCTTATCAACATTACACCACAAATGCTGTCCCATTGAGGTTAACTCATATTGAACCCGGAATATTCCTTTAAGACTTCAAAACCACAAACACACACAGACAGACCTGAAGAAAGAGCAACAGCCATTTAGTGGAATAAGCCACTAAATTCACCAGAGATTTGTTTAACAGCACAGGCGCCCAACATAATTGGCCTTGTAATTATTCGTCTTAATTTTCTACTGAGGAAAGCACAAAGTCTTTTATATGCAGACTGACAGATATACAGTCAAATTAAACCGTTGGAAACACGAGAAGCTATTTTCGTCAGAGCCAGTTTTAGCAAATAATAATCAAAAACACCGGCCCCAAAAGTCACTTTAAATCAAATGTAAAAATGTCTGAATGAACCTGTGCAGACGCATGATGCTAGAGCTTTTCCAAACAATTGGTGCGTAAAAATATGATTTATATTAGTGTATATTTGAAGTAACTAATTACTAACTACTAATTACATCCTCTATAGAGTAATTAGACTCTGTCTGAACTGTAATTACATTACATATTACTAATTACTTTCTAAAACATGATCAACCGCGACCAGATGAACAATACAAGGACAGACATGAAACTGTGCTTTTAATTCATTCAAATGAATCATATCAAATCACATTAATTATTCATGAACTGGCCAAAGAATTTAAAGGGGCGGCGTTAAATTAGAAAAACACATAATTTAATATTAGACGTTACATTTCGATTCTATTTAGAATTGTTGTGTATTTAACACAATGACATCATAATTAAATGACTGAAAAACTAAGAGTAATCCCTTACTTTACTTTTTCCAATGAAAAAGTAATTTAATTACAGTAATGAATGACTTGGTAATGCATCACACACAAAACGTCAATGCTTTTTCTCTTTCTTTTGAACAGGATATATTTAGTTATAAAACTGTTCAAAATTCAGTTGAAATGTTTTGCATGAAAAGTGTATATTTTCCTCCAAATAAATGCCGCTTGGTTTGATATTATGATATCACACAAAAGACATTCAGTAAGTGTCCAAATACTTATTGTGGCCCCTGGATAACACCACTGATGCTGAATCATTACTCACGCACCACACACAAACATACATCCTCATTGGACATTCCTGGTGCTTATCCAGCCAGTGTGTGCGCGCACGCGCGCGCGTGTGCGTGTGTGTGTAGGACAGTTCCTCTCCCCGCCCCACATTCCCATCATGAGTGCGTCCCGTCCCGTCCCACTGCGGATCGGGATTCGATCATAAATATCGCCGGATTCATGACTGAACACACAGAAGCACGGAGGAGAGAGCACGAGCGCAAGTCTCAGGATTAAGACGCTTTTTACGCACACTGCACAGGACCGAGAGAGGAGAGGTAAGACATGCACGCAGCGGTTTTAGCTTTGACAACAGATGTTTGGGACCTTGAAACGTGTTGATATCGCATGTGTTTGAGTCTAGACCAAGGGCTGTGCTCCAAACCCTAGTGAGCCTTTGTTTTGGGCATCACGTGCCCGTTTTAAGTCAACTTCTATATAATGCTGCTGATTTGGAAATCACAAGAGATGCACAACAATGCTGCAGCTCGCTCAGTTTATATATGCATATATTTAACCTATAGACTGCACTAAAGCTCTACTGACGATGCTATATAAGGTGATATGGGTAACATACAGTTGTAATGGTACACAGTAGGCAGATATACTGTATAGACAGTATACACTCAAAAAATCATTTTAATATTTATACATTTCAATTTCATAAGAAAATTGCATAAAAATTATTTAAGTAGCCATTAAGAAAATAAACTAAAATAATTTAATATTGTAAAATTAATGTATAAAATTGCACAATTCAATTTGATTGGCAAAAATATATATTTTTAGAGTGTGTGTATATATATATATATATACACATTATAGCAATACACTATAGAATTATATTGAAATGCATATTAATATAAAAGCCTTTCTAACACTACTATAAATGGATTACATGTGTAATATATAACTGTTATAGTATATAGTTGGCTATATATATATATATATATATATATATATTATAGCAATATAATATAATATTATTTATACCTATACAGTATATATATATATATATATACTATATATGGCTATATTATATTGTAAAAACATTGAGATTGTGGTGGTTAGAAATCAAATGTTAAAATGTTATTATTATCATTCGTTATATATTTCTATAGTATAACAGAGTTCAAATCTTGGTGAAACTCTATAATGTTATTCTGCACTTGCAGTAAGAATCCGATTATAAACACATGCTGTACATGCTTAAAGCTGTCGTGATGGAGAGACGCCCAGGAAGTCCTTATTCCTCTTAATAACATTCCTCTCTGTGTTAAGCAGCTCACATCTGCAGAATAACTGAACAGCATGCACATGAACGTACAGCACGATGTGTGCAGAACCGTCATTCATGGAGAGCAAATGAGAGATTCTGGGGGGTCAGACACAGTTTCGGGCTAGTCTAGGAAATGTGACAAAACTAAGAATGCATGAAACCATTGGAAACTCCTGAAGTATAATCGCAGAGAAACACACATGATAAAGTGGTTGTGTCTAAAGTTATGTTTACAGCCAAATGACCTCTTTCTTCTTCAATGACTGTTCGTGGTCAGGACATTTAGACCATGCTATAAAAGCTCCGGCTTTGTCTGTTCTTCTCAAACATACTCCTGTGCGTGTGTGTGTGTGTGTGTGTGTGTGTGTAAGTCACATTCCAAGAGGGCTGCTCACCAGGTCTGATTTTGCTGACGTTGACATATATCTCGTAAGCGTTGTTTTTGTTTTATTATTAAAGCCAGTTTCTCCTTGCCAGTTTAACTCTTTATCGACCCCGTGCAGATGCACAGATGCACTTTATCACAATCTGAACACAGCGTCTATCTCCCCGTGGCCTCTCTTCTCTCTCGATGTCAGATGACTCAGCTGCACTCCTTTACGAGCTATTTGACTCACTCATCACGTTTGCAGCAATCTATACCTCTATTCTTCCGTCCCGCTTGTCTTTTTCTCTTTAGGACAATGCAGCTCTGTTGTGACTTCGTGGCGGAAGTAAAGATCGGATTTCATGCTCACATACACACGCATACACAGTACAACTTGTATGTACAGTTTATGCATGTTAAATGTACAAAGGGTGTTTATTGAGCCTTTTTTAACAGGCTGGGATGTCAGCATTCTCATTAGGTCTGCAGGTTAGGTCAGACTGGTCTGTTGGCTGGTTTTCGAGGGTTTTTGGGCACTTTTCAGCTAGTTAGGCTGGGAGACCAACTGTTTTGTGTAACTTTTTTGATGTTAAAATAATCTCCCAGCTTTACATGCAGAGAACGAACTAAAAGTTCATTCTCTCAGGAAAACCAAAAAAAGCTCTGTTTGATTTGAGCGACCCGTCCAGCCCAACACAACAACCCCGACTCAAACAATGACGTGAGTTGGGGGCGGGACTGGTAATCTGGCATATCGGGCATTTTCCCGGTGGGCCGATGGACTTTGGGGCTGATCAGGGGCGGACTGGCCATCGGGAGAACCGAGCGGGCCGGTGGGTCGTCCGCGAAACGTGCCAAATGTTCCGCGATAAGCTCAAATGAGCCGCCGCGTTATGCAGAATGGACCACAGAACGGCACCAAGATATGTAGAAAAGGACAGCGAACCAATTTTGACAACTCTCACAAGCCGTCAGACTTTCGCGATCTTACAGCGGGAAACTCTTGAGGGAAGACACGATAAAACAACGATCAATGACATGTCCTTGTCCTTCGCCTGCCACCGTTGTGCAACTATGATTGCCGGGACTTCAAATGGGATCTTGCCTATAAGTCGCATCTGAT